>JAWNOS010000278.1:0-300470 GCA_035045845.1 Drosophila buzzatii | reverse complement strand
ACCTATAAAATGGGTTGTTATTACTGTTGTTAATGTAGTTGCTGGTGTTATTTTTGTTGTTGCTGTTCTTGTTGTTGTTTTTTTGTCCCAGGTATTGGGTTATTCGGGCTGTTCGTCAGCTGGCGTTACCTTGGGCTGGAATTACGAGTGCCCCAAGGACTTTTGAGCATATTTTAGATAAGGCCAAATGCTGGGCGCCACAGTTTCCTTGCATCTCTCCCAGGCACTTTTCTCAGGCCCCCCAAAATGTCGGCGTGACATAGGCTGCTGACTGCAGCAGGCGGTGGCAGTGGCAGAGGCGCACACGGAGGCTGAAGCTCAGAGACGGGGACATGGCCACAACACGCACACATGCGTACCCAGCTGTTATTAGCTAATTGAATTGCGATTATTCCTTATTGCACATGGACCTCAAGCGAGGGCGTGCCAAATGTGTGAAAAAAGCAACAGAGGGGCCAAAATGGACTAATGGCCAAAATATAATAGAAGTGCCAAAAGCACGAAACACTTTGATGAAGTGCCAAGAAGAAAACAAAATAAAAATAACAAATAAATAAATAAATAAATTTTATTCCGATCATTTTTTCGCTTCATTTTTTCGCTCAATTTTTTGCGAGGGGTGTGCCAGCAGGCGGACAATAGACCCATTAACGGAATGCCAATACGCTCAACATAAAAGTGCTTCACATTAAAATGCGTTTATATTTGTGTGTATGTGTGTGTGTGTACGACATGGTCCAGGCAGTCCTTGCACTACCACGATAACGACCACGACAATGATAGCACTAACAATAACAACAAGATGTTGACAAATCCGTTGCAAGCGAGGACAAACTAATTAAGACGCAGGCTGCATTTGGGTTAAACATCAGCTGCAACACCTCACAACTCCAACACGAATAACACACAAACACACGCATATACTTAAAGTGGCGTACACAGACTCCCACACACACAGACACACACACACACATCTACACCTACACCAATAGACACATACACTCGCGTATTCGTTTCCGTGTTGAACGCTCGACCTTTCTCAAAGTTGTTGGTTTGTTGCAACGCGAGTCGCTCGAGCTGCGCACGGCTTGGTGTCTTGTTGGGCACTGCTGCAAATGTTGCACGGCCAGCTCGCTTTTGTGGCAGGGAGAGTTCTATCTGCCACTCACACACACACACATACACAGACACGCTAACAGAGCCGAAGTGGAAAAACGACTGAATGTAGGTCCCTGTTGTCAAACCGCGCCCGCTGCCAGCGGCCAACAATGTGTGTAAACGCTCAAATGCGAGTGGGTGTGTGTGACTGAGTGTGCGTTTGGCTGTGTAGGCGACTTGTTGTCCTTGTCGCGTGTATACACTCAAAAAATGACAAGCTCAAATATATCTGAATTTCAAATAGACGAAGTGTTAGAAGTAAAGATAATATGGATGCAGCACAATAATATTAAAGACATTTGATATACTATTACTATAGAATTTCCAAAAGTCCTTCAAATGAATTGAATCTGCTAAAAAACAGATACTGTGTATCCGAGTATACACTACAATAGCAGTATAACATTGTATAATAACTACATTTAACGGACAGACATAATTGTTTAGCTGTTAAAATAATTTCATATTTCATTTCAGATCAAATCAGATCTTGACTTAAATTTTTCTCAGTGAATAAATTGGGAATGGCCCTCAAATGCATTGCCAGAGTTATGCTACATTTGTTGTTGTTCTCTGGCTTTCGCAATTCGCAGGCTCGGAAAACATACAAAAATAGGCTCAAAAATTGAAGGACTACATTTGGCAATAACCAAGGTTAAACAACTGCAAAATGTCAGGGAACGCGCGAGAGAGGCCCTGAGCAAAGCTCAGATGGCATACCAAAACACTTTACTTAACCAGGCTCTGTGCGAGGCTCATAATAAAGCATGCTGTTGTTGCGGCCTATTCTTTGGAAAATATGTATGTTTATTATGCCATTTGAATGTTTTTCTTCTTTGTGTATGCAGGGCTGAGCTTGTGTGTGTTAGCTTGTTTATTTGGGTGTGAGTGTGTATCGTTGCGTGTGCGTTGGTGTGCGTGTAAGTTTCTATCGAAATTGTTGCACTGCCCCAGGAAACAAAAGCAACAAGCCAGGCGGAGTAGCAGGAAGAGGCAGCGCTAGGCTCTTATCTGCCATCATTGCAGTTAAACACGGGCGCCCATGGCGTATACGCAATTTCCGAAAGCTCAGTCTTTATCATTGTGTTTGTCCTGCCAATTGTCGTTCTGTGAATGGGCTCCCTCCACGGCGAGTCGTTGCGTTATTACTTTAGTTCCTTTAGCGGAAGCGCCTTCCGTCCAGGCCATTCGCATAAGTTGCGTAAAGCTGATTGAAGCCTGGGTCAGCAATTACAGCCCCAACTCTGACCTCTCTCGCTCAATCTCTTTATTGTACTTCTTCTCGTTTAAAATTTAATGGCAGTTACGGAGTTTCTTTTTTGTTTATTGCTTAGCTCGTTAGCATTCATATTTAGCATTCTAATCCATTTCACTCAAAAGCCCAAAACCACTCACTCACTAAGAATGAGAGTGAAATTGAGTCATTGTGAATGAGAATGAGTGTGAGAGCACATGCCCACCCTGCATGGAGCGCTAAACATAGGATGCGCGCGCGCTCTCTGCTAACAGCTGGCTTTCCTGCTCTGCCACGCAAAGGTTCAAAAACCTTGTGTCCGGTTCAACACACACAAACAATGCGAAGCTGACAGCTACACTGTGAGAAAATGGTTCACGCAATGTTTGGAAGTTGTATGGCTTTCAACTTATGCATCATTTTATAATTACCACGACCTGGCATCCAACATTTTGATTAGTGAAATTTTATGTAACTTCTAAATTGATCCTGATTATACAAATTAATACCTATTAATATTACATAAATTATTAAAATACTTTGATTATAATGTTATGTATTATTGCATTTTGTTCTTTGACTTGCAAAAATAAGTTAAAGTATAATAAAATAAGTAAAAACGTATGTAAGAAGTTTTTCGTCATCTTGACCATAAGGAAAAATAAATTTTATTGCTTACAATGTTTTTATCAATTTGTCAATTGTGGTGGTGGATGTGGTAAAAACGTTAATGTATAACAAAGTAAAGTATAACGTTGCAGTATAACAGAATTAAACAATACATTCGAATGACGCGCGCATTTACTAGAAATTTCCACATCCAAGTCTGGCAGGCCTGCCATTGTGTGTATTGCTGTCCCCCTCGAACAATCGAAGTCTGGCAGCATAATTTTTTCATTAAATGTATGTATATATTTTGTATATATATATATATTTATATATATATATGTATATGCTTGCACATGTAGATAAATGTCTTTCGAATTCAATAGACTGGATATACAAATATATAAAGTCTGTCAGTGTGGATGTTGCTGTCCCCCTCGCACAATCGAGGTCTGGCAACAACATTTTTTCATTATATGTATGCATATGGATACATACATATGTATCATACATACAGTATGCACAGGTAGAAAAATGTCTATCGAATTCAATACACTCAATTGATAAACAATTTTGAATTCAACAAACACATAGAAACATATACGTATGTATGTATATAAATATACAGTCTGTCAGTTGTGTTGCTCTCCCCCTCGCACAATAGAAGTCTGGCAACAGCATTTTTTTTTCATTAAACTCAACATACATATGTATGTATGTATTGTAGAATTTCATATACTCGATGGATGAAGTTAACTAACTTAATATATGTATATTCATATGTACATGTACGCCGTTTACATATGTACAAATATTTAAATATCTATGTATGTACATGCATATATCCCAGAGGTGGGCAATCCTACATACATATATCGAAAATGTGTAGCTTTAACAAGAATATGTCAAGCATTGAATCGCATAGGCAGTACACAGCAGTGTATTCACTCACTCCTTTGATCAAATTCTAGGGCATACAAGGGAGACAAATCGATTTCTATAGAATCATCCAGAAGGCAGCCGCCACTGAGTATAAATAGAGGTGACTGTTCGCATTGCAGTCATTCGAAAATAATAAGTGTTAAAGTGAAGTTATCCAGTGAAAATAAAAACAGTTTGGAAAATAAAATTTCTGGATTTGTGCATAGTTGCTCCACACAAAAAGATTAGTCATCTGCGATGAAAAAGTGTACAGAAGCTGTTGGAAAGGCGAAACTGCGAAGCTATAATATGGCACGTCGGCTGAAATAGTTGCTAGCGCTGTTCCAGCTATTTTTGTGAACAAAGAAAAGAAAGTCTGCTCGTCGTCATCGTCGTGGGCACTTTTAAGGCGTTTTCATATTGAGGAAATGGTTCTACACGAAAACAATGGCCAAGTTTTTCCACATTTGGCTAGGAAAATTGCAATTTAGGCAGGCTGAGGCAGATGCCAGAAATTCGTAATAAAATTGCTGAGGCAGGCAAGACTTGTAGCCAGATCCCGGAGTGTATGTTGTCCTGGACTTGAGGAGTTTGGAGTTAGGAAGCCAGGTATAAACCGAAACAGCGAAAGCAGCTTTTTTACTTGTTTACGTAAGCGAAAATCTAAGCATAAGGTCTAGTTTTATTATAAAAATATTTCAAAGTGTTAGTACGTGACGTTAGTTTATTTATTTTTTTTTTCTTTTCCAAGTAAACGTTTCCTATTCAATCAGGAAAAATTGTGTAATTTTCTTCATATTGTATTGCGTAATACATACAATTTTTTTCGAAGCTTCTAGTATAATTTCCACCCCATGCAAAGCCATGTCTTCCACTTACACATATCATATGTATGTATGTATGTATGTACATACATACACACATATATTTTTCGGTCATTTCGAGTAAATGCTCGACTGTTCTTTAATGCCGTAAAAGCAGAGCAGCTGCCCTGTTCTAACATGAAATATTGTTTTTGCATGTACATACGAAACTCGTATATATGTACTCTATCTCACTTGCACTTGCGCAAAGATGCCATTGCGTGGCATGGCAGCAGCTGCAATGAACTCACCCCGTGGTGAGTTGTTCGACCTACCTTTGCCTTCAAATGTATTCGTACGTCCATCTCTTTCTATGTGTATACTTATAAGACTATATCTACATGCTTATGTCGTTTTCTCCAGCTGTCACTAATAATTGGCAATTCTCTCAATATATAAATTATAAGTTCTTAAGTCGTTTAAAATCCTAGTTGTTAATCTTATTTATAAACTGTCACAATGATAATTTGTATACACGTTAACCAAGCAATATGTATTTCTTTCTCTAAACTTTATAGTTGGGCGTTGAAAGTTGATAAGCGATCGAACGATGTTTAACTTGAACGCAATACTTGAGAAACGGCCTTACAATTAGCTAAAAATGCTGCTTGTTCGGTCCCATGTAGCCATGAGAGTATAAACTAAACTGCGACCAATGTGTGTCGCGGCCTACACAGGGGTACTAAACATCGTTTTAATCAGATTGTGATTGCGATTGCGTGGATTGAATGTATATAGGAACCTGTATCGACTTCTCTGCTCTGCTAAGACTTGTTGAAAAGAAAGGCGCCCAATTACATATGACCATATAAACGGTCTTATGTTATTTACCATCGACCGTTATCTCAATACTGATCGTATAGATACAACATTCTACTGACATCGATTGATATACATATATATCTAGTATCTGGAGTAGCAACCGAATGCGCGTTCGCTTCGTAATGCATAAAATGTAGAATATATTTTATCTACTTAACATATTGTTCTTTGTTAACTTAAACACGACAAGCGTGGCTTAAGTTCTTAACCTAATCCTGTAAAAAAAAAGTAATACAAAACAATTTTTTTTTTTTTGTACAAATCCAAGATTTAAGATAACTTTTGTCCATTACTCTTGTAATTACACTTGTCCAATTCAGTTGTAGAAATGAGAAGAAAAAATGAAAAAGAATATGAAAAAGAGAGCTCACCAAACAGAAAAGAAGCTACAATCAAAAAAGAATAAATGAAATCAAGACCAATAAATTTCGAAACAATTGTTCGCCATACTTTTATTTTAAGTTAAAATTCTAAACAAATTTCAGTACAATCATCATACAAGCGGAGGAAGGGATACTGACCCAAATAAAACCCACAGGTTCATAATAATCTAAGGAAGGAAGCACAGAGCTTCTTTTTTTTTACAAGCATACACAATATTCTTAAAACCTATATTTCAAGCGGTACAACTAAAAAAAGAAATCGTTGCCAATTTAGTTAAAATATTAAATAACTCCTGTTTTTATTAAAATAATGAAGACATTTACATCTTTAAACCATATAATCTATTGAATATATGTGGCGAAGAAAATGTTAATTTCATGTACTTGATAACGGTATAATATTAATGGTAAATAATAGAATCCAAAAAAACTCGACAATTTCTGAAAGTAAGACTATGAAATTAAAAGTAAATAATTTCATAAAATTAAATTCTAGTTTTTAATCATCTCGATTAATATTGACCCAACATTTTCTGAGTTATATGTATATATATATACATTATGGTTAAATAAAGTCATTTGATTACAATTTAAAAAGTATTTCTCACATATTTACAAATCTCAACGATATTTGAACAAATTGGGCATTCACTGACTTTACTGAAAGCTGGAAATTAAATGAAAGTCGTGCATCTTAAGGTTGACGCCGAATATTAAGAAATGTCGAATTCATGAAACTTTTATTTTGGATTTTTATCCAGGTCCAAAAAATTTCTAAGTTTCTACACAATTTTTACGATCATCACAAGCATCAATGACGAGTAATTAGATGAGGACTTAATGGAAGTTCAGCATTAAAAAAATAATAGTATTAATAGACGAACAAAAATATTAATAATTAAAATAAATCAACACATAATCCTACTACACTAATGGTCCCAAATAGCAGTGAATAAGAATACTTAAGACCATAATATGAATGCGAAACATAAATTCATCAAAGAAATTCAAAACTGTTGCTGTCAACTTCCTCAATGGAATTCTGATTCTTCGACTTATCACAATTACAATTACACCTGCAGCTGCTATGATTAAATTCGTCTGCATACTTAATCTTATCCACAGTCCTTTTGAACAAGAATTATCGAATCAATCAACAATTATAATCTGTAATATAATTCAACACAAAGCGACGTTCAATCGAAATATAACAAATTCACAAGGAAATGAAAAAAAAACAAATTTTATTTATACATTGATCCAGTTAAAAACTGAAATACGAAACCTTTCCCCAATAGATTAGTGCTACACAAACACTACGTTAAACTTTACAACCATCGGTCTAAAATATTAAATTGAATAAAAGGCCTTTTTCCAAATCTACGATAATGAGTAATCCACTTCAACCAGTTCTAATTCCAATATATTCCCCATTCATTTGCTTGTTCCAACCTGAGTGAAAGCATGTAATTTTTCTATTATGTAGATGGTAAACAGGCACTGAGCGCAATTCAACGAGATGGTACAAAACCACTGCCCAATCATAAAGATGTATATAAATACTGAATGCAAATTAAAGCGTCGTACGATTAATCTATAAAATTGATAATATACAATTTAACAACAAATCAGAGTGTGAAGACATACATATATTCCCTATCAACCATACAAATATCCCAATTAAGTAGGGTGTATATAATCACTGAGTAACCTTTTAAACATGTTTACAAAATAGACCCCAATAATCAGGTGGTACACAAAGTTTCCCTATAAGGTAGGTGGTATAAAAACAATGAGTAAAATTTAAAGCGTGTGAAAAACGTCAACAAATCTAATCCCTAAAAAGGGCATGTAAAGACATATATTCACTATCAGCAACAAAAATTTGCCTATTAGGTAGGTGGTATACAAACAATGAGTAAAATTTAAAGCGTGTGTAAGAACATGAAACACATTAGGTAGATGGTACACAAAAACATATTAAAACTTCGAAAACCGAAACAGAGTGTGTGAAGATCCCTATTAACTATAAACAATGCAAATATCCCTCTTAGGTAGGTGGTATGAAAACAACGAGTAAAATTTAAAGTGTATTTGAAAATATCTTATTAGGTAGGTGGTACACAAACAAATCTTAAAAAATTCGAAAACCGAAACAGAGTGTGTGAAGACATATATTAGCTATCAATTTTAAAATTTCTCTATTAGGTAGGTGGTATGAAAACATTAAATAAAATTCAAAGCGCGTGTAAAAACATGAAACATATTCGGTAGATGGTACACAAAAACATCTTAAAACCTCGAAAACATAAACAGAGTGTGTGGAGACATATATTAGCTATCAACAATGCAAATGTCCCTCTTAGGTAGGTGGTACGAAAACAAAGTAAAATTTAAATCGTATTTGAAAATATCTTATTAGGTAGGTGGTACACAAACAAAACCTAAAACTTCGAAAACCTAAACAGAGTGTGTGAAGACCCCTATTAACTATCAACAGTACAAATTTCTCTCTTAGGTAGGTGGTATGAAATCAATGAGTAAAATTTAAAGCGTGTGTAAAAACATGAAACATATTAGGGATGGTACACAAAAACATCTTAAAACCTCGAAAACATAAACTGAGTGTGTGGAAATATTAGCTATCAACAATGAAAATTTCCCTCTTAGGTAGGTGATATGAAAACAATGAGTAAAATTTAAATCGTATTTGAAAATATCTTATTAGGTAGGTGGTACACAAACAAATCTTAAAACTTCGAAAACCCAAAACAGAGTGTGTGAAGACATATATTAGCTATCAACTTTAAAATTAACCTATTAGGTAGGTGGTATGAAAACATTGAGTAAAATTCAAAGCGTGTGTAAAAACATGAAACATTATATTATGTAGATGGTACACAAACAAATCTTAAAACTTCGAAAACCGAAACTGAGTGTGTGAAGATCCCTATTAACTATCAACAATACAAATTTCCCTTTTAGGTAGGTGGTATGAAAACAATGAGTAAAATTTAAATCGTATTTGAAAATATCTTATTAGGTAGGTGGTACACAAACAAATCTTAAAACTTCGAAAACCCAAAACAGAGTGTGTGAAGACATATATTAGCTATCAACTTTAAAATTAACCTATTAGGTAGGTGGTATGAAAACATTGAGTAAAATTCAAAGCGTGTGTAAAAACATGAAACATTATATTATGTAGGTGGTACACAAACAAATCTTAAAACTTCGAAAACCCAAAACAGAGTGTGTGAAGACATATATTAGCTATCAACTTTAAAATTAACCTATTAGGTAGGTGGTATGAAAACATTGAGTAAAATTCAAAGCGTGTGTAAAAACATGAAACATTATATTATGTAGATGGTACACAAACAAATCTTAAAACTTCGAAAACCGAAACTGAGTGTGTGAAGATCCCTATTAACTATCAACAATACAAATTTCCCTCTTAGGTAGGTGGTATGAAAACAATGAGTAAAATTTAAATCGTATTTGAAAATATCTTATTAGGTAGGTGGTACACAAACAAATCTTAAAACTTCGAAAACCCAAAACAGTGTGTGAAGACATATATTAGCTATCAACTTTAAAATTAACCTATTAGGTAGGTGGTATGAAAACATTGAGTAAAATTCAAAGCGTGTGTAAAAACATGAAACATTATATTATGTAGATGGTACACAAAAACATCTTAAAACCTCGAAAACATAAACCACCTTAAGGTTGGTGGTATGAAAACAATGAGTAAAATTTAAAGCGTGTGTGAATATATCTTAATATGTAGATGGTACACAAACAAATCTTAAAACTTCGAAAACCGAAACTGAGTGTGTGAAGATCCCTATTAACTATCAACAATACAAATTTCCCTATTAGGTAGGTGGTATGAAAACAATGAGTAAAATTTAAAGCGTGTGTTAGAACATAAAACATATTAGGTAGATGGTACACAAAAATATCTTAAAACCTCGAAAACATAAACAGAGTGTGTGGAAATATTAGCTATCAACAATACAAATTTCCCTGTTAGGTAGGTGGTATGAAAACAATGAGTACAATTTAAAGTGTATTTGAAAATATCTTATTAGGTAGGTGGTACACAAACAAATCTTAAAACTTCGAAAACCCAAAACAGAGTGTGTGAAGACATATATTAGCTATCAACTTTAAAATTAACCTATTAGGTAGATGGTATGAAAACATTGAGTAAAATTCAAAGCGTGTGTAAAAACATGAAACATTATATTATGTAGATGGTACACAAAAACATCTTAAAACCTCGAAAACATAAACAGAGTGTGTGGAGACATATATTAGCTATCAACAATGCAAATGTCCCTCTTAGGTAGGTGGTACGAAAACAAAGTAAAATTTAAATCGTATTTGAAAATATCTTATTAGGTAGGTGGTACACAAACAAAACCTAAAACTTCGAAAACCTAAACAGAGTGTATGAAGACCCCTATTAACTATCAACAGTACAAATTTCTCTCTTAGGAAGGTGGTATGAAATCAATGAGTAAAATTTAAAGCGTGTGTAAAAACATGAAACATATTAGGGATGGTACACAAAAACATCTTAAAACCTCGAAAACATAAACTGAGTGTGTGGAAATATTAGCTATCAACAATGAAAATTTCCCTCTTAGGTAGGTGATATGAAAACAATGAGTAAAATTTAAATCGTATTTGAAAATATCTTATTAGGTAGGTGGTACACAAACAAATCTTAAAACTTCGAAAACCCAAAACAGAGTGTGTGAAGACATATATTAGCTATCAACTTTAAAATTAACCTATTAGGTAGGTGGTATGAAAACATTGAGTAAAATTCAAAGCGTGTGTAAAAACATGAAACATTATATTATGTAGATGGTACACAAACAAATCTTAAAACTTCGAAAACCCAAAACAGTGTGTGAAGACATATATTAGCTATCAACTTTAAAATTAACCTATTAGGTAGGTGGTATGAAAACATTGAGTAAAATTCAAAGCGTGTGTAAAAACATGAAAATTATATTATGTAGATGGTACACAAAAACATCTTAAAACCTCGAAAACATAAACCACCTTAAGGTTGGTGGTATGAAAACAATGAGTAAAATTTAAAGCGTGTGTGAATATATCTTAATATGTAGATGGTACACAAACAAATCTTAAAACTTCGAAAACGGAAACTGAGTGTGTGAAGATCCCTATAACTATCAACAATACAAATTTCCCTCTTAGGTAGGTGGTATGAAAACAATGAGTAAAATTTAAATCGTATTTGAAAATATCTTATTAGGTAGGTGGTACACAAACAAATCTTAAAACTTCGAAAACCCAAAACAGAGTGTGTGAAGACAAATTAGCTATCAACTTTAAAATTAACCTATTAGGTAGGTGGTATGAAAACATTGAGTAAAATTCAAAGCGTGTGTAAAAACATGAAACATAATTAGTAGATGGTACACAAACAAATCTTAAAACTTCGAAAACCCAAAAAGGTGTGAAGAAAATAGCTATCAACTTTAAAATTAACCTATTAAGTAGGTGGTATGAAAACATTGAGTAAAATTCAAAGCGTGTGTAAAAACATGAAAATATATTAGTAGATGGTACACAAAAACATCTTAAAACCTCGAAAACATAAACCACCTTAAGGTTGGTGGTAGAAAACAATAGTAAAATTTAAAGCGTGTGTGAAATATCTTAATATGTAGATGGTACACAAACAAATCTTAAAACTTCGAAAACGGAAACTGATGTGTGAAGATCCCTATAACTATCAACAATACAAATTTCCCTCTTAGGTAGGTGGTATGAAAACAATGAGTAAAATTTAAATGTATTTGAAAATATCTTATTAGGTAGGTGGTACACAAACAAATCTTAAAACTTCGAAAACCCAAAACAGAGTGTGTGAAGACAATATAGCTATCAACTTTAAAATTAACCTATTAGGTAGGTGGTAGAAAACATTGAGTAAAATTCAAAGCGTGTGTAAAAAATGAAAATATATTATGTAGATAGTACACAAAAACATCTTAAAACCTCGAAAACATAAACCACCTTAAGGTTGGTGGTATGAAAACAATGAGTAAAATTTAAATCGTATTTGAAAATATCTTATTAGGTAGGTGGTACACAAACAAATCTTAAAACTTCGAAAACCTAAACAAGTGTGTGAAGACCCCTATTAACTATCAACAATACAAATTTCCCTCTTAGGTAGGTGGTACGAAAACAAAGTAAAATTTAAATCGTATTTGAAAATATCTTATTAGGTAGGTGGTACCCCCCCCCCCCCACAAACCAAATCTTAAAACTTCGAAAACCTACAACAGGGTATGAAGACCCTATTAAACTATCCCCCTTAATGGGGTCTTCTACCTTTTTTTCGAAGTTTTAAGATTTGTTTGTGTACCACCTACCTAATAAGAATTTTCAATACGATTTAAATTTTACTTTGTTTTCGTACCACCTACCTAAGAGGAAATTTGTATTGTTGATAGTTAATAGGGGTCTTCACACACTCTGTTTCCCCCCCCCCCCCCCAGGTTTTCGAAGTTTTAAGATTTGTTTGTGTACCACCTACCTAATAAGATATTTTCAAATACGATTAAATTTTACTCATTGTTTTCATACCACCAACCTTAAGGTGGTTTATGTTTTCGAGGTTTTAAGATGTTTTTGTGTACCATCTACATAATATAATGTTTCATGTTTTTACACACGCTTTGAATTTTACTCAATGTTTTCATACCACCTACCTAATAGGTTAATTTTAAAGTTGATAGCTAATATATGTCTTCACACACTCTGTTTAGTTAGTTTTAAGATTTGTTTGTGTACCACCTACCTAATAAGATATTTTCAAATACGATTTAAATTTTACTCATTGTTTTCATACCACCTACCTAAGAGGGAAATTGGTATTGTTGATAGTTAATAGGGATCTTCACACACTCAGTTTCCGTTTTCGAAGTTTTAAGATTTGTGATATCCACACGCTTTAAATTTTACTCATTGTTTTCATATCACCAACCTTAAGGTGGTTTATGTTTTCGAGGTTTTAAGATGTTTTTGGACATCTAATAATATAATGTTTCATATTTTACACACGCTTTGAATTTTACTCAATGTTTTCATACCACCTACCTAATAGGTTAATTTTAAAGTTGATAGCTAATATATGTCTTCACACACTGTTTTGGGTTTTCGAAGTTTTAAGATTTGTTTGTGTACCATCTACATAATATAATGTTTCATGTTTTTACACACGCTTTGAATTTTACTCAATGTTTTCATACCACCTACCTAATAGGTTAATTTTAAAGTTGATAGCTAATATATGTCTTCACACACTCTGTTTTGGGTTTTCGAAGTTTTAAGATTTGTTTGTGTACCACCTACCTAATAAGATATTTTCAAATACGATTTAAATTTTACTCATTGTTTTCATACCACCTACCTAAGAGGGAAATTTGTATTGTTGATAGTTAATAGGGATCTTCACACACTCAGTTTCCGTTTTCGAAGTTTTAAGATTTGTTTGTGTACCATCTACATATTAAGATATATTCACACACGCTTTAAATTTTACTCATTGTTTTCATACCACCAACCTTAAGGTGGTTTATGTTTTCGAGGTTTTAAGATGTTTTTGTGTACCATCTACATAATATAATGTTTCATGTTTTTACACACGCTTTGAATTTTACTCAATGTTTTCATACCACCTACCTAATAGGTTAATTTTAAAGTTGATAGCTAATATATGTCTTCACACACTGTTTTGGGTTTTCGAAGTTTTAAGATTTGTTTGTGTACCATCTACATAATATAATGTTTCATGTTTTTACACACGCTTTGAATTTTACTCAATTTTTCATACCACCTACCTAATAGGTTAATTTTAAAGTTGATAGCTAATATATGTCTTCACACACTCTGTTTTGGGTTTTCGAAGTTTTAAGATTTGTTTGTGTACCACCTACCTAATAAGATATTTTCAAATACGATTTAAATTTTACTCATTGTTTTCATATCACCTAACTAAGAGGGAAATTTTCATTGTTGATAGATAATATTTCCACACACTCAGTTTATGTTTTCGAGGTTTTAAGATGTTTTTGTGTACCATCCCTAATATGTTTCATGTTTTTACACACGCTTTAAATTTTACTCATTGATTTCATACCACCTTCCTAAGAGAGAAATTTGTACTGTTGATAGTTAATAGGGGTCTTCATACACTCTGTTTAGGTTTTCGAAGTTTTAGGTTTTGTTTGTGTACCACCTACCTAATAAGATATTTTCAAATACGATTTAAATTTTACTTTGTTTTCGTACCACTCTACCTAAGAGGGACATTTGCATTGTTGATAGCTAATATATGTCTCCACACACTCTGTTTATGTTTTCGAGGTTTTAAGATGTTTTTGTGTACCATCTACATAATATAATGTTTCATGTTTTTACACACGCTTTGAATTTTACTCAATGTTTTCATACCATCTACCTAATAGGTTAATTTTAAAGTTGATAGCTAATATATGTCTTCACACACTCTGTTTTGGGTTTTCGAAGTTTTAAGATTTGTTTGTGTACCACCTACCTAATAAGATATTTTCAAATACACTTTAAATTGTACTCATTGTTTTCATACCACCTACCTAACAGGAAATTTGTATTGTTGATAGCTAATATTTCCACACACTCTGTTTATGTTTTCGAGGTTTTAAGATATTTTTGTGTACCATCTACCTAATATGTTTTATGTTCTAACACACGCTTTAAATTTTACTCATTGTTTTCATACCACCTACCTAATAGGGAAATTTGTATTGTTGATAGTTAATAGGGATCTTCACACACTCAGTTTCGGTTTTCGAAGTTTTAAGATTTGTTTGTGTACCATCTACATATTAAGATATATTCACACACGCTTTAAATTTTACTCATTGTTTTCATACCACCAACCTTAAGGTGGTTTATGTTTTCGAGGTTTTAAGATGTTTTTGTGTACCATCTACATAATATAATGTTTCATGTTTTTACACACGCTTTGAATTTTACTCAATGTTTTCATACCACCTACCTAATAGGTTAATTTTAAAGTTGATAGCTAATATATGTCTTCACACACTGTTTTGGGTTTTCGAAGTTTTAAGATTTGTTTGTGTACCACCTACCTAATAAGATATTTTCAAATACGATTTAAATTTTACTCATTGTTTTCATACCACCTACCTAAGAGGGAAATTTGTATTGTTGATAGTTAATAGGGATCTTCACACACTCAGTTTCGGTTTTCGAAGTTTTAAGATTTGTTTGTGTACCATCTACATAATATAATGTTTCATGTTTTTACACACGCTTTGAATTTTACTCAATGTTTTCATACCACCTACCTAATAGGTTAATTTTAAAGTTGATAGCTAATATATGTCTTCACACACTCTGTTTTGGGTTTTCGAAGTTTTAAGATTTGTTTGTGTACCACCTACATAATATAATGTTTCATGTTTTTACACACGCTTTGAATTTTACTCAATGTTTTCATACCACCTACCTAATAGGTTAATTTTAAAGTTGATAGCTAATATATGTCTTCACACACTCTGTTTTGGGTTTTCGAAGTTTTAAGATTTGTTTGTGTACCACCTACCTAATAAGATATTTTCAAATACGATTTAAATTTTACTCATTGTTTTCATACCACCTACCTAAAAGGGAAATTTGTATTGTTGATAGTTAATAGGGATCTTCACACACTCAGTTTCGGTTTTCGAAGTTTTAAGATTTGTTTGTGTACCATCTACATAATATAATGTTTCATGTTTTTACACACGCTTTGAATTTTACTCAATGTTTTCATACCACCTACCTAATAGGTTAATTTTAAAGTTGATAGCTAATATATGTCTTCACACACTCTGTTTTGGGTTTTCGAAGTTTTAAGATTTGTTTGTGTACCACCTACCTAATAAGATATTTTCAAATACGATTTAAATTTTACTCATTGTTTTCATATCACCTACCTAAGAGGGAAATTTTCATTGTTGATAGCTAATATTTCCACACACTCAGTTTATGTTTTCGAGGTTTTAAGATGTTTTTGTGTACCATCCCTAATATGTTTCATGTTTTTACACACGCTTTAAATTTTACTCATTGATTTCATACCACCTACCTAAGAGAGAAATTTGTACTGTTGATAGTTAATAGGGGTCTTCACACACTCTGTTTAGGTTTTCGAAGTTTTAGGTTTTGTTTGTGTACCACCTACCTAATAAGATATTTTCAAATACGATTTAAATTTTACTTTGTTTTCGTACCACCTACCTAAGAGGGACATTTGCATTGTTGATAGCTAATATATGTCTCCACACACTCTGTTTATGTTTTCGAGGTTTTAAGATGTTTTTGTGTACCATCTACCGAATATGTTTCATGTTTTTACACGCGCTTTGAATTTTATTTAATGTTTTCATACCACCTACCTAATAGAGAAATTTTAAAATTGATAGCTAATATATGTCTTCACACACTCTGTTTCGGTTTTCGAATTTTTTAAGATTTGTTTGTGTACCACCTACCTAATAAGATATTTTCAAATACACTTTAAATTTTACTCGTTGTTTTCATACCACCTACCTAAGAGGGATATTTGCATTGTTTATAGTTAATAGGGATCTTCACACACTCTGTTTCGGTTTTCGAAGTTTTAATATGTTTTTGTGTACTATCTACCTAATGTGTTTCATGTTCTTACACACGCTTTAAATTTTACTCATTGTTTGTATACCACCTACCTAATAGGCAAATTTTTGTTGCTGATAGTGAATATATGTCTTTACATGCCCTTTTTAGGGATTAGATTTGTTGACGTTTTTCACACGCTTTAAATTTTACTCATTGTTTTTATACCACCTACCTTATAGGGAAACTTTGTGTACCACCTGATTATTGGGGTCTATTTTGTAAACATGTTTAAAAGGTTACTCAGTGATTATATACACCCTACTTAATTGGGATATTTGTATGGTTGATAGGGAATATATGTATGTCTTCACACTCTGATTTGTTGTTAAATTGTATATTATCAATTTTATAGATTAATCGTACGACGCTTTAATTTGCATTCAGTATTTATATACATCTTTATGATTGGGCAGTGGTTTTGTACCATCTCGTTGAATTGCGCTCAGTGCCTGTTTACCATCTACATAATAGAAAAATTACATGCTTTCACTCAGGTTGGAACAAGCAAATGAATGGGGAATATATTGGAATTAGAACTGGTTGAAGTGGATTACTCATTATCGTAGATTTGGAAAAAGGCCTTTTATTCAATTTAATATTTTAGACCGATGGTTGTAAAGTTTAACGTAGTGTTTGTGTAGCACTAATCTATTGGGGAAAGGTTTCGTATTTCAGTTTTTAACTGGATCAATGTATAAATAAAATTTGTTTTTTTTTCATTTCCTTGTGAATTTGTTATATTTCGATTGAACGTCGCTTTGTGTTGAATTATATTACAGATTATAATTGTTGATTGATTCGATAATTCTTGTTCAAAAGGACTGTGGATAAGATTAAGTATGCAGACGAATTTAATCATAGCAGCTGCAGGTGTAATTGTAATTGTGATAAGTCGAAGAATCAGAATTCCATTGAGGAAGTTGACAGCAACAGTTTTGAATTTCTTTGATGAATTTATGTTTCGCATTCATATTATGGTCTTAAGTATTCTTATTCACTGCTATTTGGGACCATTAGTGTAGTAGGATTATGTGTTGATTTATTTTAATTATTAATATTTTTGTTCGTCTATTAATACTATTATTTTTTTAATGCTGAACTTCCATTAAGTCCTCATCTAATTACTCGTCATTGATGCTTGTGATGATCGTAAAAATTGTGTAGAAACTTAGAAATTTTTTGGACCTGGATAAAAATCCAAAATAAAAGTTTCATGAATTCGACATTTCTTAATATTCGGCGTCAACCTTAAGATGCACGACTTTCATTTAATTTCCAGCTTTCAGTAAAGTCAGTGAATGCCCAATTTGTTCAAATATCGTTGAGATTTGTAAATATGTGAGAAATACTTTTTAAATTGTAATCAAATGACTTTATTTAACCATAATGTATATATATATACATATAACTCAGAAAATGTTGGGTCAATATTAATCGAGATGATTAAAAACTAGAATTTAATTTTATGAAATTATTTACTTTTAATTTCATAGTCTTACTTTCAGAAATTGTCGAGTTTTTTTGGATTCTATTATTTACCATTAATATTATACCGTTATCAAGTACATGAAATTAACATTTTCTTCGCCACATATATTCAATAGATTATATGGTTTAAAGATGTAAATGTCTTCATTATTTTAATAAAAACAGGAGTTATTTAATATTTTAACTAAATTGGCAACGATTTCTTTTTTTAGTTGTACCGCTTGAAATATAGGTTTTAAGAATATTGTGTATGCTTGTAAAAAAAAAGAAGCTCTGTGCTTCCTTCCTTAGATTATTATGAACCTGTGGGTTTTATTTGGGTCAGTATCCCTTCCTCCGCTTGTATGATGATTGTACTGAAATTTGTTTAGAATTTTAACTTAAAATAAAAGTATGGCGAACAATTGTTTCGAAATTTATTGGTCTTGATTTCATTTATTCTTTTTTGATTGTAGCTTCTTTTCTGTTTGGTGAGCTCTCTTTTTCATATTCTTTTTCATTTTTTCTTCTCATTTCTACAACTGAATTGGACAAGTGTAATTACAAGAGTAATGGACAAAAGTTATCTTAAATCTTGGATTTGTACAAAAAAAAAAAAATTGTTTTGTATTACTTTTTTTTACAGGATTAGGTTAAGAACTTAAGCCACGCTTGTCGTGTTTAAGTTAACAAAGAACAATATGTTAAGTAGATAAAATATATTCTACATTTTATGCATTACGAAGCGAACGCGCATTCGGTTGCTACTCCAGATACTAGATATATATGTATATCAATCGATGTCAGTAGAATGTTGTATCTATACGATCAGTATTGAGATAACGGTCGATGGTAAATAACATAAGACCGTTTATATGGTCATATGTAATTGGGCGCCTTTCTTTTCAACAAGTCTTAGCAGAGCAGAGAAGTCGATACAGGTTCCTATATACATTCAATCCACGCAATCGCAATCACAATCTGATTAAAACGATGTTTAGTACCCCTGTGTAGGCCGCGACACACATTGGTCGCAGTTTAGTTTATACTCTCATGGCTACATGGGACCGAACAAGCAGCATTTTTAGCTAATTGTAAGGCCGTTTCTCAAGTATTGCGTTCAAGTTAAACATCGTTCGATCGCTTATCAACTTTCAACGCCCAACTATAAAGTTTAGAGAAAGAAATACATATTGCTTGGTTAACGTGTATACAAATTATCATTGTGACAGTTTATAAATAAGATTAACAACTAGGATTTTAAACGACTTAAGAACTTATAATTTATATATTGAGAGAATTGCCAATTATTAGTGACAGCTGGAGAAAACGACATAAGCATGTAGATATAGTCTTATAAGTATACACATAGAAAGAGATGGACGTACGAATACATTTGAAGGCAAAGGTAGGTCGAACAACTCACCACGGGGTGAGTTCATTGCAGCTGCTGCCATGCCACGCAATGGCATCTTTGCGCAAGTGCAAGTGAGATAGAGTACATATATACGAGTTTCGTATGTACATGCAAAAACAATATTTCATGTTAGAACAGGGCAGCTGCTCTGCTTTTACGGCATTAAAGAACAGTCGAGCATTTACTCGAAATGACCGAAAAATATATGTGTGTATGTATGTACATACATACATACATACATATGATATGTGTAAGTGGAAGACATGGCTTTGCATGGGGTGGAAATTATACTAGAAGCTTCGAAAAAATTGTATGTATTACGCAATACAATATGAAGAAAATTACACAATTTTTCCTGATTGAATAGGAAACGTTTACTTGGAAAAGAAAAAAAAAATAAATAAACTAACGTCACGTACTAACACTTTGAAATATTTTTATAATAAAACTAGACCTTATGCTTAGATTTTCGCTTACGTAAACAAGTAAAAAAGCTGCTTTCGCTGTTTCGGTTTATACCTGGCTTCCTAACTCCAAACTCCTCAAGTCCAGGACAACATACACTCCGGGATCTGGCTACAAGTCTTGCCTGCCTCAGCAATTTTATTACGAATTTCTGGCATCTGCCTCAGCCTGCCTAAATTGCAATTTTCCTAGCCAAATGTGGAAAAACTTGGCCATTGTTTTCGTGTAGAACCATTTCCTCAATATGAAAACGCCTTAAAAGTGCCCACGACGATGACGACGAGCAGACTTTCTTTTCTTTGTTCACAAAAATAGCTGGAACAGCGCTAGCAACTATTTCAGCCGACGTGCCATATTATAGCTTCGCAGTTTCGCCTTTCCAACAGCTTCTGTACACTTTTTCATCGCAGATGACTAATCTTTTTGTGTGGAGCAACTATGCACAAATCCAGAAATTTTATTTTCCAAACTGTTTTTATTTTCACTGGATAACTTCACTTTAACACTTATTATTTTCGAATGACTGCAATGCGAACAGTCACCTCTATTTATACTCAGTGGCGGCTGCCTTCTGGATGATTCTATAGAAATCGATTTGTCTCCCTTGTATGCCCTAGAATTTGATCAAAGGAGTGAGTGAATACACTGCTGTGTACTGCCTATGCGATTCAATGCTTGACATATTCTTGTTAAAGCTACACATTTTCGATATATGTATGTAGGATTGCCCACCTCTGGGATATATGCATGTACATACATAGATATTTAAATATTTGTACATATGTAAACGGCGTACATGTACATATGAATATACATATATTAAGTTAGTTAACTTCATCCATCGAGTATATGAAATTCTACAATACATACATACATATGTATGTTGAGTTTAATGAAAAAAAATGCTGTTGCCAGACTTCTATTGTGCGAGGGGGAGAGCAACACAACTGACAGACTGTATATTTATATACATACATACGTATATGTTTCTATGTGTTTGTTGAATTCAAAATTGTTTATCAATTGAGTGTATTGAATTCGATAGACATTTTTCTACCTGTGCATACTGTATGTATGATACATATGTATGTATCCATATGCATACATATAATGAAAAAATGCTGTTGCCAGACCTCGATTGTGCGAGGGGGACAGCAACATCCACACTGACAGACTTTATATATTTGTATATCCAGTCTATTGAATTCGAAAGACATTTATCTACATGTGCAAGCATATACATATATATATATAAATATATATATATATACAAAATATATACATACATTTAATGAAAAAATTATGCTGCCAGACTTCGATTGTTCGAGGGGGACAGCAATACACACAATGGCAGGCCTGCCAGACTTGGATGTGGAAATTTCTAGTAAATGCGCGCGTCATTCGAATGTATTGTTTAATTCTGTTATACTGCAACGTTATACTTTACTTTGTTATACATTAACGTTTTTACCACATCCACCACCACAATTGACAAATTGATAAAAACATTGTAAGCAATAAAATTTATTTTTCCTTATGGTCAAGATGACGAAAAACTTCTTACATACGTTTTTACTTATTTTATTATACTTTAACTTATTTTTGCAAGTCAAAGAACAAAATGCAATAATACATAACATTATAATCAAAGTATTTTAATAATTTATGTAATATTAATAGGTATTAATTTGTATAATCAGGATCAATTTAGAAGTTACATAAAATTTCACTAATCAAAATGTTGGATGCCAGGTCGTGGTAATTATAAAATGATGCATAAGTTGAAAGCCATACAACTTCCAAACATTGCGTGAACCATTTTCTCACAGTGTAGCTGTCAGCTTCGCATTGTTTGTGTGTGTTGAACCGGACACAAGGTTTTTGAACCTTTGCGTGGCAGAGCAGGAAAGCCAGCTGTTAGCAGAGAGCGCGCGCGCATCCTATGTTTAGCGCTCCATGCAGGGTGGGCATGTGCTCTCACACTCATTCTCATTCACAATGACTCAATTTCACTCTCATTCTTAGTGAGTGAGTGGTTTTGGGCTTTTGAGTGAAATGGATTAGAATGCTAAATATGAATGCTAACGAGCTAAGCAATAAACAAAAAAGAAACTCCGTAACTGCCATTAAATTTTAAACGAGAAGAAGTACAATAAAGAGATTGAGCGAGAGAGGTCAGAGTTGGGGCTGTAATTGCTGACCCAGGCTTCAATCAGCTTTACGCAACTTATGCGAATGGCCTGGACGGAAGGCGCTTCCGCTAAAGGAACTAAAGTAATAACGCAACGACTCGCCGTGGAGGGAGCCCATTCACAGAACGACAATTGGCAGGACAAACACAATGATAAAGACTGAGCTTTCGGAAATTGCGTATACGCCATGGGCGCCCGTGTTTAACTGCAATGATGGCAGATAAGAGCCTAGCGCTGCCTCTTCCTGCTACTCCGCCTGGCTTGTTGCTTTTGTTTCCTGGGGCAGTGCAACAATTTCGATAGAAACTTACACGCACACCAACGCACACGCAACGATACACACTCACACCCAAATAAACAAGCTAACACACACAAGCTCAGCCCTGCATACACAAAGAAGAAAAACATTCAAATGGCATAATAAACATACATATTTTCCAAAGAATAGGCCGCAACAACAGCATGCTTTATTATGAGCCTCGCACAGAGCCTGGTTAAGTAAAGTGTTTTGGTATGCCATCTGAGCTTTGCTCAGGGCCTCTCTCGCGCGTTCCCTGACATTTTGCAGTTGTTTAACCTTGGTTATTGCCAAATGTAGTCCTTCAATTTTTGAGCCTATTTTTGTATGTTTTCCGAGCCTGCGAATTGCGAAAGCCAGAGAACAACAACAAATGTAGCATAACTCTGGCAATGCATTTGAGGGCCATTCCCAATTTATTCACTGAGAAAAATTTAAGTCAAGATCTGATTTGATCTGAAATGAAATATGAAATTATTTTAACAGCTAAACAATTATGTCTGTCCGTTAAATGTAGTTATTATACAATGTTATACTGCTATTGTAGTGTATACTCGGATACACAGTATCTGTTTTTTAGCAGATTCAATTCATTTGAAGGACTTTTAAAAATTCTATAGTAATAGTATATCAAATGTCTTTAATATTATTGTGCTGCATCTATATTATCTTTACTTCTAACACTTCGTCTATTTGAAATTCAGATATATTTGAGCTTGTCATTTTTTGAGTGTATACACGCGACAAGGACAACAAGTCGCCTACACAGCCAAACGCACACTCAGTCACACACACCCACTCGCATTTGAGCGTTTACACACATTGTTGGCCGCTGGCAGCGGGCGCGGTTTGACAACAGGGACCTACATTCAGTCGTTTTTCCACTTCGGCTCTGTTAGCGTGTCTGTGTATGTGTGTGTATGTGAGTGGCAGATAGAACTCTCCTTGCCACAAAAGCGAGCTGGCCGTGCAACATTTGCAGCAGTGCCCAACAAGACACCAAGCCGTGCGCAGCTCGAGCGACTCGCGTTGCAACAAACCAACAAATTTGAGAAAGGTCGAGCGTTCAACACGGAAACGAATACGCGAGTGTATGTGTCTATTGGTGTAGGTGTAGATGTGTGTGTGTGTGTCTGTGTGTGTGGGAGTCTGTGTACGCCACTTTAAGTATATGCGTGTGTTTGTGTGTTATTCGTGTTGGAGTTGTGAAGTGTTGCAGTTGAAGTTTAACCCAAATGCAGCCTGCGTCTTAATTAGTTTGTCTTCGCCTGCAAACGATTTGTCAACATCTTGTTGTTATTGTTAGTGCTATCATTGTCGTAGTCGTTATCGTGGTAGTGCAAGGACTGCCTGGACCATGTCGTACACACACACACATACACACAAATATAAACGCATTTTAATGTGAAGCACTTTTATGTTGAGCGTATTGGCATTCCGTTAATGGGTCTATTGTCCGCCTGCTGGCACACCCCTCGCAAAAAATTGAGCGAAAAAAATGAAGCGAAAAAATGATCGGAATAAAATTTATTTATTTATTTATTTGTTATTTCTATTTTGTTTTCTTCTTGGCACTTCATCAAAGTGTTTCGTGCTTTTGGCACTTCTATTATATTTTGGCCATTAGTCCATTTTGGTCTTCTGTTGCTTTTTTCACACATTTGGCACGCCTCGTTTGAGGTCAAAGTGCAACAAGAATAATCGCAATTCAATTAGTTAATAACAGTTGGGTACGCATGTGTGCGTGCTGTGGCCATGTCCCTGTCCCTGAGCTTCAGCCTCCGTCTGCGCCTCTGCCACGGCCACCGCCTGCTACAGTCAGCAGCCTATGTCACGCCCACATTTTTGGGGGGCTCAGAAGGTACCTAGAGAGATGCAATGAGTCCAGGGCGCCCAGCATTTGGCCTTATCTAAAATATGCTCAAAAGTCCTTGGGGCACTCGTAATTCCAGCCCAAGGTAACGCCAGCTGACGAACAGCCCGAATAACCCAATACCCGACAAAAACAACAACAAGAACAGCAACAACAAAAATAACACCAGCAACTACATTAACAACAGTAATAACAACCCATTTTATAGGTGCAATCGCAGCTTTAGTAAGCAGTTACAAATATTTTGCATAAAACGCTGCACATCAACCTTGGAGGGCAACAGCAACAACAACAACAACAACAATAATGAAACCACAAACTAAAATTTCTTTAGTAGTAGTATAGTAGTAGAGCTAATACTTACCCAGAAAACGGTTTAATATCATTAAAGTTTTATCAGAAATTCAATGATTTATATTTGAAATGCTGATGTAAAACAATACAGTATTTTAACAAAAAGAAAACTTAATCAAATAAATCAAATTATATCTGCTGATAGTATATAGGAAATGGGAATATATATTTCAGGAATTATTAGTTTTACATTTTGGTACTGAAAGTGGGGGCGAGACAAAGCTTAACATTACAACTTCAAAATTTGTGTTGTGTTAATAAGAAAATGAATAGAGCGAAATTATGTAAATAGGTAACAGTCGTAATCACAGAAATCGTTCAGATGAGCTGCTAAACTTAAGCTACGAAAAACTATATCCGCTAAGTAGCTCTTATTGCTTACAAATCATGATACCCTGTTTTAAAGTATCAACAGAATATCTTCCCTATGCCACACGACACCACTTACATACACACATACACACATACTCGCATACACATACATACACAATGTGCTATGCTTGAATTTAATTGAATGTTGTATAATTCGCTACAGCCACGGAAATTTCTACATATCCAAAGCAAGAACCCAACTACAACTCGAACTCTAACCCGAACTCAAAGTCGAACTCGAAAAGCAAAACATTTACAATACTTACATATATATACAAATATATATTTGTGAGCTCAATATGCCAAGTGACGCCAATTTTATAGTCTTTTTATAAAAGCAACAACAACAAAAGTAACAGCAACATCTACTAGAACAGGAATAGTTAAGGATATAGCACATATCTGACATTAATCTAAGTCAGATTTTGCTGGAGCATGGCAATTCGCAAACGCAAGCATAGAAGCCACATAGCTGGCGACACGCCGACGACAACGGCAGCAATGGCGGCAGCAACAATAACTGACAGCAAAGATGCCACGCCCACGCCAGAGGCGGTAAGGTTCTGGCAGAGTGAATTACTCTCGAATGCCAGCGCTAATAATTTCACGCATAATTTCTTGGATTTGCAAAATCTCTTGAATTTCAATGAGGTTGCCAGCAACAGCAGCAGCAGCAGCAGCAGCAGCAACAACACCAAAAAAAGCAGCAATAGCAGCAGCGGCAACAATGTTGTTGTTGCCAACTTGTCGACTACATCGAGTGCTATTAAATTGACTAACGGCTCCATTACAGACACTCTTTTGGGCACCATTTTAACAACGGCAACGGCCACAGTGGCTCCCGCTGCCAGCTCCCTAATCTCGAGCATTGCTGCCTCAACAACAACAGTAACTGCGGCAGTAGCAACATCAGCAACGGCTGCAACAAGCACTTCGCATTTGGCATTGGTCAACGATGCAACTTCATCCACCTACTACGCTAGCCTGCTGAACATGTCGCCGGCTACGACGAGCCTGATTACAGCCGCTGCTGCCACCAAGTCCTACAACGACAGCATTCTGCGCTGGGAGCAACTGGACGGAAGTGTGGACTTTGGCTTTGATCCGCTCTATCGCCACTCGCTGGCCATGTCCATTGTCTACTGTGTGGCCTACATCGTGGTGTTCGTCGTCGGACTCATCGGCAACAGCTTTGTCATCGCTGTCGTTCTACGTGCTCCCCGTATGCGCACGGTCACCAACTACTTCATTGTTAACTTGGCCATTGCCGACATCCTGGTCATTGTCTTCTGTCTACCTGCTACGCTCATCGGTAACATCTTTGTGCGTAAGTAGTCATTCGGTTTGTATTGACACCATATTTATATGCATAGTTACTCGATTTTCCGATTCCTTGACTGACGTCCTGCTTTAGACTGTTGATTGACGGAGTGATTGATGATTTGCTTGCTGGGTACCATTTGTTCAGATTGTTTCATTAATTGGCAGAGTGTCGACAGAAATGCTAGAAAGCCTCAATGATGACATTTGCATATCTAAGTGATTGATAAACATATTATATTATTTTATTTTTTTTACATTTCTTTGTAATAATAACATAAATATATACATATCCTTCATTAGAACGTGTCGGTTGTTTTTTTCACTTTCTTTAATTCTATATCGTTATATTGTTTTGCTTCCTTTATACGATTCTTTTGCGAGCCACGCATATTAACTGGATTTATGTTTAGCAATTAATCGACACTTGGATTAGGCCCCTTGCTAGCGAAACGTGGCGTATTCGCAATTTGTCGACGAGCCGCATCAAGCCTAATGCTTTCTTCTTAATGCTAATGCCAGCAAAATACTTCTGCTGAAATTAAGTAAATGAAACTGAAATATTATCTTGCATTATCATCATGTTTTATGGTTTGTCTGCCAAAATGTTGCCCCGCCCTCGTTTAACCGTCCATCCTCGGAGAGTACATGGGACTCACTGTTATGCAATTACCATCAGCTTTTATGGCCTTGTAAATACGTATAGGAAACGAAGTACATCCAACCATAATGAGTTCATCCAACCGTATCCGATTTGCTCTTATCTAACTGAAAAGGTCTTCCATGTTGCATGTCAAATTCAGCAAATGAACATGTTTGCCTCTTTATAATGGCAATCAATTACTTTGGCAGTAATTTGACTGAGGGCGAAAGTCGGCTACAAGGCGACTTGTACCACAAAAGAATTAACTAATCAGTGCAGTTCTGAATACGAATGTGAAATACAAAATTTGAATTTACATATGTGAAATGTATTAATGAATTAACCCAGTTTTGTTGTCTGTTTTTCTTTCCTGTCCTGTCATTTTTAAAACAATATAAAGTCAAAAATCATTCTCCTCGAAAATCAATCAAATAAATTATTAAAATGAAACGGTTTTGTGGAGAAAACAAATAAAGAATAGGTTAGGTATTATTCAAATTAAATATCATTATTTTTATATATATTTATGTAAACGAGGTAACGCATAATGTTGATTTACATCACCGTGTAACTTATCTGCTTTCTGTACGAATGTATGCTTTGATTCTGTGTGTGTGTGTGTGTGTGTGTGTGTGTGTGTGTGTGTTAACTGTCAAATGACAACTGGGTAAATGGATAGTCGCAAAGCTTTTGCAGCTGAGAAATTGCATGCAAATCGGCGCCGACATGAAAAAATGATCAAAATCCTTCAGAAATCAAACGTTGATTGCAATGGCTGACATGTCAGGGCTCGAGTCTCGCTCCCCACATTCTGTACACCAATTGCAATCCCGCTCTTTACTCCATTTCTACATATGTATTCAAATGGTAGTACTAGCTACATATATTCACCTGGTCGCATTTAGAGGCTCGCAGCTGGCGCCAACGTTTGCCAATTAAATGCGCCCGCCTTAGAAAATGTTGCTCGACCCGAAGACATGCATGCACAAAGGTGGCTACAGACAGAGAAGCAAAGGGAGAGAGAAAGAGAGAGAGAGAGAGCTCGCGAAAGTGAGGGTGAAAGAGGGAGGTGAGTTGGTGTAGCATATGAAACGAAAGGCAAGAGACGAATGAAAAACTGAATGGGCTGTGTGCGAGTGTGTGTGTGTGTCTTTGGTGCAGTGTGTATTAGTGCGCACTCGCGCTGTCTCTCTGGCACCCACTCTCCCACTCTCTCGCTCTCGTTCTCGTTCTGGTTGCCTTTTGGGGTGGCCTGAAGGATCATCGACACAGAACTGACCTAATTTCACAAATTCAACATAGGCGCAGGGTGCTGCTGGTTGCCCAGCGCTTAGTGGGTCACTCAGCATTTGCTTGTGTGTTTATGTGTGTGTACGGCTGAGTATGAGTGTGTGTGAGCGTATGTGAGTATGTGTGTATATTGACTTGGCTTTGGGGGCAAGCACGGACCCAGACCCAGACCCAGTGGCAAACGCAGCTGCCACTGCAATAGGCCCATATAGCAACAACAATAAATAAATTGCGACAGCCCTTGGGCACATATTGAATTCTGGTTGCTTGGCATTTTGACTTGTGAAAAGTTGTGCCACGTTAAATCAAATGGCTCAAAGAACGTTTAACTAACAGAGCGGACATTTCCACTTCCAATACCAAAATTGGTCAACAGGCATAATGTTTATTTACTTCTTATCGCCTACACACGACTCTGGCCTGAAGGGTTTGAAAGGGGTTTCATAAGCTTGGGAGCTATCATTACCTAAGCACACCTCAGCACTGCAATGGAAGGTTGTTTTGCATTCAAGGACCTTTTCACTGTGCGGCTGGCTGGATGAATTGACCTAAATATTTTGCTCTTCAGGGTTAAACTCACTCGCTGTTATGAGTGTGTATGTGTGTGTGTGGTTTACCTGGGCTGGGCTGAGCTGAGCCTTTATTTATGTGTGTTTCGAAAAACCAATAAAATGCGAATTGAATTGATTTGCCGAGCGATGTTACCTTGAGACGAGGCGTTACACCATCATGTCCTTAGAGCACTTTCTAATTGGATTTCTATGTGGCAATTGTACGGCTCCTTTAGACATTAGCAATGCCAAATTCTTATCATTAAGTAAGTGCTTTACAAATTGCATTCGCGAATTCGCGAGAGTTTGCACAAAAGGTTTAATGTTTTCATTTAAGACGAGTCCTTAGCCAAGTTAATGGCTGTTTTGGGATTTAGACTAATCAATGAACCGATCATAATGAATTGCATATACTAAGTATGATTACATGAACATTTGAGAACAGGAATGTCATACTTGATTTAGTAAGTGTTTTAAGTAAGAATATGTGGAAGTATCTAGATCACTAAAGAAGTGATTGCTGTGCCATTTTCGCATAACGGTAAAAATGTAAATAACGATTGAATGTAAGAACCCCTTGGCAAGATATTTGAAAGAAGAGTATTCTTAGTTCAGTATTGATCTATGCAGCTCTCATATTAAGAAATACAGATGAGGTTCTGATATAAGAATTTTGTATATGCAAATATTGAATCTGATTTTTGAAAAATTTTGAAATCAAGGAAAAGAAATATTTTTGGTATCCTACGACTTAATGAAATGAAATGTAATTGCATATATATGTATGTACATATGTATATATATATAAATAGATAATATGTATATACATACATATATCAAGCAAGCGCTGACTGTGCGATTTGCACGTTTCGTTGGCGGAATCATGTCACGTACTTTAAAGTCATGTTTGCTGGTTACTTCATTAAATTGCGACGACTGATTTGTGATATTCTTGGCCCACGGCGTGTATGCGTAACGCGGCTGCAGAGAACTGTTGGAATGGTATTGCTGCTGCTGATGCTGATGGCCATTTTGATGAAGTAATTTTTCTTCACTTTCCAATTGTATTTTAATTTAGCTGCTACGTGCCGCCCAAGCAACTCTCGATTGGTATCGGTCGTTCGTTGCTAGCCTGAGTCCTGCGGTATCTTCAATTCAATTTAGGGCCAAGTAACAGCAGTCACCGCAGGACGTGATTCAGAAGCAGCAGCGATAAACATAACAATAACGCATTTTCTTGAAGTGTTATGCGCCCATCCATGGATATTTCACGCCCATTTCAATAGAAGTGAAATCTTGACGGGCCTTATTGTCGGATTTGTTCTACCCGATTATTTCATTAACTTTGTGACTCCAGAGAACGGATCCCCAGAACTCAAACCCAAAATCAGCGAAGCGTCGCAAACAATGCAAAACCAAATCCCATTAGCGTGGCCTACGATATAAGTTCGCGCGAACTTTTGCGCTGACATGGTTCAGAAAAGACACAAAACTTTTAGCCCCATGAAATGACGAAGAATGCAATACCCTTATATAGACATTCCGTTTTTATCTTAATAAGCAATATCAATAGCATTCATCTTACCTGTAATTGGAATATATTAGCTGAAAATATTGGTGTGTATTATAAGCCATTATTATTGAGTAACGAATAAGAGTTTTCCCCGCACCCATATATACCCATTTATTTTAGGGTATTCAAAGAGATGGAGCGATTAACTACTTCCCATTTTTGATTAAGAATCCACTACGTTTCCTAAAGCCTGTCAAAATTTTAATTCTTTGGTGAAAGGGTATTCCAAAGAACAAACCTAAGGGCTTGGCTTGCGTTTAGCTGTTTGACATTTGCCTGCGGGTCAGAGTGCATCCCTTCAGGAGTGAAGGTCGTGGTGATAAGCTGTAAATATCGATTGGAATTATCAGCTGTAGTCTATCAATATTTTCTGCGGCCATCCGCTTAATGCCTACAAAAATACAAACTTCTAGCAAAGTTCTAGCAACATATGTTGTCAATTGGAGAATAAGCAGAAGAAGAGCTCACTAATTCGAAGTGGACTCACTTTGATTGGGTTCACATTGAAACTTCGAAGCAAAGTTTTAAACGTAAACAAACTTTTATGCAAGCGATATATCAAATCGATGGCCAGCGCCAAAACAAATAGCTAAATATTAATAGCAACGGATATAACTTGAATATATCGCAGACTGTTGCACTTGAGCTGCAAAATAGCAAAATATATTAGTGAAAGAAAATCGTGTAGAACAGCAGCGAAAGTGCTCGACTAGCAGATACCGTTCCCAAAATTTCATCGAAGCACCTATTTTAAAATATAAAATAGAAAATAGAAAAGACAAAACTGCATAAGATTCATTACAACTAATTTAAATTCTCGTCGAGCAAAAGCAAGTCTGCTCAGTAATTGGACAAAATTTAATTTAAATTTAAGAATGGAGTAGAGAACAATTCATTGAAAATATGTATGTATATATAACATGTATATAGCATTATACCCCTTATTGACTGCGCTGCATGGATTGCTGGGTATTAGATTTGAGAAAAGTAACCAAAATCTATTTAAGTTGCTGTCCAGGGCTGTCAACTGTCCAACTGTGCTCATGTGTTTTGAGTGGCCGTCTGGAGTGTGTTGACTTGGTCACAACGCACACAATGCGCAAAGAAATAATAATAATATTTATATTTTTATGTGCCAAATCACATTAAATTTTGCGCTTTATTATTGGCTCGACGCGGCGGTGCACGGCGCGTATGCATAATATACCGAAACGAGATAAGACAGGCGGACGAGACAGGAAATTAGACAGAAGCCACATATGAGCATATATTTGCGCAGCATTCCTCTGACCCCTGAAAGTATGGGTGGATGAGTAGATGGGTTCAGAGAGGGGTCAGCGTTGGGGCTGAAGCTGGTGCATTGAACTCCCGCACGGAGTTAATGATGCGGTGGTTGTTGTGGTTATTAACACCTTTTAATTGCCATTCGATATGTCATGCCGCAAATACGTTTGGCACTGTCATCAACCTTGATGACATGTGCCACAGGGCAAAATTCCCTGCCACGCCTCCCGCCTCCCCTCTACTGCTACGTGTGTGTGTGTATTTTAGAGCCTTTTGTGTCTGACTAAGTTATTTGCTGTTGGCATCTCAAGTCATAACTCAACAACCAAAGGCAGCCCAACTATACACTGAGAGAAAGAGTCTAGTGTAAGGTATAGACTCTCAATTAGTTTTGGATAACTTTTAATTTGAATAGATAGGGGGAGAAGGAAAGTCTGCTGTGAGAGAGTGAGATGAAGGGTTAAAGAAACTGGAAAGACTTTACTTTTACGGTTTTAAGATTACTTAAATCTGGTTTAAAAGTCAAATTTGAAAACTGAAAAAAATGCTCCCTTTTCTATTTAAAAAAAAAAAAATTTTTTTCTTTGTTTGTACATAATTTTTTAGAAAATAAGTATTAGTAAAGCACTTATTTTAGTATCCGATTTCGTTAAATTAAAGTTATTTTCATAATTCGTAATGTCCGAGTAATGTGAACATTTCTTAGGTTCTTTCGCGAGTGTATTTTCTTTAACTGCGAATTCTTATATGTGCGTATTTATAGACAGTGCAAATCATGTCTTCCATCTTTCATCAAATAGAATAAAGGGAATACAAATTAACTTGGCCAGTGAGGCTGCGTGCTTTCGGCATCATTGGCAAACAACGCCTCATGCTGGCTTCTTGGCAATCTGAGACTTGTCACCAAATTATGAATGATATGCAGAGCATAAATCTCAGTCAGCAAACAACGATGTCGGCGACGTGGACGCCCGACTAGAAGGAAAAAATAAAATAACAAAAACATAATGCATTGAACGTTAACCGGGACCGCAAACAGGACTCCGACTAGGACCATGGCCACCACGACCATGGCTAGGACAACAGCAGAAGTACAGACACAGACATGACCGAAAGTTACTCAGCATAATTTTTGTTGCTCGTTCTGGATATGAAGCAGAGTATATTCATTTTAAACTATGTGTGCTCATCTTTCTATTTGTGTACTTAAAGACCGGGTGTCTGAAGGTGAAACCCAAAGTCTTTAGATCACATTTACATTTCAATATACTATATACATATTTGTATGATAATAGATTAAGTTTTTTTTTTTTGTTTTTAATTTAAAAGCTAATTGTATTTTAAGATATAATAATACAATTTGAAGATTATAATACCTTTGTATTATGTGTTTTTATTCAACTAATTCTTGTTTTCAAGATAACCTGAAAAGAGTTTTTAATGCAAATTTCCTTGAAATTCTCACTTCATGATCGAGTATTAGACGAGTATGTATATTCCATTGAGAACTTTTTTAAAGGTTTAGTTCAAAAGGCAATCGTAAAACACTTATTTCCCGTGAAAATTACCTTTTTTGCAAGTAAATATCAGTCAGTTGGATGTAATAAAATTCTCTTCTTTTTTTTTTTAAGTTTGAGTTCAATAAAAAACAACCCATTCCTTAACTATATATTTTTTTGCAGCATGGATGCTGGGCTGGCTGATGTGCAAGTTTGTGCCCTACATACAGGGTGTCTCGGTCGCGGCTTCGGTTTACAGCTTAATTGCTGTGTCGCTAGACAGGTAAGTTAGCCAACAAAGAAATGACAACTCTTTAAATTTACGTGGTTATGAACCTTTATTGTGGAATTGGAATTGGCTGGGATATGGGTAGGGAGCGGCTGGGGCTTAGGAGCAGGAATAGGGAATCGGGAAAGCTCTCTAATGATGGACCACAACAGCGGGTGCAGCATGATGCACTGGCACAAGGGGCACAATGGGCTTCACGGCATGCACAGCGACCACAGGCTTGGCGACGACTGGATGTACAACCCTCACAGCGGCGGGATGATGCACAACGTGGCTGTTGGAAAAGTGTGTGGGCGTTATAAAAGATTGATGTAATATTCAAGTCAAGTTTCCTCTGTCTGATTACTTACGAGTGCACCGAGTGGGCGCCGTGATGAATTATTGGGGAGTGCACCACTGCGGGATGCGCTGCGACAACTGGTGTGTGCACCACTGGAGCCACAGCGACTACGCCCGGATGGGCATAGGCCTGAACAGCGGCACAAGCGACGAGCACGAAGAGCTGTAAAAGAGTGAAGTAGTTAGATAATGGATCAGCAGCTTGATCCAGCTCCACATTAATATACTCACAACTTTAAACATTTTGTATGGGATTTGTTAATGTGTTTTAGACGGATTTGTCAAGCAGAACAAATGATTTGCAACTGTTGTCAATTGGCGAGTCGAGTGCTGCTTTTATAGCAACTAGAGAGAACTGACTGCAGCTAATTGGAAAAGTGAACGCCGACTCAAGCTCAATGCAAGCCGCCTAGGAAAACTGGTCATAGCCTGAGTCGGAGGCTGAGATATAGTTGGAGTCTGAGTCGGAGGCTGTCTCAAGATCAAGTTCAGAGCTTGCCTTGTCCGTATTTGGCATTAATCAAACATTTTTTTTTGCTTTATCTATATATAATGTTTGTTGAATTTTGTCGCGTTTGCCTTGGGCTGCATTTGAAACCTTCTCTCCTTCAAATGTTCGCCTTGTATTTCCTGCTGCAATAAAGCATAGTTCAGCTGACATTTGTGATGCAGAGCTTTTTCTGGCTGGCTTGACATACATAGGTTTTCAAGTATACACAAGTCTTTGATATATAGACGTAAAATTTCTTTGAACTCAACAACACATTTTATGTTTTGTCATTATTTATACTGTGTATAAACTCTTTGATTAGCATTAAAGGTTATCTTAAAAGCTTTATAGACTATTCTAGTTCTATAGTTATCGATTTTGAAGAAAGTTAAGGAAACACAGTATAAATCAAACGTAGCTCAAGCAGTGTTGCGTATGAACGACAGATTTCTTGACAGCTCAAATCTATGCGCATAAAGTCAGATATGCTGTGGCCAGTTGATTTATCAAGTGGCAGTAAAACGTTTTGACAACGTTTTGACGTGTGGCACAGCCAGTGCCACTGGATAACAGCATAGCAGGCCAACGGGCAATACAACAGGATGAAGGCAGAGGCGCCGCATTTATGTGCAGCTTCCATTTATATCAATTTCTCAGCGACAGCTGCCTCTCGCTGAGCAGCAGAACCGGCGTCTGCTGCTGTTGTCATTATTCAGAGGAATAAGGACGAGAGGACAAGAAGAAGAAACAGCAGGACACTATATCATTTGATCGTTTGGTCGCCCACACGAATTGCAGCACAGGCCCATGCTCCATGCTCCAAGTCCATCACGTTTCGAGTTGTTTTGTATTTCTTTGTCTTTTACGAGCGCTCGTAAAGCGATTCGAAATTTAAGATTTATTATCTGTAACATGAGACTTAAATCAGCACGCAATGTCCTGAATTTAAGTTTGCGAACATCCTTGCTTATCACTTGCTTAGCCAATGCTATTTAATTAGAGCTCTTAGTTTTATGGATATGCATCGCCAGCTCCTCAACCTCATATCCGCCCATAACATAAATATTATCACATGAATAAGCCAGTGTGTATGCGTGAGCAAGCCCACATAGTTGGAGCTTTATGCCATACTGAGCGGCTTTTGTGTTTACCACAACTTTCCAAAAATGTTAACAGCAACATAAATTTTTCTTATTCATCTGCCTTGTCTGCTTTTTCTTGAATACCCTGTACTTGCTAATCAGTATATTATTATTCACAGTGAGAAAATTATAGACAATAGTTTATAAAGTAAAGAAAGTGTGATTCTAGCTCTACTTTGATCGATTAATATAGATCAATTATACATATCACTTTTTCTCAAATCTGTATTCAATGTGTTTTTATATGAACAGTTATATGGTAGTCTCTTAGGTACAGCGTAGCACTAGTTGTGTAATCTCCAGTTATAACATTCTTGCTTCTTGTCACGAGGGGAAAAATTCAGAAAAGAACAAAACTTGGAGGTGGGATTCAGACAGTATGTGTAAGTGTGTGTGTGTATATGCCAATGTGTGTTTGCCAATTATTAAATTTGTTCTTTCTTTATGAAAATGATTTGCTATGCACACAATTTTTTTGAAAACTTTTGTTCAGTCGGGACACCCCGGGAGCCCGACAAATGTCATCTTCCGTTCAGTCATAACTCAAAATATAATCGGTTATCCCGGTCACAGTACGGTCAGGAGACCTCATGTTTGGCCAGCACGTGAAACTTAATTAGACTGGCAACCAAATCCCGCAGACAAATTATGTTAATGCAATCGCTATATCTAAATATATATCTAGCTCTCTTCATATATATATATATATATATATATATATATATATATAGCATAGCTTGTAGTTGGGTCTATAAATAAACATTATGACAATTTGATATTGGCTTTGAAAAGTTGTGGCTGGGCCCTAATGGAATTACCGTTGGGTTCGTTATCAGCAAAACGCTTGCCCGCCCAGACGACAACAAAGTGGACAAAAAAAACGTACAATGGGTGCTAAAGTAGAAGGATGAGGGAGAGAGGGTGGCTGGGGCGACTGGTAGGGATTGAGCAAATGTGGCTAGAGCCGTGGACTCGCCCCATAATTATTGTACCCTGAACCCATTGCCAATGTTTCGAAAAGGGTATACTGTTTTCTGTAAATGTATGGAACAGAAAGGAGATTCCGTATCCGTATAAATAGGTTATATTTAATAAACATGAATTATATCTTCTTCATTTAGCTGATGTATCGATATTTATTAATATTAATACGTTTTTGTGAAGAAAAATATTAGCATTTTAGATTTTTTATAAAAAATATGTCATTATAAAAATAAAAATATAAAAGTAACAGTCAGAAATCGAGAATTCATCTTAAAATATCTATTATCGTAGATTTTCATGTTTGGCCTCTGGGCATACTAAGGCATACTTTGAGTATAGTAAAGTAATTGCATATCTCTTTGAAAAAGTATTCAGGTGGATATTTTATAGTCAAGCACTCTCTATTTTGGGTCTGAATGGACTGCAACGAGTGCTGTCTTGTGGCTGGTCTATTGAATAGGATGCTATAATAAGTGGCTAGCACTAAGCCAAATGAAAACTGCCAAAAACGAGACTTGACCCAGCTCAGTCTCCTGGATGTCCCTCCTGCCTAGTAGTAGTAGCTGCTGCTCTTATTCAAATTACGCTTGATTATGGCAGTCCAAGTACAAAATGGGGGTATCTGCAGCTGAGCGAGAGGAGTCGCACGTGTTGTGCTGGGAGTTCAATAGTCTGAGCCGTCGAGATTGGAAAGTCGAGCAGTCAGCAGAAAAAGGCTTAAGGATGCGCCGTCTCTGGTCTCTGTCAAGGCATCCTGCGTGTGCGAATTAATCAGGCTAAGATATTTGCATGTCGTCATCGTCATCCCGATTGTCATTATCGTTGACGAGGTGCCGATTTGAGTGGGAATGGTATAACATTGTAAATTGGGTTGGGTATATAGTGAGCGTCGTAGCAGCAGCTGTTAAAAATTTTTTTATTGTAGGTTCATTGCCATCTGGTGGCCATTGAAGCAAATGACAAAGCGACGTGCACGCATCATGATAATCGGCATTTGGGGCATCGCATTGGTAACCACCATACCGTGGCTGCTGTTCTTCGATCTGGTGCCTGCTGAGGAAGTCTTCTCGGATGCACTTGTCTCCAGCTATACGCAGCCGCAATATTTATGCCAAGAGGTGTGGCCGCCGGGCACCGATGGCAATTTGTATTTTCTCCTGGCCAATTTGGTAGCCTGCTATCTGCTGCCTATGTCCTTGATAACATTGTGCTATGTGCTTATTTGGATCAAGGTCTCCACGCGCAGCATACCTGGCGAATTGTCCAAGGACGCGCAGGTGGACCGCATGCAGCAGAAGAGCAAGGTGAAGGTTATCAAAATGTTGGTGGCCGTCGTCATATTATTTGTGTTATCTTGGTTGCCGCTCTACGTGATTTTTGCGCGTATCAAATTTGGGTCGGATATATCGCAGGAGGAGTTCGAGATATTGAAGAAGGTAATGCCACTTGCTCAGTGGTTAGGATCATCCAACAGCTGCATCAATCCTATACTGTACTCCGTGAACAAGAAATATCGACGGGGCTTTGCGGCCATTATCAAGTCCCGCAGCTGCTGCGGAAGGCTCAGGTGGGTTTACAAGTGGACTTTAACTAGACTGCAGCTCTCACTCTTCCTCCATATTTTCTTCTCTTTTTTTCATAGATACTATGACAATGTGACCATTCCCTCGTCCACTACGAGTACACGCAAGTCCTCGCACTATCATCCACATGGCTCACGTAAGAGTCCTAGTAGTCCGGGCTTGAGAAAGACCAATGCCGTCTCCTACATTTACGAGCACAACTCGCTGCGACGGCATAATCTGATGATGAAGCAGGACAGCAATTTGTCGCAGCAGATGCTGCTTAAGCAGGATTCGCATGGTTCTCGACAATTTCTCATCAAGCAGGAGAGCTCCTGCAGCGATGCCTCCGGTAATCGCCGACTACTCTGCCAGCAGGACAGCAATGGTAGCAAAGTCTCATTATCCAAGCAGGATTCAATTGTGTCGTACATGGAAGCGCGTCGTGCCCAGGAACGTTCTGTGGACTCCACATTGACTCAACAGGACACTATTTCCATTGATTCGCGTCGAGGTGGCATAGGTGGCATAGGTGTCATTGGTGGTATGGCTGTCACAGCAGCGTCATCTTCCCTGCTGGACAAGCGACAGAAGTTCGTCAAACAGGATTCGGTGATTAGCTTTGTAGACCAACGACCAGAGCCACGTCGTCACCAGCTGGTCAAACAGGACTCGGTTATCTCGTTTGCTGACCAGCGCCGTGGCCTGCTCCACAAGCAGGACTCCTTGATGACCAATCGATCAGGCGATGCGCCCACTCATCATGTCTCCATTCTCAAGAAGACCGACTCGCAGCTTAGCTATGGCACCTGCTCGCCCCGACGCAATGTGGAGCTTTATGAGTAGACAAGAGCTAAATAACAACTACGCACACACTCACACCCCCACACACTCATAAATAAATATATATATATATATATATTATATAGGCTATCAACACGAAATATTAGAGCGGAGAGTATATAGCAGAGCAGTCGAAGGAAGAGGGAGTAGAACAAAGACGCAGAAAGAGGGACTGTGATAGAAGTCGAAGCCATGTACTGAGGCCATGGGCATGAGTTGGACCAATTTGTTAACACGATGTGCGGGCATAGCTAAGCATAAAAATATCGCAAATAAGCTAGAAAAGCGTAAATAACTTAGATTAGGCTAAGTTTGAATACCCTTGCAGAAATGATGAGATATATAAGCTGTTTGATATAGTAGTTCGTTGCAGTTAGTGGTCTCCGACTATTATAGCAGTATGGCAAAAGAATTTGATTAAAGCTCATTATCAATGGATTGATTTCTTCGGACATAGATACAGTGCACTCACGAATTAAGTCGAATATTTTTATAGAGCAATTGTTCCTATGACAGATCTGCCTATATACATGCATGTATATATGTAAATGATAACAGTCACATGATAAGATAATCTGCAAGGGCATAATACACATCCCGTGTGCCTCAGTCAGGATTGGAAGGGAGGAAGCGAGAGAGGTACACGCAATGCACCTAAACTAAAAATAGTTATTAGATGTTTTATACGTGTTCCAATAGTTCTATAAACACAAAGACACTCACAGAAGTACAATAGAACGTATATTATATATATGTATATAGATAATACATAATATATGTATATGTGCATCTAAAACTACTTTTGAATATGCCGTATGGTATATTGGCACGCAGTTTTTAAGATTGTTTATACTCATTATCTTTGCTATTTATATCGAAATGTTGCATTACTTAAGAACCGAAACACCAAAATGTAATTGAGTGTTAGAAGGAGAGCATTTTTTTACTAGCAATTGTCGGGGGAGTCCTACTCAATCGTTTATTTGGGTAAACATATTTTCTACGAAAAGTGAAGAGTGAAAAATAAAATGAACAGGAAAGTGTCCAAGTATCAATGAACAAACAAAACAAATTTGAGAAACACCGAGGTCTAAAGTAACGTACCTACTAAATTTTTGTATGAACAATTCTTACAATTTATATATTTACATGCATCTATATATATAAAATATATATATTTGTATTGATTTTGGAATAAGCAATATATATGCAATACACACTGGCACACGCATCCACAGAAAAACAAACATACATGCAAATTCATCTATCAAACAATAATCAATTTTATTAGAGTTTTACACGGAAAGGGGTTATCTGAATCGAATCGAGATCAAAGATATGGATGTAAACATTGAAAAGCGCACAAAGCAGCAACAATCGACCATTGCAATGTTTACGTAGCAGTTGATGATATACATTCATATAATAATAATATACTACTATTTTAATTTGAATTTCATTCGGTTTAGATAAGTACTACATACATAAGTCAAGTAGAAGCGATGCGGACGCTAGAATTTGTCTGAACGGAAATTCGCACTTAGCGTATCACAAATATAAACAATAATCGAATATCGAATATCGAAACAAAACTCGCTAGGCTCTAAATATCAAACATAAGCTGATAACGGTAACTTAAGCTGTCCTAACGAAAATTCGCACTAAACGTATCACACATAAAAAAAAAACACAATAATCGAATATCAAAATACAGCTCGTTGATTTCTAAATACCAAGCCGATAACGAATACGATCAGTAAAACAATTTCAAACAATGACTAGCTAATAAGCTATACAATATAACTACGGAGCTACCAACATACTTATATATCTATATATATTGATATATATATTTACATAAAGAAAACTATGCAATTTTATTGTTAGCCAAAATTTTATAAATGTCAAGTAATAACTGTAAACAAAACATTTATATATATACAAAAGAGAAATGTATGAAAAGTATATACTATATATATTCTTATCAATTTAAAGAGTAAATATATAGCATTCGGCGCTGTTTTCGTAGCACGCTTTTGACAAAAGCCCATATTATTAAGCATTTAGTTTAAATAATATGCATACAGCTTCAAATTTCAGAAAGCCTAAGATAATACAATAAAATATGTTGCGGTCGGGCATAATCGTCTGCACAATGCCCGTTTATGGTTATGAGAATATCTATAGTGATCCAACTGCAAAACTTCGCGATGCTCGATATAAAGTTATTGACGAGAAACCCTGAAATGTTATACAAGGATACATGTGAGCATATAATCCAAATTTTAAACCAATATCAAGTATAAACAAATTGTTAAGGATTTAACAGAACAGATAAAATATTTTCCCAACGCCTAAAATGCAGCTACAAAATGCAACACTAAATATGAAGAATAATATATTTTAAATTGATATACAAAATACACAAGAATGTATTCTAGTATATTAATAAAATTAATATAATTTATAAAGGAAGATCATTATTATTAATATTATTATTATTATTATTATTATTATTATTATTATTATTATTATTATTATTATTATTATTATCATTATTATTACACTATGCAACAGGTCGAGCAAATATTCGAAATATGAATATAATATTATTAAATTATACATTTATATATGTTTATCTTTAATTTCATACTGTTCAGACTTATAGATCATGGACATTGATTTAAATTGATGCGGATAAATAATAACAGTCATCGAATCTTAAACAGAAAACGTGAACAGTAAAAAAGAATGAAAGCACAATCAAAAAACTTATTATTTCGTTAAATTTTGTAATAGTCAACAAAAAAATTACTAATCGAAATTCCATAGTCATAGTGTGCATAGTGTACTCCAGTTCTTCATCATAACGAGCATATTTTTTATTGTTTCTATTTTATATACATAATACTTTATAGTCGGTATATCTATGCATGAACATTATGTTTTTAAATTGAAGTATGATGAAATAAGATCAAGCGAGATTTTGTTTAATATAATTGTATGACAAAAATATATATAAACAAATAAATCAAGAATCGATATGTTATCAAGCTATATAATAATCATATATTCATATATAAATATAATAAATAACAATAAATATCCATGTATATGTTTACGTATATAAACTATAACTGACACCAAAGATACATGCATATTAGCAGAAATAAATGTAATAAATATTACTAAAAAAAAATTTGCTCATTTTACTTTAACTTTAGTAGTACTGGTTTTTCTGCAAGTGCATGAGCAGCTGTTACTAGTTCTTTTTGATTTTAAGGCGTGCTATCGTTATCGGCGCCAGACTGAATTTTGTTTTTGTAAGACATTTAATCAGTTTGGGGTTTGTTATAATTACTTATATTTGAAAATTAAAATTTTCTTAAGGGAAATAATGAATCGCTGGCAAAATCGTGTTGCAGTTATCACCGGCGCCAGTTCGGGTATTGGCGCTGCATGTTGCAAGGATCTTGTGGCAAAGGGCATGGTTGTTGTGGGTATGGCGCGACGTTTAGATAGACTTCAACAGCTGAAGGGAGATCTGCCAGCTGAGCAGTCGTCACGTTTTTATGGCCACAAGTGTGATGTGAGCGTTGAGCAACAGGTAATCGACTCCTTTGCCTGGATCGACGACACCCTGGGAGGTGCAGATGTATTGGTAAATAATGCAGGCATTGTACGTCGTGTACGCGTTACAGACGAGGGCAACAGCGACGATCTGCGAGATATCTTAAATACGAATGTATTGGGTGTTAGTTGGTGTACACGCCAGGCCTTCAACTCTATGTGCCGTCGCAAGATAACCGATGGACATGTAGTTATTATCAATAGTATAGCTGGTCACGAAGTACCCAAAGCTCCAGGCTTTAGCTTTAACATGTATGCACCATCGAAGCATGCCATCACTGCACTCACCGAAGTGCTGCGCCAGGAATTTCAGAACAAAGGCACCATGACTAAAATAACGGTGAGTACTGTGCTATTTATATGTAATTTTAATTAATTTTTAATACATATTTACTTTCAGAGTATTAGTCCCGGTGTTGTCAATACTGAAATCTTTGACTCTAATTCGCCCGAGGTGGTGGCTAAAATGCCCATGTTGCTTCCTGAAAATGTGGCCGATGCTGTTAGCTACTGTATTCAGACGCCGCCCAATGTGCAGATCCATGAGTTAATTATCAAGCCGATAGGAGAATTATTCTAAGCAGAGTTTGATGATTATTATTTTTTAATAAATTCTAAAAAAGTTTATTTGCCCCAATACAAAAAAAAAAGGCAACTTATGTTTATGTTAAATTTTTAAATATACATATGTATATCGATTGGTACTCGCAGCGAAAGCCATAAAGAACAATTCGTAATCGATTGCATCGCATCGATGCATCGATTACTATCATCGATATCATTTGCCAGCAGTCGTCGTTCGTGTCGGGTGTTGTTTTTATTTTGTATTAATTCGTAAAGTTTAATCTGTTAATTGCTTAATTGGTTACTTTTTATTATAAATTGCAATAAAAAAGCTGTTTTTCCCTGCGGTACGCATAACCGCATCGGTTGCCCTGCTCTAACGGAAAACTAATTAAATTACACAAAGACAAAACATCTTTATTGGTTTGTCTGGCAGTCTACGTCATAGCTATTTTCGTACAAACACTATTATCTATCTACATACATATATTATGGAAGACCAACAACAACAAGTGGCGCCAGTGGAAGAGGAGCAACTGGACATCGAGGACAGCATGAAACATTGCTTTGAGAACCTCATTGTCATCGATGTAGGCGCAAATTTGACCAACAAGAAGTATAGCCGAGATCTGGATTCCGTTGTTCAAAGAGCAAGAGATGCAGGTTCGTTTACTAATATTGTGATAAGATTTATAAGAGGCAATTTGGGTGCGGCTAACGGTCATCAATAGCGTACACACACGCATTGAAGAAGGTCAATCGGATGACAGGCGATAAGCATGCACCATGTGTGTAAGCTTATGTGTGTATGTGTATGAGTGTGCGTGTGTTTCTATGTGAGAATATGCGTGTGCGCCAATGCACCATATACAGTGAAAGCTTTGCATACAAGCCGCAAATTATCTTGTTTAAAGCATGTGATATCCGTAGGTGAAAAGCAGCATACCTATGTACATATGTACGTCTTTTATGCTTCATTTGCTTTATTAACTTTTGCATAAGTATACTTAACTATTTTAATATATGTAAGCTTTATGCATGCATAACAATGTAAATGCACATACATATATTTATTGCAGGTGTTCAGAAGCTAATGGTACACGGCACTTCGGTCAAATCGAGCAAGGAAGCGTTGCGTCTTTCGCGTATCTATCCCGACATTATCTATTCGACTGCTGGCATACATCCGCACGACTCAAAGTCAATTGTGGAAGAGCCGACCACATGGTTCGACTTTGAGCATATTGCACAGGCGCTAGAGTGCGTTGCGATTGGTCCATGTGGCTTGGACTACCAGCGCGATTTCTCCGAGCCAAATGTGCAAAAACAGATATTTGCCAAGCAATTGCATTTGGCAATTCATCTAAAGAAACCTCTGCTGATACACGAGCGATCGGCTCAGCATGATGTACTCGAAATACTCGACACGTAAGATGATATAATACATATGTTTTTATTGTAATTTATATTGATACTCATTGCATTGCAGATTCGAGAATCTTCCGCCAGTTATCATCAGAGGTTTCATGGGTACCGCTGAGGAGGCGCTCAAATATCTGGATCGTAGATTCTACATCAGCTTGACTGGGTACTTGTGCAAGGATAAATCTGATACAGGCGTGCGCCGGCTGCTCGATAATGGAACGTTGCCACTTGACAGGCTATTGGTGGAAACTGATGCTCCGTTTATGTATCCCAATACACGAGCTTCCAAGCTGCCGCAGCATGTGAAGAGTGGCATAACAGAACGATCGCTGTTGTATTTACACAGGTGGGATTAGTTTTCAAAAATAATTAAATTATACTTGTGTTTATGTATCTATTAGATATTGCACCTTTCAACGCAACGAGCCCTGCAGCCTGCCAGCAATTGTGGAAATGATTGCTGCTTTTATGAAGAAAACACCCGATGAGGTCGCCTTGGCCACTGCCTTCAATGCCTTAAAGTTGTTTGGCTTGTCCTAAATATGGTGCAAGTGCTTCAATATATATTTTTATCGAGCCTGAGATTCACACGAGAGACTCACAACATGTGCCTTAAATACTAATCGAATTCAGGGTGTGCGAAACTCTGAGGACACATAAACACATACACATATACAAACGAACTCCATCCACACATAAACTCATATAACTACGACGCATTCGCATGCGACTTGCAAGAAATACTTCATAATTCTCCCTCCCATATATTTTATATTATAACTGCGAATTTTTGTTTATGTGCAAGTTTTGCAAACGTAGCTTTAAGTTTTTTGGTAAGCAATGACTTTGTTTACAATCATATTCGGTGCCAAGGTGGTGCCAAGTGAACTGGAGGTATTGTCAGAGACGCAAGTTCAATTTGCGCCTGTTCTCCAATGTTTCACACTATACGAAGCGTACGTTTCGTGACTGTTAAAAATGCTGCAGCTCTTAGTTATTTTCATTGTGTTTAGTTTTCTCACAGATATTTTGTCTATATTCTTAAGATATTTTGTTTAGTTAGGATTTCTTTTTTGTAAACCAACCTTGTAGGTGATTCGTTTAGTTTTATAATACTTTTGTACATATTTATTTTTGTTGTTCGTTGCGAAGATGATGATGATGATAATGATAATGATTATTATGGTAAACGTGATGTGATCATTTTATGAGCTAAATATTTATATAATATTCACATTTAGTTAGTGCTATGAGTATACATAAACAAGAATATACAAACCAACTATATTTTGTTCATTTTACATACATTTATCAACAAACATATATGTGATGCTCTATATACGTTGTACGTTAAACTGATCAACTATGGGTGTGCATGAAAATCGCTTTGTGCCCTTTCTTCGCACAGACTCACACACACACTATTTTCCATTTGAATAAAGATAAAGCGAATTTAAATAAAATATATGTAGTTTTTTTGACAATAGAATATTTTGTGCAATATATTTCGGTACTTAAATATAATTTAATATATTATTTTTATAAAAAACCTTGCCTTACTAATTTATATATAAAAAATTGAATATTCTATTTTCTAAGGCAGCTATATGGCAATATAGCAATTCGATTTTAATGAGAATTTATTTTCCAATGTAGTTATATTACGCTATATCTTAAAACAATCCCGCCTTCTGACATATATATATATATATATATATATATATATATATATATATATATATATATGTTCAGTGACGGATCTATCCCAATTTTTAAGCTGTTAGAATAGAAATAGATAGATTTACATATAATTTGACTATGACTGCGGAGTTACACATTTCATGCTATAGTGGTAATATCTCCATTCAGCAGGGTATAACAAAACTGAGGTTCCAACAAATATATATTTGGTTTGATTGCAGCAATATTTTTGCTTTTAAAAGCGTTGAATGTTTTTCAAGTCTTCAAACTGCTTCAGTCTATGCAAATTATCCCACCATTGTTTAAGCCGATGACGCAGTATCAAGGCGAACCACGGTGTCAATGGAGCACTGAATTTGGCTATCGTCTCGTCGATCTCTTCTCGTTTTATGTAGCGCACCTCGCTAACCTCGTTGGCATTGGGCTTTAAAGTGACATCTTTTTGAAGGAAAAGTATATAATCAATCTCATGTTCGCCCCAGACGCCGTCCCCCGTATTTGCATAGTGGATGCGTGTTAAGTAATTAAAGTTATCGGGCTCAATCTCATTCGTGGGTATGCCTAATTCATAGTTCAAGCGTCGTTGGGCCGCCAAACGTATACCAAGCGCATTAGATTCCTGTCGCTCCTGATCAATGTCATACAACGGGTGGCTACAACAAGCATTCGTATATGTGTCTGGGAAAGTTATCTGAAACGGACTGTCAATGAATATTAATCAGCATTAATCTTGATTTTACAATTCTCACTTTGTGCACAGAGCGCCTTTGTACGAGCATCTCGCCCTTAGAGTTGAATAGAAACACGCTGAAAGCGCGATGAAGCTTAACATCGCCCGTTCCGGGCTGAACACGATGGCAATCAGCCTTGGTTGCAGCACCGATGGGTTTGTCGTGCTCGTCCACCAAGATGCACTGCTCCTTTAAAGCATGAGCTTGGAGAGGATCATGTATTTTAGTGTTCGCATGCTTTTGTTGGCCGATTGATATGGTGCTGCATTTACGCAGCAACTGAATACGCGACCACAGAATTAAGCGCGACGTCAACATTTTTTGGTAATTGAGGTGTTAATGACTAGCTTTACGTTGGGCCCTAACAATTATCTATAAAAAGTGAAAACGTCGTAATCGTATTGAATATTTTGTGTTGCCAACTGACGTGTATGTGTTGGTGTTAGACAGCACTGGTCACACTCAACAGCTGTTCGTCAGCTGCTTCAGCCCTGGCAATAGTGATACACATTTGCTCATAATCAGTTTTTCGCTGCATCTGAAAATTAATTATAACTAGCAGTGTAATTACTTCAGTAATTACCTATACAGATACTCCAAAATGGTAAGCATAATATTTATATTCAATCAGAGTATGGATATTCAATTGTTTAACACCTGCGCAGATCCGATTTATACTCATACAAAATCGTGCAGGCAAAACTCGCCTGGCCAAATGGTATATGAACTTTGATGACGACGAAAAACAAAAATTGATCGAAGAGGTGCACGCTGTGGTCACAGTAAGGGATGCCAAGCACACAAACTTTGTGGAGGTATTAGCAGTAGCATTTACATATTCTACTGACCAACTAACTGTATTCATTCACAGTTTCGTAACTTCAAAATCGTATACAGACGCTATGCAGGTCTCTACTTTTGCATTTGCGTGGACGTCAACGATAATAATCTGTGCTATCTGGAGGCCATACATAACTTTGTAGAGGTGCTTAATGAGTATTTCCATAACGTGTGCGAGCTGGATCTCGTCTTTAATTTCTACAAGGTTTATAGTGTTGTTGATGAGATGTTTTTGGCTGGCGAGATACGCGAGACCTCACAGACGAAAGTGCTCAAACAGCTACTAACATTGAACTCATTGGAATAGACAGTTTTCCACCCACTAAAATGATGCATTCCCCATTGCCCGCTTATCGAATCTTCATATAATATAATATAATATTGTACTATTTATCTACATGTGTTCTATATATGCAAGCAAATCCACTCTCAAATGTTAAAGAATTTTTGTTTACGAATCCAATAATTTATATTAAGAGATTATATGCAGATTGAAGTATTAAAGAATATTCCAATCCGTTTTACTGATAAGGGCATAGATATACATACATATATGTGGAAACACAAATGTATACATAAATATACATACATATGAACGGACGAAGGGTATGTACATATGTAGTTTTGATGGTTGCCGCCCACCAAGCGGAGGTTACAGATAGCACTAGCTGACGTAGCCCTGGTTATTACGTTACTCAACACTCTACTGACGGCATTCTACCACACTAATGCCACTTCGTCATTTTTTCAGTCGCCATTGTTCTCGTTCTCGGCTGTCGAATTTGTTGGAAATAATCAAATTTCCTTTAAATTCGTTGCAATAAATACAAATAGAAGTTAGAAAAATAAACAATTTTTGGAGTACACAGTGCATAGTGCGCGTTATATCGCAACAAAAGGCCGCCAATCGAAATAAGATACACCCGTCAGACTCGCCAATTAACCGAGCAGCTCAAACGAAATTGAATATTTCGTTCGTGGCAAAAAAAAAAAATAATAAATAAATCTTTAACAAGAAATCCACCCAAAACTAAAAAATGTCATCTATGAATCCGGAATAGTAAGTTAATTGCGTGTAATTGAGATGTATTGATATGTACAATGAAAAACCTTGTACTCATCCGTGTTCCATAACCAGCACTGGTCAACTTTTTTTTTTCATTTTGTCGTTTCTGCGACGTCATTTTTGCGACGTCCACGACGACTCTTTGGTAGTCGCTGCGGCCCCACACCCTTTAAACGAGTAATTTTACTGAATATTAATGGCACTGACTAAAAACAACATACGATTTTAAATTTGGACAGAAACTATATATACGATACAAACATATAGCATATATATGTATATAGATATTGTTTTAAATATGTGTGACAAAAGTGGAGAAAATTAAGTTCTCTGATTGTGTTTTAATTTCGAGTGGCTGCGAATGTTGCTGACAGCCAGCTAGCTAGCAAGGCAGCCCGCAAGCCCTTGACTTCGCCTCTCTCTCCTGCTTCTGCTGCCGTTGCCGTTGCCTCTATGTCAGCTTTGGTTATGCTGTTGATTTGTGGGGCGGATGAGTCACCTGCCCAGCGTCTCCAACCCCCTCCCTTGTGCACACATTGTTGTTGTTTGACTGCTTTACGCCGCGCAGTTATGTTGTTTTTATTTTTCTCAGTCGATTCTGCTGCTGGTGCTACGTAATCAATTTTCCATCTATGTTGAGTGTTTCATATTTTCTTTCGTTGCAATTGAACTTCAAATTCGCAGATTCGCTCACTCGTAGTTGAGAAAGCACTTATTTCCTTATTTTATTTTTCATATTTCAAACTTTGTCCTTTTAATTTCTAAAGCTAACATTCACATCATTCATTTTCGCACAAAATCTTATTAATTTTAGCTCGATAAACAAGTTTTTAAATAACATAACAAGATTTAAGTATAAGAACTACCTATAAATTGAAATGGAATCTGAACTGTATCTTTATACAATTATACCAAGAAGTTGTGTACAAATATAAGAGAGAGCTGTTGTTATTATATATTTGTATTTATGTAGATGTTTGCAAATGAACGGGGTTGTTTTAGAGTTTTCACTGTGGATGTAGCTGCATTCGCAGCTAAACGAGAAAAAAATGTATAGAGATTATTTGTCAAACAATGAATATTAGCAGGTTGTTTCAACGGTGTATAAGCGATAAGATAAGTAATTATAATAGAGCTGTTGCGCTAAGCGATATGGTGTTAAATTATTTATATGTATACAATGAGTAAAACGCACATTTTTTGCTTTTACAGTGACTATCTTTTCAAACTGCTGTTGATCGGCGACTCCGGCGTTGGAAAGTCCTGCCTGCTGCTTCGATTTGCCGATGACACATATACAGAGAGCTATATCAGCACGATTGGTGTGGACTTTGTAAGTCTATCCACATTCGTAATTAGCCAAAAATGCAATTCAATGACTCAACCTGTTATTTCTTACAGAAAATTAGAACCATAGAATTGGATGGAAAAACGATTAAATTGCAAATAGTAAGTAAGCTAGCATATGCAGGAAATAAATAAAAACTAAATCATATATCTTTTGTAGTGGGATACAGCTGGACAGGAGCGCTTCCGTACTATCACATCGTCATATTATCGTGGCGCGCACGGCATTATTGTGGTTTACGATTGCACGGACCAGGAGTCCTTTAATAATGTGAAGCAATGGCTGGAAGAAATCGAGCGATATGCATGCGAAAATGTTAACAAGTTGCTAGTTGGCAACAAAAGTGATTTAACCACTAAGAAAGTTGTGGATCATACAACAGCTGCGGTACGATTGAAAAGCTCATAGTGCCACTTTTTAAATTCAATTGATATTTCTATTATTCGTTACATTTGCAGGAGTACGCACATCAGTTAGGCATTCCATTCCTTGAAACTTCGGCCAAGAGCGCCACCAATGTGGAGCAGGCATTCATGACGATGGCTGCCGAGATTAAGAATCGTGTCGGTCCGCCGTCCAGCGCCACCGATAATGCAAGTAAAGTGAAAATCGATCAGGGGCGTCCAGTGGAGAACACCAGATCTGGTTGCTGCTGAATAACTCTGATTGTGAATCATTATTTTATTATACAATTAAACAAAATTTAAATATAATAAATTAAAACAAAACAAAACACGGCAAAAATAAAAAACATGCAAATCATAATAATAACAAACGAGGAATGGAATTATATAGTAATTATAATGATGCGTATTGAAGAGTATGAGGAAAAGCGGACCTTTCTATGATAAAGCTGATCACAATTTTCGCAATTAAATCACAGACTCACACACACAGGATATATATACTGCTATGTACTACCCTTATCTCTGACTATTGTCCTTTTGTTTTTATTATAGTTCTGTTTATAAGTAGTGCAAAAATACAAAAATCTTTCAAACTGGTGTATTAATTAACTTAATCTAAATTTAAACTAAACTTAAGAGTTACTTACCACAGCAGCGCGAAACGATACCGTTAACTATGGCGATGGCGCGATAGCGATACCGATTACTATTAATACTTATATCCATAAACAAGTTAATGAATGAAAAAATAAAAAAGAAAACAAAAACTGCGTTTCTTATAGCCTAGACCCTATTTGTAGTTATATGTAGTTACCATTTTCACATCATCTTAACTATACAGTCGCCTGTCTGTCATGTAATTATTAAGTAAATCAAAAACCAATTTACTAGAACTAACGACAACAAATTTATGTGAATGAAAAACGCGCAGGATTTGTTTAGGCAGATAAAGTAAAAAGATATAATATATACATATATAATTGATGACAGTGAGAATGAGACGTTTAATAAAAATTTCATAAACATAAGCCGTCGTAATACATTTATGTTCGGGATTACAAAAATAATATATCACTTCTTTATTCCGAGCTTCGAGTTCTATTCATCAGAACATTTCAAAGTATTCACTGGAATCCGAAAGAATAAATCTAAAACCCATTTCAGAGTGATATCAGAGATCGTGTGAAGCACGAATCTCGACCGACTTGATTGACGTTCAAGAGTCTGCTCAAGCTAGAAGGATAATAGATTTTGGGCTTCGGTTTCCAAAACGCATCTTTTCTAGGTGTTTATTGACTTCTTCTGAGGTACTTCAGTCTTTACAAATAAAATTTCTTCTAAAAACTATGACTATTGACTAATTGTTTGTGAATTCAACTAAACACAATATGTGAGCTTAGATTTTAGCGCTTCGTTCATGCAAACAGGCAGTCGTAACTGTGGCAGCTGTGGTACCAATTATGGCGGCTCCAACGGGTCCTCTCTCTCGATCCCTTTCCCGCTCCCGTTCACCTAATCCTATGGAGGTGGAGAGGCTGTTGCTGCGCCAGGTGGAGGACGTATTGCGTTCAGTGCCCGACGATGTGGATATGGAGTTGATTAGAAAGGTGGCCTCGCGGCGTAACGTACGATGTGCTCGTTGAGCATGTCCCGCATTGAATACCGTGGCACCTTCCTCCTCCCCGTTAGCCCCTTGGTCCTGGCGAGGCGCAGTCTGCCGCTGACTGCGTCCGGCAAAAGTAGGATAGTGATAATAGCCATGATGATGGAGATGATGACGATGCGATCGCTGACCAAAGCAACTAAGCAGCAGACGCCAAAATCCGCTGCGAAACTTGGACGACATCAAATTATATAGTATAGGATTCATGGCCGAGTTAAGATAGAGCATAAAACGTGAGAAGTACAAGAGATTGTAATAGCCCGCAATGCCAAGCTGCTGCACATCTTCTGCGCTGGCGGTGATCACCCACAGCGTAAAAGCTCGAAAGGGTAGAAGGCAGACAAAGAAACTAGACACAACGGCCACCAGCATAAAGATCACCTGCTTACGATGCTTTCTCATTCCATTGCTCTGCTGATGGCTGCTGCCCTTTGAGCTAAACATCCGTTGTTGCTGCTGCTGCTGTTGGCTTGGCTGCTGCTGCGGCGAGGTGGGTCTGTGGAATGCGCTGTTTGGGCGCAGCAGCTTGTATGCGATGGCTGCATAGAGCACCACAAGTATGCCAAAGGGCAGAAAGAAGAAGAGTGTGATGGTGCCCACGAAGTAGACGATAGGCCAAAACCCATCGGCGGCCGTGGTGCAGACGGGGGCATCGGTGCCATCGCCATACGGCTCCACGCTGTAGCTGGAGATGGCGATAATGGGACTGCAAGAATTGTAATCATATATAATATGAATATGTTTGTATCCATGAGCACATAAAGATGTCTGCAAACTTTTAACATTTAAACAACAAATGCCATATCTAAAACTATGTATTATTTGAGCAAGTTGTCGGCAGTCAATCCAATCAAAGAACCAGAACAAAAACGGAAACGTTTATTCTATATATACATACATATATATTTGCTATATTATTAAGATTTGATAAGAAAGTACGTCACACTTGAAACTTTTTGAGGCTTGAATAGTACAACGATGTCCCTACAAAAACAACTTTATTGAAAGCCTTAGTATAGTTGGCTATAAGGTAATTGAAGACAAATAATGAAAGTTATCCATCATTTGCTATGACTATGTACACATATACGTATATGTATTATATCATATCATAAATAATTAAGTTTTATATTCAAATGATATAATTGTTGGAAAAGTAAAGAGTTCGATTCGACCACCGAATGAAAAATAAATATATTTTATTTGATTTAAATATTTAAGCAGCCTCAAAAATATACATATGTATATCTTCAGCAAAAACAAACTCATTTTATGTTATATCATATTAATTAAATTCATTAATTTATTTATTTTGACACATGTAGAATAAGTTGTTAAAAAGGGTAAGCTTGTTCGTATATGTCAGTGTACTTGCCGACAAACATACTATATTTACAAATGTTTGACTATATTCTAATCAGGAAAACTACAAATTGCATTTCGCTTCATATGTGATTAAGCAAATGTATCCAGTTGTACAAAATATGTTGATTTAGGTAAGGTAAGTACGTGCTTATACTATACAAGGTAAGTACATGTGGGAGTATATATATAAATATTTAATTTTGTATATATATATATATATATATATATATATATATATATATATGTGTGTGTGTGTGTGTATGTGTGTGTATTCACATGCGAGCTGTGCATTGCTAAATTTTATTTATTTATTTGTGCCGCAAAGTAAGCAACACTATTTTTCTTGATTTGGGGTGGACCCAAAAAACGAATTTCATGAAAAGCGTCAAAGAAGTGAAACTATAATATGTATTTCAATACAACTAAATCAGGGTTATCCGGCGTGCTGATGGGCACGCAAAGCGCATATAAAGCTATTTCCATTTTCTGTTCTTTTTACATGCCAGTTAATAGCTCTGCCACGCCTCCCGCCCCAATCTCAATAGTTGGTACTGCTTTGGCTGTCGCTGCTGTTATTTATCTTTGGCACATTCATTCGAGTTTAATAGCCCGAAAAATTGATTGTTTTTTGTGTGTGTGCGGAAATATGTGAAATGAAAGAACCTGGTAGGATTTGAGTTCGGGTCTTGTCAATGGCAATGGCATCGATTATGGGCGTAGTATGCCAGCTAAGTGAAGCGTAAGTGTAAACGGGTTGCACACTATTTTTCATGCCTACACAGCTGCTCGGGCTACTGCTCCTGTTGCTCCTTTGTTTCCTTCAACCACTGCTGCTGTTTTGCCTGCATCCTCATCGAAACTGATTTGTTGTTTTGGGCGGCGCTTGCTTCGCAATGTGGAGTGCTGAAGCATGGCCATGGCCTCTAGCTCACTGCCACAGGGCAAATGAAGCTCGATCTTTAAACGCGTGCGACTTATCTCCTCACTGCTTCGTCGATTAGAGCTACGCGACAGGATACTCGAGTTTGTAGCAGCCGTTGCATTCGAGGAGTTCGTGTTGGTGCCCGAACCCAAAGATTGTTGGCCACGTGATTCGTTTGCACTGCGCCTGCTTCCTAGAGTGAGTAGCTGCCAGAGCATTTGGCTAACGTCGTGGCAGAGGCGAGCGAAGCCCTTACGAAACTTGGTGGACATCAGATTGTAGAGTATGGGATTCATGGCCGAGTTGAGATAGAGCATTATGCGGCAAAAGTAGAGTAAGCTGTAATACCGAACCAAGCCCATGTCGTGCAACGTCTGATCCGTACTCAGTATGATCCACAGTGTGAGCAGGCGAAAGGGCAGCAGGCAAATAAAAAATGACAGCACTACAGCACCCAACATTAGCACCACCTGCTTACGCGCCTTTAAACTCAACTCCGGTTTGGTGGGTCGAGCACGCAGCATAGCGCCCTGGTTGGAGATAAGGTTCCGTGCAATTATGCTATACAGTACAATCAACATGAGGAACGGCAGCACGAAGAATACGGATATAGTCATCAAAAAGAAACCGATGGTCGATACGCCAATCGCTTGGGTTAGGCAAACGGGCACCGACGATCCATCAATATACTCAACCAGTTTGTACTCAGCCACCCAAAGTATGGGGCTATAAGAGAGAAAGAAATATATTTGGAGAGAGCCGTTGAAGGATGTCAAATAGGGTAACTAAATGAATTCTAGGGACACGGAAAGAAAGAGAGAGAGAGAGAGAGAGAGTGAGAGAGAGTGAGAAAGAAAGAGAGAGAGAGAGAGAGAGAGAGAGAGAGAGAGAGAGAGAGAGGTGAGAGTGGGAGAGACAGAGTAAGTGAGAATTTGATTTTAAAAACAGTCTTACGATAATCGGTATGTGTGGTAAGAGCCATATGGTGGAGGAGCAAACATGAAACCAAACAGGGATAGAGAAGACTTGGTAATGCCAATGTAGATGTAGAAAGAGATAGATCATACAAACTGAGGGAGATAGAGAGAGAAAAGAGCGACTGATAAAAGAGAGAAGATAAAGAATGTGACACACATTGAAATATATAAAGGCACAGAGAAAGAGAGCGAGACAGAGAGAAAGAGAGAGAGAAAGAGTGGTTGCGAGTGAGAGAGAAGAGAGAGAGAGAGAGAGAGAGAGGTACACTGTGGCATAGCTAGAAGTTGATTGTCATAGATGAATAGTACACCAAGGCAATCAGCGAGGTCAACTTGAACACGCTTGAATCATGTGCATGCGTCTCCCTTCGCAGTCCGAGGATGATGAGCGTATTGAAACAGATTCTTGCTTAGCTGAATTAATGGGCCCTAGGCGCCGCCAACGGCCACGCCTACCACCTATCGCCCACACAGGCACATGCTGTGATGCAGGATTTGTGAAATTAAAAAGGGTCGTTGACCGTGCTTTTGGACGGTCGCAATAACAGAAGGTGTCAATGAAATGTAAATTCTTCAATGATAGCCTACATTTCCGGATGCTTATTAAAGATGACAGCGGGCAGATAATGACAGCCGAACGGAGCACAATGGACAGTCAGATGCTGAATGAGGCCCAACAAAAAATCATGAATACCCTAAGACCAAGCTCAGAGGATGTGTAATGAATGAGAATAAGGCAGGGAAGAAGGTCGGGTATACAGGGAAAGACGTAACATAAACTGCCACTGTTTAGCATGTAAATGGAGAAGTCGATGTTAAACAACAACCAGAAGCAAACACCAGCAGTAGAAAATGGTTTAATTCGGCACTCCGAATAATGAATGCACTAACTGCGTTCGCTTTGCTTTTGGTTAGTGTGAAATGTATGCGAATTTCACTTGAGAAATTGTAGGCTTCGACATTTTAAGTACATTTCATATAATAGATGTTTTATTGAAAGAATTTATAAGGCTAAGATACATATATGTATAATACACATTTCGTGAAGAAAAGCTTAAATACCCAGTGCAATGCCATGAAATGAAGATAGGAAACTAAGGAATGGAAATCAAAACACAAAACGCAAAACATTAAAAATAGCCGCGATTGACACTTATAATTAATGAGTAAATGGAACTTAATGCCTGACTGCATAGATACAGCGCACAGAAATGGGATGCGGAAATGGAAATGGAAACGAAAATGGAATTAGCTTTCGTATTGGTGTATAAGTATACTACAATATATAAATAGGCTAAACAGAAGCTAGATAGAGAGAGCCAGTTAATACTATAGAACATGCAAAAGAGAATGTTAAGAATACGAAATTCAATAACAATAATGATTTAATATGAAATATTATAAGCCAGCTGATAGCGACAGGTAGGAATTGTCCAGACTTACCTTGTAAAGAGCGCAGCTATGCCCCAAGCTAGGACGCAGATGAGAATAGCGCGAGCTTTGGTGCACACATACCCTGCCTTTAATGGCTCACATATGGCATAGTATCTCTCAAATGAAATGGCCAGAATGGTTAGAACGCTGGCATGCGCTACAGTCAGCTCCACAAAAGGCACAGCCTTGCCTGCAATTTAAAGAAATTTCAATATTATCGAAAAAAGGGAGACATTCGATTGGAGCCTACACATCTCGTGGCCCAGCACCCAGGTCTCTGGACGTGTGTTCACCTCGACGAGGACGGTGGGCGTGCAGACGAGCAGCACCAACAAATCGGCAATGCTTAAATTGGTAAGGAAAATGTTTGTGGAATTGCGCATATCTTTCGTCTTCACTATAACAATGGGCACCTGCAAAGGGAGAGGAATAGGGTTTCAGCTTTAAGGCAAATATAGTTTCAGATTACCGGTTACTTAGTCAGTCAATCAACCAGTTAGTAGTTAAGCAATCAGTTAGACACTCAATAATTCAGTCAGCCAAGTTAGTCAGTTAGCCTGTCATTCAGATAGTAGTCAATCCACCCATCGACTACTTAATTGATCGTCGATTCACCGATCAATTAGAATGGCAATCAATCTATCCACTCACCATCACATTCCCGATGACGCCCAGCAGCATTATAATTATGCAGAAGAACATGGCGGTTGTGCGTATATACGATGGAATCTGTGGCAGCATCTGTTCAGAATCCCCTTCGGCGAACGCATTGGTGGCGCTTGCATTGCCCTTGTCGCTGGCGTTGTAGTTAATGTTGAAATAGTTGTTGTTGTTGTTAATGCCGTGAGTGTTGTTGTAGGCTGGAATACTATTAGTTGCGTTGTACGCGCCATGGTCGCCACGAGCAGCGCTACGGGATAGCCCAGCGTGCTGCGTCGTCGTCCTTGTTGCAGCAGCATCTTGAGGTGTTATGGTTGTTACTGTTGTTATTGTTGTTGTTGTTATTGTTGTTGTTGCTGCTACTGTTATAGATATTGGTAGGAGAAGTAGCAGCACTATCAGCCGCGGCTGCTGCCTGCGCCGGGCCACAGCTTGTGAGGCAGCAGCGACGCCGAGGCAGCCGCTTAACAATGTCGTCGTCCTGCGTTAAGGGCGTCCAATATTTGCTGAAAATTTCGCGTTTAGTTAGATTTTTTTGTATATCCGATTTAAGGAAAAATTTAAGAAATAAATAAAAGAAAATTGCAAAACTGATCTTCAAAAGATTTACCATGTGAATGTGAAAAATATACACATATATTTGCATATTGTGCATATTAAGGAATTCTACAAAGAGTAAAAAATGACTACAGGACTTACCGTTTACGCAGCGCCCCGCTGTTTGATTTGACTTGGGGTTAGAAGACGTACGGACGTATCGTTCGAGCCGTGCTCTTTAAATATGCGTTAATGAAATTAAGAGTTCGTTAAATTTACGATGTCCGCTCCAGTTGCAGCTCCTTTAGTCTTCCGCCTGTTCTCCTGCATTGCTGCCCCGCGGCGACATTAAACAAATCAATCAGTGGGGCTTTGTGGTTGTCCCTGTCACCAACAGCAACAGTAAAAGCAACAGCAGCAGCCAGTTGGATTATGTCCTGTGGCAGCAAAAGTGTCTGGGATTAGCATTTAAGTAGCCTTTGGCAGCCTCTTACAACTAAACGGACTCGGACCCGGACCAGGACCCGGCTAACTAACTAACGATAATGAGTGGAAGTTCATTAGGCCCTGCCATTTACATAACATTAAAACATCCGATGAATGCGATTAAAACTACTTTCTCTTCGCCCCTCACAAACACTCGATGTTTGTCTCTGACTGGGTTTTAATTGCCTTCAGGGCTGCCATGATTATGCAAAGATTGTCAATGATTGGAGGATATTGCTGTCAAATTATTTAGTTACATATTAAGTCAATTTTGTTTAGTAGTTGAGTTGTGTGATGTATATACTCTTATTTATATAACCACTCAGGAATGTAAAGATAAAATAATTTTATCTACTTTTCGAACAGACGACAACCCTGGCTGCAATCTCTACTAACTGGCTAACTGACGATTATCACTAGACTCTGTCATATCACTCGAAATGGCTTTATTAAATCTCCATTTTTGCCCAAGTCCCTATGATGCTTAATTGTATTACATTCACATACACACACAGACACACACACACACACACACACACACACACACGCGAGCGAAAAAGCATGCAAAAACATACTCTCACTCACAGAAAATGGACAGGACAGAAGGAAGGACTTCCGTTATGCTTTTGTCTGCTCTTTGCAGCGGCAGCGCTATTTTGATTAATTTGATAAATTCATTATGTGCACACCATATTGGTTATGTTCCGGCCCCTCGCTCGTTACCCTCCTCGATGAAGGTTCTGATACGGATGCTGGTTCGCATGTCCTTTCGCCCAAGCTGTGTTGTCCTGTGATGAGTTGTCCGGAGTCTGGGTTCAATGTGCTCAAATGACATAACAAGGCAGTTTGTGTCACATTTGGCTTAAAAATGCGACTTTAACGATGTTGACAATGGCCATCAGTCGGACTGAAGACAGAGGACCTAGCACAGGAGCCAATCCAAGAATGACTCAGTGTAGGACAATAAAGCTAAATTGGCCAAAGGACGAAGAATTCTCATGGCTAGAGGATTTTATGCTCGCATAATTGTTTTTAAAACTTTCTCGAGTAGAAAGACAAATGAAGCGCCCAGAAGTTCATCTTAGTTATATAAACTGATAGAATTTGGGCTGCTTGCGTCTGTGTGCGGGTGAGGGCAATCAATATTGAAAGTCATAAATACTGCAAAACAAACATGGTACTCTTGTCGGACTCAATTACAGCTTAAGTTTCATGGACAAAACAGCTGCCACAGAGTTACGACCGAGGACACAGCAAAGGAAAGGATCAAAGAAGTGAAGCTAGAGATGGGAGCGTATTAATTGAGAATATGATTCAACAAAAAGGATATTCACTAATCTAAGTATTCTGAATAGGATATTCTGAAGAGCTCTTATTTTCATATTTGGTTTCATATATTGTGCCACGTTATCAGATTTTTGTTCGTGCTCTTAGCTTGGCTCGTGTCGTGCGATACATCCCCTGCCTAGTGCCAAAACTTCGACCGCAAGTATATGTATGGATCGAGCGGCGTGCATGTAAATCTCAAGCGGTTTATGGTTGCGACAAAATCCCAACTGCTTACATGCGGAGCGTGTTGATGCCGAGTCAAGTGCGAGAACGAGTACGAATAGCAGCGGCACTTTGATGGATAAGTTGTGGCCTACAGCCCAAAAATAGGTTAGGGGCGACTCCAAATACACACACGCACACACACATACTCCCCAAGAATTTCGTATAATTTGGCAGAGATTTGAATAAGGTTCAAAGCTGTTGATGATAATGGAAATTGAGCGCTTTTGGCCCTTTAGTGAATAGTCCATAGCATATAGTATATGCCTTACTGCGAACATGTCGTACAGGCAAGTGTGTGCGTGTGTGTATAGTAAATGTAACGCTTTTTATGGTATTTAAGATTGAAGGCAATTTATAGCTGACACCCTAATAAAATTAACATTGAAATGACAATTTGAGGCAGCAATAAGCACCAGCAACAGCAGCAACAAGACTGCACATATATACCCACACAAACATACACACACATTAAGATATATACTATATAAATAATCGCATATCTAATCAATTTATCGCTCAATAATGGTTCGAGTTAGTGGGCCACTTGGCAGGCACTTTGACAAATCGCAGAGTTTGCTAAAAAAATTAAACAAGCAGTGAAGGTATGTAAGACCTGATGAAGATTGAATACCCTGCCACACATTTAAGCTATTTATCATAGGTCGCTTCAAGTATGTTATAGAATGGCATTTTAGGAACGAATATGTTAAAGTTGTTTCACAGTTAGAAAAGCTCAATTGGTTCGAATTGAAAGATGAAGTCTTGTTGAATGGTTGAGGCACGTTATCTAAAGTTTGAAATAAATAATTATATTTACTTATGAAATCAAGAACCATAAGCTAATTTATAAATTTCAGGGAGATAACATCTTCAGCCACTCATATCAAATATATATTTCAAGCAAAATTAACGAAAATAATAATATTAAATTAAAGCTAGAGAAATAATTCGAGCTGTTCGCGGGCAACTGCTTCAGAAGACTCCGGCTGTTTCTATAGTTCCGTTTCCCGCACCCATCCTTTGCTTATTCCCCATTCGATCCTAGCACCCTCGACTTTCCGGCTTTATTTTGTTACTGTTAGTTTTCTGGGGTGCCATACGCTAAATAAATTGAAATGACTTCGTAATTGTATTTGTGACTCAAGCTAAATTAATGTAGCTAGTTGGAATGCCGGGACAGCGCTCGTGTGGAACCAACAAAGGATAATCGAAGCACTCTACGAACAAAACCACCGAGTGGTTGCGGTGGTTCCAAGAGTTGCCGGTGGTTGATGGGCCAAAAATTGATTTTGGAAAGCCCTTGAATTGACATATCCCACGAAATGATCCTGGTAATTACCCATTGAATGGCAATTAGTTGAAACTATTTTCGATATTGGTTGTGGTGCGTGTTTCACGGTTTTTGCTCCCCTTAGACTCACGCCCTTATACTACATTGATTGAGTTTGATTAATAATTAATAGTAAGGGAAAAGTATTTCTAAGAGATATATATTTTCTGCGCTTTTTGCAATCGTATTTTCATGACTTAAATTCCAGCTGAGCTTGTGACGAGGCAACGCGTGCAACAGTCAAAGAATGTTTGCTCTTAGCTCAGCTGCTGCCACTTGCGCTTATTTATGTGAATTCTCTGTCCAGCCGGGAGGCTGCCTGCATCCAGGACAACATCATCTAAAGCATCTAACCCATCTAACTTTTCTCTGTTTGCCCGTTAAAGTAACAGTTACAGCGAGGGTTGGCTGTTTGTTTTACTCTCACGCAATGCATTGTGATATAATACACCAAGCGAGGTTAGTTTGAGATATAACAGGAAGTGTATACTTTAATCCATATATTTATGCTTTAATTTATAATCTTAACCTATAGTTGAAATCTTGCTAAAAAAGAATCTGTAAATTCTATGAAAAGTCATCATAATTTAATAAAAGCCAATTGTTTAGATTAGTTACTATATCTTAAATAATTTATAACATAAATTCTATTAAAAGTGTTGTAATTTTTCAAACACACCACACATATATACATACAGCGCACTCATTCCGTAGATCTTCATACATACATATATATTGTATTTGGTCGTACAGCTAATGTGCTAAGGCTTGCTCTATTTATCTCTCTCATTCACTGTCTCTTTCTCTCTAGTACTTTATGCGGTCTTCGTCCTCCTTTATCAGGGAGTGACAATTCGTTTGGCTGCGTTTTTAACGTGAAAGTTCACTTAAAGTTGCGCATAAGCCGCGTCGGACGCTCTATGTGAAGCTGCATGAAATGGCATCCTTTTGCTTATATCCATGTGGCATTGTAAGTATTTAACGTGGCTTGGCATTGATAAGGCATTGGCCCCACGTTTACTCCCGCAAGCAGGCATTTTATCGCGACCGAGCGGGAAATGCCGAGGGTACTGTTGAAAGATGCGACCGTTGCTGCGGGCCGGGAAACTCGGCAGCTGCTGTCGCTGTCTGCAAACTGTTTGTTTATTTGTTTGCTATGAGAATTCATACACTCATACTCATACACATCTATCCATAGATAGAGGACCATGTAGCATAGATAGCACTCGCTATTGTTTTACGATTGCGTGGGAATTGAAAACCGCACCAAAAATAAAAGCGAACAAACATTATATATCTATATGTATACGTATATACTGGGAGACAAAAGTCAACATCAGTTATGGGCGCTTGGTTCGTAACACTCGACAGACGCTAAAGACACTTTAATTGCTTCGATTTGTATATAAATATATGTGTGCGTACATGTGTATCAGCTTGTCTGCTGGGCTATGTATGTGCATAACTAATGTGGCTTTCACGTTCGGGTGACCTTCAAAGTTATTGAATTTCACGCTAACAGCAGCAGCAACAGCAACCACAGCGAATGCTGGGCAGGTCGCAATCTGCGCTTGATCCGCAGGCATGTGGGAAATGCAATAATCTGTCTTTTTACCCGCGTCCTTGTTAATACCCTGTACAGACTACGGCTTATATTAGGGGGCACATTGAATTGAATATTCAACCAAAATTGTTCAGTAATTTAGTCTTTAAAGAAATTTGGTTTCCATATATCTTTAAATACATATATCAAACACTCCCTTATTATTAACTTTATTCTATTTCAAATAATTCTGGTTCTCAAAATCTGTCAGCTGGAAGCACGCCCGCAACGCTTTCTTTACTGTTAGCGTCTTTGACAGGCGGAATGCAGTTGGGTTCCTAAGCGATAAAAGTTACTGCTCGACTTGTTTGTCATTTCCGGGGCGTACAAATTGAAAAATGGCGCTGGCCGCACTTCCGTTCACATTATTGAGTAGCGCGTCGTTAACTTAAGGCTGCAAGTATCCGGCCCCTGTCACCTCTTTCCTTATACTTCTTGCCTGACCACAACCACAAGTAGCAGCAGTTAACACTGCGCGTGGGTGAGAGCGAGGGACATTTGAGAGGTAGGGATGGAAAGGGATCTGCACTTGCTTGACATTTCATTTAATTTGTCTCCATAAAGGACGACAAGTACACGCCCATTAAGTGCTGGAAGGGAGGCGTGGTCAGTAGCAGCTGCTGTTGATAATTCACAACGATAACAACAACCACTAAAGTGGCTTCGCTGAGGGCGTGGCAATTGTGACTTACTTAGCCCCACTTGACTCCAAAATTGACAAAGTGTGAATTTGAGTGCAGTGCGGGATTGAAAGCTGCAAATTATATCGAGCCACTGTCACGCACACGAACACGCACACTCCCGTATGCAAACACACACATACACGCCGAAGAGCTTAAGATAATACAAGTTGTTCGCTCATAATTGTTGCCTTTTATTGTCTGCAATTTAATGAGCTGCCTGGCTGCATAGTTCGTAGCCACTTTCACTTGTGGGCATTGCCAAAAAAAAGAAAAAAAAAAGAAGAAAAGAAAAGAAAATCGTTTTACGAGTTCACTGAACTAAGCAGAGCAACACCCTCGTAGCCCTCTTAAACCCCCGCCACCTGTCCCACTCCCTGTACGGTATATGCAAAAAATAACATGGTAAGAATATTGTCGAATGCAGTCAACTGCGCAATACCCGCTAGAGGTGGTAAAGTGTATAGAGACTTAGGTTCTTTCTAAATAGCAAGCTTGTAAGTCCGAATTTATTGTTGTTTAAAATTAAAATGTGATATATATATATATATATATATGTATATTCATAATACCGGCGTGTATTTGATGATGATGATATTATTCTAAATTGATCTATTTAATAGCTAGCTATAGCTAAGATATATCTTAGAACTTCTATTACTCCAAGTCTATCGATTCAGCACACATAGACATGACAGACATGTCAAAAAGCCAGTATACTCCTAGTTACACTTTTGAACCAGTATAGAAAATGAACATTGTAATTGTCCGCAGGACACGAGTGCAAATGAAAGCGTATTTCGTTTTTGACCACAACCATTTTTTATGGCACCCATGAAAATTGTATTATTTATTGTAGCATAAAAATATTTATCAGTAAATTAAACACTTTGCCCATCCAGCAAAGAATATTTGACAAACTTCGAAACAGGTTGAGGCATGAGTGTCCAGACTGCATCATAAAAGCTTGAGATGCGTTCACTAATCCCGCAGGCTATATTTAAGCCACAATCGCCACGTCAACCTAATAAAACTGGAGACACGAAGCCCAGCTCGTTCAGCCTGAAATACTCTTTAATGCCATAAGTACATGTCTCGAAAAATATCGAAATTTGTTCATAAAAAATGTGAAGACCAACAAAAACTCAATATTTAAAATTATGTCTCTAATATTGTGTGTAAGTATCTAAGTTTACTAATCTAAATAGATTTATTGATATTTATTGAGGATATTCCATTAATATGTAAATATATGTGGATAATAATAATGAAAGCAATTCCATTTATAAATATCTAAAACCTCAGAGTATTCTATCAAAGCTACTAAGGATATTCGATTAAATTAAATTATGCTGTCCATTGTATTAATTTAGGAAAGTCTATATATCAATGCCTGAATTTATTCAATAATATTTATATAATAATATTAAGGAAATTGATAAGGGTATGCCTGCTTCGGCTTGGTATTATAACAAAAATATATTATATAACTTTGTTTCGTTAATGTTCTTCCTGATTTTTATTTATTTTGTTGCTGTTAGCATTACAAAAATAAAAACCAGAAAAACGCGTTAATATGCAGCCAAAAAAGGAAATGGTATTTTTAACAAAATAAAAGCAAACAAATTATTACGAACTGTTGCGGGGGTGATGGGTGCTAGCGAAGGGGTCTCAGCTTTATGAATTAAACCGGCATCTGTCTGCAATTAGAATTGCAAATGCTTGCCAACCTGGGCCCAGCTGCTGAGTATCGGAAGCGAAGTGAGCGTTTTATATGTTTGGAACAACCACGGCTAAAATTGGTATTAGGGTGGGCCAGCAGGTAGGGTCACCCTAGAGGAGGCCGTCGAAGCACATTCAAGGAAGGAAACGGAAGCTGGCGCCAAAGTGCCGCTCATGTGGCTGTGAAGAAGATCTCAAGTATTGCGGAGTCTGCATATTTTTTACTTTCATATGCTCTGTACACGTGGATAAGAGGTATAATGCAATTAATACATGTATAAAGTGAAGAAAAATATGATATTAATGCTCTAGATCATAGATTAATGATTTGTATTTAAATTTTCCGAATATGTTAGATAGGCACATTCTAATATGAAACTGCGTACACGGTATTTCTTGGTCGAAATATTAGAAATTTTCCAATTTGAATGCGCACTGAAACAATTTGAAGGTAATGAGGAAGAAAGCTGTTACTTAGCTTGTGGCTCATTTGTCAGCGATTGCTCAGAGCTGAGATGAGAAAAAGACAAAAAGATGCTGGGAGACAAACTGAGGCGAGTTGTGGGAACTTGGGATTATATCCCAAGTGGCTCTAACAAAAAACCATGCATAAATTTTATAAGCATGGCGTGAACAGTTTGGAGTGTTTACTTTTAGATATTTGTTTATGGATTCGTTTGCTGTTACATTTAAAAACACTTTCACAGGATTGATAAAAGAGGGTTTAACTGGGTCTAACTGTGTGTGAGTTAAAGTAAACTTTATATATGTATATAGGCTGTCTAAGCAAATGATAAATGAATTATCAAAGACTTGATCGTTTCTAGTAGACACTAGTTTGGGGAAAACCAAACATTATAAAAGGAGATTCACGACTTTATAACACACAAGTGATATTCTAGTCCGCCTTACACTAAGGCATATTTATGGCGCTGAAACTGGGCTGAGATGAGTAAAGAACAAATGAAACTGAAAACCACCTGCTTCAAGTCAAGTATATTCATTCATTGCTGTTAAAGTCATTTTGTTCTATTTCTAACTTGGACTAATTCATCTAACCCTAAATTAAATATAGATATAAAGTATATAACTTAATGTAGAACGCCCAATAATGAGCGTTAGCTAATGAAATTTTTCAAAGTTTGAGGGCCTTTATAAAATATTTATTTCAGTGTTTATTCTGACTTAAAGACTACGTACTCTATTTACCTGCTGCCTGAGAAGTATCTGATTGATTTTTAATGGCTAAAAGCTTTAATGCCTGAGTCAATGAACGTGGAGTAATCTGCTATAAATAGTAGATACCTGATTATATCCAGTGAGTTCTCTGATATCTATTTGCATATATATATATATATATATATATATATATATATATATATATATATATATATATATATATATATATATATATATATATATATATATATATATATATATAAAATTAGCTGAGCTGATTTATTTCTGTAGATGAGTTTTAGCTGGCAACAGCTGGACTGACAAATGTAATGGCTTTTCCACTTTGCTCAGGCAGATTTCAGTTAATAAATCGTAAGTAATTTTTCAGGGGCTAAATCCTTGCAAAGGATCTCCGACGGCTTAGATTCGTATGCGCATCCTGAGTCCCATCACAAACTTAATAACTCATTTGTTGGCACTCAACTGGCTGCATTCAAATGGCCAATAAGCCCTATCATAATGGCTCACACACACTCATGGAAAAGCACACATTCCCTTCTACCCACAGACATATGCTGAACTGAGCGCTAAAAACTGTTGAAGCAAACATTGGACTTCTAATTAAGAGCCACAACGCCACCAAAAGCTGCAACAAATAGAGCAAAAAACCAACACAAAAACTTTAAGAAGCATTAGAAGAAAAGAAGACCAAGAGACAGAGGGCGCAAACCCACATATATTTACCTTTACACACACGCCACCGGACGCATGGCGATGATTAGTGCTCCACCTCGCATAAAGCACAGAACACGGAGCACGGTGGAAAACAGGCAGAGCAGAGAGAGGGAGATCAACTGTGAATCAGAGATGAGAGAATTTGTTTTTTTTTTATTTTCGTGAGAAAATTATACTGGATTATTTAGAGACATAGATAATACATATTTAAGGAAAAGTATTGAAGAGCGCAGCTAGATAGATGATAGCTCTAGTTTCAAGTTGCTAATTTCCAATTTCAATAGACTATTCATCTATTTTGCCAACAGAGTATAAATTTGTTCCATTCTATAGTTAGTGTCACGTCTTGTAAAACTACTTTTACACGGGCTCATCTCTAGTACAGATTTGGGTGTGTGTTAGGTGTGCGTAGGTGAGTTGGTGGAGGTGAATTGCCAGGAGACCGCCCTACGACTTGGCCTTCATTTGGTATGTGCGTGCTAATCAAATTGGGTCTAGTCCGTGTCTGCGCCTTTGTCTATGCCACCAGCAAAGCCCCTGAGCGAGGTTGGGGTTGTGAGAGACGTCGGGCGGGTCTTGTTTATCAGCCGTCTGCGCCTAATGTGTAAGTGTGCCAAAAGTGATTGCATAATTATGCAAATGCTCCCCCTTGGAGCACAATATAGTCTAATGAATTACTCACACAAAGAAGGGGGCTGATGAAGCGGGGCGAAAGGGGCCTCTGGAGAAATCCTTCGCTGGCGCCTCTGCCGATTCAAGTGTAAACAGAACGCCAAGTGGCACATTCTACCGAGCTGATTATATAATAATTTGTTATTGCCTGCGGATTGCTTTTAATCGAATTAGAAACGAGCCTCAATGCTGGACAATTAACACACCCCACTCTTCTAGTCTCTGCCCTCTGTCCCAATGCTTGCCCAGTACCCATTAAAGATCAATAATTGCGCTGACAGTAAATTAGGCACGCGCTGGATGGGAAAATTCAAAAGTTCTCCATGCGGCCGTTTTTTGTGTTTTTGTTTTAGTACTTTCTCAAGCTACGCGACTCGTCATCGAGGTAGTCATAAAAGCCGAAAGTCGATCATTTTGTTATTGTTTATATAGCAACAGCTATAACGAACACAAGCGCCAAAAGTTCTATCGAAAAACTGAGCCATAAAAATATTTGGCACATCGCAAAAAGTTCAACTAAATGCAAAGGTAAATAAATAAAATATTTTATAGAAAAAACAAAAGTTCGATATGAAACGCCGAAGATTAAATACCCTTACAAGAGGCATTTTCTGATTTTTCTGTTGGAGTAACAGTGAATCTCAAAAAAATATTTAAAAATTTAAAATATTCCCCAAATTATGTGTAAATAAATATATTTTAAATCTATTTTATACTATATACTACAATTCATTCATTCCGTTTTATTACAAAACTTAAATAAGTTTGGCAATTGTATAGCGCTACGAATAGACCAGCTTTTGGGTTAAACAAACATTATGTATCCGCTGGACCCAAATAACGGACCTATATCATCGAGGCCCACCCCCAGCGTAATTGACCGACTCATTCCATATCATAAAAAAACACAACACGCCTTTTATTTGCATAGCCACAGTTGACAGTCGAGTTGTATTTTGTGGAAATAAAATGCAGCCAACAAATTTTGTGACTTATTGTGTTGAGTTTTTTGGTATTCGTGACTCACATTAAGCAAGATGAAGAAGAACACTTACAACAGCAATAATAATGGCAACAAAAATTGCTTATTCAAACGGCGTCCCAGCGATCGTCCCCGAAAACAAAAGCCACATATTCACGCACATATTCGAAAGGTCTCACACATGTCTGGCAAATCAAACGGGACAGTCGGGCTAAATGATCAGCCTCACTCCACTCATTTCATGTTTAAATTTTGCTTTCGTTTTCAGCCATTTAAAGCGTAAATAGGGTATATTGACAAGGAACAATTGAATGATATGATATGATATGATATGTAATCGTTGATCAGCACAATACTTAAATTAAAATCTATACTATATATTTAAATTTTGAGAATTAGAAGTTAAAATACAGACAACAAGCCTGCATACAGAAATGTGAGAAAAATGAAATAAATGCAGATTTACAAAAGTTCTTATATGTATATCTATTTTAATTGCCTCAAAATTTAAGTTAAAGAGCATTGCCGACTACAAATAATGTGAGTTGTTTCTATTTCTTTCAGCTATTCCAGCGTAATTAGCCAAATCGTTAGGCATAAAAAATGAGATGTTGCCAAAAAGCGAAGAAATAAAAGCAATCACACAAAGATAAATTTTCTACTTGAAAGGGAGGCGAATAAATCAGTATTTGTATAAATAAAAACATAGAAACATTTGAAGCGAATACTATGGCTTTATAGATATGAATTATACATATATATGGTACGTTTCAGTCTGAAGCTCAATCAAATCTACCCAAACGCCCAAAAATAACAACAAACGTTACAGAGCGCCGGACTGCTCGGCGTATACGCAATAAATTTTCATATTTCATACGCCACATGCCAAACGCGTCTCCTCTCCTTCACTCTGCACTCTTACATATTCATAAGCGTGTGACGTCACATAAGTATTGTGGCCTGTTCAGCATAGCGCATAGAGAAAAACACCTATAAACAATTAAATATACTTGTTGTAAACAAAAGGCTGCACAAGCGTTGACAGCTGTTACATTTAAGCATGGCTATATAATTTTGTTGGGCTGGATGACGTTGAGAATCTGCTCGTGAGCAAATATTATGGATTATTTAAATATACATACGTTAAATAAACGTACTTACTATTTAGTCAACTACTTTTGACTGCCACTAAGTCAATGCCAAGGTTTACACAGAAGCCATATGGTTGATGGATAGCTAAAAAATGCCTCATTCAGAAAGAAAAAAAAAAAAAAGTCCAAGTGACAGTTAATATTTTTTAAATCATAACATGTGGCGTTCAATCTAATAATGAAAGTTGTTAAGGAAACTCGGAATTCAAAAATGACAAGCGAGGGTTTTCCTGGGCAAGCCAACAAATTTAAATGCTTCGAAAGAGTTTCTTATACAGTAGATTAAACCGATGTATGTAGTAATTAGTATATTGCTATATTTATTTTTGTTCAACTTGTTACAATGTTGATGGTATATAATATGTGAGAGAGCTCAAATCGAGTGTTGCTCACAAGGTCTGATAAGGTAGTCGAGGAGAGGCACATTTTGAAAAATAGGCTACCACAGTTTTCAAGTACAACAAAAGCAACAACAACTACTTGAGATATTCAAGTCGAGAGAGGATGATGACTGGGCGATTTGGAACGCGGGATTCGCAGTCGGATTCGCATTGGCATTAATTTGTCAATGTTTATGTTTATGTCTCGAAATCAATATTATCAACTGCGACAGCATTATGCATAATAATGATGCTTAGGCACATTAGTCTATGCAAAATTAACACAAAAACGCGTTAGCCACGTTCGAGTTCGAGAAGCAGGGGAAAGAGGAACAACGATTAAAACACGTATAAATATACATATAGATATGCAAATGATCTTGAGCCGTGAATTTAATGAGATTTTGTATCAACAAATGTGGCAGGCCAAGCTTATGGGAGAGTGAGGTGTAATTGAATAGTTTTTATATAGGTAAAGAATATTGTATATGTAAATCGAGAACAATTTTTGAAACTGAATTTCATTATTGAAGAAATAAGATCTAAGCTAAATTCCTAAAAACATAAATTCTCCATTTCAGTTTTTTGTTTATATTTAATATTTCAATTACTATGTTTGCCCTTAATCTAAATAAAAATTACAACAACAAAAAATAAATAAATAAATAAAAATCCAAACAGGTTTTGATGTAAAATGCATATCAACACAATACAAACCAACCTACATATGATATACAAAAATTATATCTGACTTAGATCGAATAAAATTCAACTCAATTCAATTCAAAGGCTTATCAGTTGCACATTTCTTTATATCAGCTCGATGCAAACGCACAAAAACATAAGATAAAATACAAGACTTATCTGAGAATAAGTTCGTTTGGTTTGGAATTTTGTTTTTTTTTTTTTTGATAATTATTAATTTAATATTGACTTTTTGGTTTTGCTTTTATCACTTGTGTCTCACGCAGCTGCCGTGTGGCAAGTGCATTAATTTTTGTTGTCAAACTTCGAGGCACTTAACGAAACGTCGTGTTTATTTTTTATGCATCGCATGTAATTAAAAAACATTTACACGAAAACAACAACAACACGACACCAATAGGGGCAGAAACAAGCGCGTTGACATTAATGCCAGCCACAAAGTGCAGGGCAGTCCACAATACAATAAAACATATAAACTGAGACGCACTGATATGCACATGCATACACACGCATTCGCACACACACACACACATCAACACTCAGACACTCATACACATACAAACTGGCAAATGACAAGTGCGCTGCAACTGGCTGTTGCACTTGTCAATCAAAAGCGCAGATGTACCGTTAACAATGCCGGCTCCTCCAAAATGCGCGCGCGGCTGTCGACAAAATTCGGTGATTGGCTACAATTTGCTTTGCTCGCGATCCAGTCAACCGCTCGCCGGCAAGTTTTCCATAAGACTGAAAATACAATTTTTCTAGCCGCAACACAATTTTTCATGCACGCATGTCGTCAGTTGGCTCAACTGTGCATTCGGCCGAAAACGAAAAGCTTAGCGGCTAGAAAGCTTTATACGAAAAGTTTGTTCAGTTCTGCTCTGCATTCGGCTATTTTATTCGTTTTGGCGCGTAACGAGCTTTTGTGAATGGAAAACACTAATTGGGCATGCCAAGCGAGAGGATGGGAGGGGCTCGAGTGGCAAGCGACCTGCTTGAACAAAGCATGCGTAAAAGCTTTGCCTGATTAGAATACAGGGTGATTCGATTAAGTGGAATCTGAAAAAACTGTTGAGTACTCTTTTGTATGCGGCTATTGATATGCATGCACAGTGCAATAGTTTGCACAATCCAATAATTAAATTTGTAAAAATTTGTCTAATAAATTCAGTGGAATATATACGCAAATTTTCATTTTATGCATTGGCGTTTGTAAATTTAAAAAATCAAAGTAATTTGGATCGCAACATAAAATTTGTAAATGTTTATGTATAAGGAAATTGGATCTTTAAAAAGTACAATTCGGCTTTAATATGAATTAACAGTAATATTGTATGAAATCATTTACAAATAACCTGATCTAACGGAATTATTCCCTATAATTATCTTCATAATGTAGAGAAAGTATTTCAGCACTAGTTGCTGCTATTAGAGCAGTTCAAAAATGCCATCTAATCAGCTACAACACTTCCGTGGGCCGTCTAAAAAATCAATTAATTGTGTTCTTGACGGAACTGAACGGCTAACAAATACCGTGCACTAGAGTTTAATGCATTAGGTTCAATTAAATACCCACCAAAAAGGAACTCCATCAAAGCTAACTAAACTCAAACTAGTCTGAACGCTTGAAGTCATTCGAACAATCTCAGAAAACTAGATTTTCTTTTTAATTATTTAAGTATCACACACATTAGAATTAGTAGTAAATATAGTTTACTTGGCGAATGTGGACAGCCAACTTAAAACAAGCTAGAGAGGTTGACTGCCAATGTTGTGATACTTTGACACTTTGATTACATGTAATATGTGCATTCAATTGAAGAGAAAAACAGAAACAAGAGAAACATTACCAATATAATTCTAATTTACCCCTGATTTAATGTGTCATCGTCAATAACTAATCTTTTTTTTTTAAGGTAGTTTACCGAATGCTTTGCATAGTTATTAAGCTTTATGCAAGAATATAGGAACAACCGATTATTTGTATTTGACTGTGTATGTTGTTAATTGTATTATTATTTTTATTTTTATACCCTGAACCCATTGAAAATGGGAAATCAGGGCATTATGGTTTTGTTAAAAGTATGTAACAGGCAGAAGGAGGCGTGGCAGACCCCATAAAGTATATATATTCTTGATCAGGGTGACGAGAAAAGTTGATATAGCCATGTCCGTCTGTCCGTCCGTCCGTCCGTCCGTATGTATGAACGCGTCGATATCCGAAGATACAAAAGCTAGATGGTTAATTCTTCTTGTGTTAGGTCCGTATATTGCACGCGCAATACGAGTTTGTTTCAGAAATTCGATAGCTTGTATATTTACAGTTATCGGTAAACGAATTTATCGGGAGCCAGTTATAAAATTCTAGCTAATTCATCTTTAGAGCTAGAATCTCCAAGTCTTGTGCATATATATAGATACTAATTTAGTACAATTTCGGTTTTTGTCAGATTTTGGATTCCGGTCCCCGCTTCGCCCCACCACCCCCAAATGTGAACAAAATGCATTTCAAATACTAGAGGCATGCAGTTTGGTTTAGCATATAGATATGAATATCATAATCATAATCTGAAAATATCAATACGATTGTCCATCTAGAAACAGAATTAGTAATCAATAAAGTTTTTGCAGCAAAACCCATGTGGCGCAGCAACAAAGTCAGCGAGACAGAAAGCTGCCTGCAATGCTCATAGAACGAGATTTTCGAAGTGTGCCGGATCGAGATTTTCGAAGTGTGCCGGATCGTTCTAACCAAGATACAACAACCACCTCATCTTTATCTACAAGAGAAATACAATCTAATTATGAGAACACACAATGCATAGAACATTAATGCCAAAAGTAAATGGTGGCCAAAAAAATGGATTACCTGGAGGAACTGGAACGCAACATATCACATGCGATTGAGGGAAAGTTGTATTTTACAATTTTCTCATATTTCCCTAATGTTGATGGGAAAATCGATGTGACACATCTTGATAACTGTAAAAGTTAAAAATATTTAAATTTAAATACTATAATTTTCGTATTTAAGAGTTTTTTCCAAAATTTGTAGTATGTAACTTGTTTGTTATTACCAGTGATTGTTAGCGACTTGATACTGAAGGTCTCTTCTCTTCTAGCTTCATGAATTACACTCATGTCACCTAAATCCTGACATTCATCCAAGCAGCTATCGATATGCGTGCACTGCCACAGCTGTCGATTGTGAAGGGACAGCAGCAGGATTATGTGCCTCGGGGTCTGCATCGCATCTTCGAAGAGCAACAGTTGCGCCATGCCGACAGTGTGGCACTCATCTATGACAACGGCCAGGAAGAGAACTCGGCGATCAGTCAGAGCAGCTATCGCCAGATGAACGAGTGTGCGAATCGTACTGCCCGTCTACTCGTCGAGGAAACCGAAGGACGTTTCCTCCAACCAAATAGTGATGGTGACTTTATTGTGGCTGTCTGCATGCAGCCATCGGAGGCGCTGGTCACCACATTGCTGGCTATTTGGAAGGCGGGCGGTACCTATCTTCCCATAGATCAAAGCTTCCCAGCAAATCGTGTGCATCACATATTGCTGGAGGCTAGACCGATTCTGGTACTGCGTGATGATGATATTGATGCTCAGCGTTTCCAGGGCACACCCACGATAACGTTGACTGAACTGTATGCGAGGTCCTCGCAGCTAAGCAGCGTCAATCTACTTTCAGAGGAAATGTTGCGTGGTGGGAACACTCACATTGCTATCGTTCTCTATACCTCAGGCAGCACAGGTGTGCCCAAGGGAGTGCGTCTGCCACATGAAAATATATTGAACCGCTTGCAATGGCAGTGGGCCACCTTTCCTTATACGACCAATGAGCAGGTAGGCGTGTTTAAGACAGCGCTTACCTTTGTTGACTCCATTGCGGAGCTGTGGGGTCCATTGATGTGTGGTCTGGCTATCGTGATAGTGCCCAAGGCGGTGACCAAAGATCCTCAACGCCTTGTTACGCTTCTTGAAAAATACAAAATTCGTCGTCTGGTTCTGGTGCCCACTTTGTTGCGCTCCCTTCTCATGTACTTGAACATGGAAGCGAGTGGTCCTGGTCAGAAGTTGCTGTACAATCTGCAGATCTGGGTCTGTTCAGGGGAGCCGTTGGTCGTGCCGCTAGCCAGCAGTTTTTTCGACTACTTTGATGAGGGTGTGCATAGACTATATAACTTCTACGGCTCCACCGAGGTTATGGGCGATGTAACCTACTTCACCTGCGAGAGCAAGAAGCAGCTTAACTTGTACGACAATGTGCCTATAGGTGAGCCCTACTTCTGCCTCTCTCGCTCTCCTTATGCTTATACATCTATCTTTTGGCAGGCACACCCGTGTCAAACACTGTCATTTATCTACTGGATACGGATTATCGTCCGGTTAAGAATGGTGAAATAGGCGAAATCTTTGCTTCTGGGTTGAATCTAGCGGCGGGCTATGTGAATGGTCGTGATCCAGAAAGCTTCCTTGAGAATCCGTTAGCTGTAGAAAAAAGTAAGTCATAAAATATAAAAAAGCTTATTTCAAATGAATCTGGTTGGCTCTTGTCACAGAATATGCGCGTCTATATCGAACCGGTGACTATGGGTCGCTGAAGAATGGAAATATTATGTATGAAGGACGCACTGATTCGCAGGTAAAAATACGCGGACATCGGGTTGATTTGTCCGAGGTGGAGAAGAATGTGGCCGAGCTGCCACTGGTAGAGAAGGCGATAGTTCTTTGTTATCGGGCCGGACATGTGGATCAGGCCATCCTCGCATTTGTCAAGCTGCGCGATGATTCACCTGTGGTTACTGAGATGCAGCTGGAAGGTAAGCTTAAGGATAAGCTGGCTGACTATATGACACCACAGGTGGTCATATTGGAACATGTGCCGCTCTTAGTCAATGGTAAAGTGGATCGTCAGGCGCTTTTTAAGATTTACGAGACAGGCAGCAAGAAAGAAGGAGATCCGGCAGGTGCTTCAGAATTTGACTACAGTCATGTGCCTGAAGAGCTGAAATTGACGGCACGTGATCTCTTTGAGACCGTGAGCACTGTCATTGGGCGCTCTAGAAGGGCCACTCTCTCGGCTCACAGCAACTTCTACGATCTGGGTGGCAATTCCCTCAACTCTGTTTACACGGTTACACTGTTAAGAGAAAAAGGCTACAAAATTGGTATCTCCGATTTCATAGGTGCGAAAGATCTGGGCGAGATTATCGAAAAGATGGCTGGCAGCCATGATACAGTACAACTGGAAGAGGAGACACTCAATGCGTGTCCGCATCTTAAAATGGAGGCGGTGCTGCTACAGGAAGAGCATCATCAGCCTGTGAGTGAGTAAGTGGTTGGCTGACTGAGTTTTGTGTAAAAATTAACATTAATCTTTGGGTCTGCAGCATTATCGTATCCAGTTTCCACAACAAAGGCGATCTGGAGCAGTGGCTAAAGCCGGGCGCTTTGCCTACAGATTACAGCGATCTACTCAATGTAACTTAAGAGTAATATATGAAATTTTCAATAGCTTATTTATGAATCCGTTGCAGGATATGTGGGGCGTTCTGGTGGACAGTGAATTGAGCTTTGTCGTATTCGATCGGAATACGGAACGCATCATCGGCACTGCTCTCAACTATGATGCTCGCGCCGGACCCGTGGTGGAAATCAAATCTGATCTGGTAACAGTCTTCGAGCTTATAGAATTCTGCGAAGGACCCATACGGTACCGTACAAGATCTACTGTTAACCGCAGCTCCAAATTAACCTCTTGCAATGTATTTAAAGAGACAACTATTTGCCCAAGGGTGTGAATCAGGTACTCCGCTCGGGCATGATGGGCACCGCTGCGTTTCTGAATCCTCGCGAGAATGTTGCTTGCATGCACTTCATGGAGAATGAGGTTCTAAACGTAGCGCGCAGTAAAAATTTCGCTGGCATCTTTACCACCAACACCAGCCCTCTGACGCAACAGCTGGCTACAGTCAATCAGTATAAGACGTTGCTCAATTACCAGGTCAACGAGTTTGTTAGCTCCGATGGCAGTCGACCTTTTCGAGATGCACCTGACGAGCAGCGTGCCGTCGTTCAATGGAAGGAGGTAGCCAGCAAATAGGATGTATCCAGGACGATCTATAAGTTCGATCGAAAGTAGACAACCTATTACTGTTCAAGGATTCTTTTACTTCTGGATTATTAGCTTTGAAAGTACAAAATTAAATTGGAAATATGTATTTTTTTATTTTTTTTGTTATTCACTATCTTTATTCAGGGTACATTATTATTCAGTATATTTACCTTTATCCGACGGACAATTTATGCATAATCAGGCCATACAAACATATTTCCATAACCGCAACACATAGTTGAAGCCCACACTTTATTCTTCATTCCACTTTATTCCAATGCGAGCATTTATGAATGTCACACAAAAAAAAAAAAAAAAAAAAAAAACGTGCTAATTGAACGTGAAAAGCTATATAATGGAGGAGCTCCGCGGGGAAAGGTTTGGACGGTAAGCAAAACGCTTTAACAAAATGTGCGTAAAAGCTGAATTCGCTCCATTAGATTACACGGTGCTTAACGGTTTTTTGACTAGTATTTTATATGTGGCTGCCGACAGGCAATCAATCATTATCGGCTTTGAATTGGCAGGCTGCTAAAGATGTTATATTTGTTTAGTAAATGTAGGCCTTAGTATCAGTTATATAATTAAATTGACAGATGTATTTGCCTGCATGCACCCAAAATTTAATAATTCACAAGTCAATCTCATTAAAAATATATATTTATGATAAATATATGGTGTAATATGCAATAGTAATTATAAAGTAAATAAAGAGGCGTAACAAATCGGGTAAGGCTATAAATTATTTAGATAAAGTAGCACAAAAGCTCTATATTAAGTCATTTAAGGCCCACTAGATATATCGAATGTAACCAACAATAAGAGGCCTGGGAGGGAGGGGCGCAAAGTTGAGAAAGTGATTAAACGATAGCGACTGCTATTAGAGGTATATTAAGGCGATTTTCAAGTAGTATCGAACCTGTTACACATAAGCATGTCATATACAAGGAATTACTCTGTGTGAAGCTATGAACTATATGTAAGATAAGATATAGATAGACTTCGGATTGGGGTATTTTAATTACTTCATTAACATTTTGTGACAGTTTTGCATGTATCGCATTGAAAGTTGTTATGGGGAGCAGCCATTAAGTAGCTGAGCAACAGCAGCTGGTGCAGCTGCTTAACACTCGACTCAAATAAAATCCAATTGAATTATGCGATTCTGCCCGCCTCACATTAATTACAAACTAACTAAGACCCTAGTGCGAATTTAATGATAATTTAATTGCACCTACATATACAAGTACCTACATGTCGCTCAAGTCGATCGAACGATTCGATCAATTTACCATTTCGATGGCGCAACAGCAAGTCGTCAGCTTCAACACTTCCGCAAGCCGCCCAAAAGAGGCAATACAGTTTGATCCAGGCGGGAGTGAACGACTAACAAATACTCTGAACCAACTTCACTGTAAATAATGAGCATTAGTGAGTTTATTTTTATATGAACAATGCATTCTATTTTAAGATCATCAACTAATGAGCATCGTAAGAGCTGTTTTGTGATTGATTGAATTACTGAACTAACCAAAAACACAAGCAGCTACTTCATGAATTTAAATAAGAGTATCGTCTAGACTAAGCTTCATCTACTCATCTTTATGTACACATACACATTTCAGCTCTGTCACAAGTATCAGCTGTAAAGCATTTTACTATAGTTCAGGGTATAAGAATCAATAACATACAACAGAGAATTCTTGCAAGTAATCGTAGCCAATGTTGACGGTCATGGCGCATGTATACAAGTAAATATGTATATATTGTTATATATACAATAGATAATTCTCATGTGTATTGATAGCTAGATCTCCCAAAAAAACTGTCATTGTCAAAGTCGTTATTCAACATGACGTATGTGTGATATGCGCAACTAATCAAAACAATTCGAATTTGGCGCGGGCTAAACACGCTCAGCTACGCAACAACAAAGATAATAGCCAACCACAAAACAAGCTCGGCTGGTTAGTATTTGGCACCGTCGAAATGTTTGTGTAAATAAAAACTTGAAAGAACAGTTATCACTGGGACTGACGAAGATGCGATACCCTAAATTGATGGGATATGATTTAGGCTCACATCTATAGTTAATATGTTCCCATATTATTTTATCAAACATGTTCCAAAGATCACATTGCAAGCAGCTTAATCCTCATAAGAGTATTAAAAACATACCTGTATTTGATTGTAAACTGAAAATCGTCATTATGCTTGTTGTTGATGTTGCTATAATTGGAATTCAGTTTGTCAGGGAAACACTTGGGAGCGACATTCGAAACAAGTTGCTCTGCTTCATCACTCAATACGTCACTAAACTGTACGCTTTAAAAAATCACACTATCAAAGATGAAGCAGATTATTGCTGAAATTCGTGGAACTATCGCAAAAAAAAACAAATGCGTCACTTTCTTTGGGGAACTCCAGACTTAGCCCGAGAGTCGAAAAACGTGACTTGGACACGAGAAGTGATGACGATCAAACGGGAATTAGATGTTGCTTATGAATTATGTGATACCTCGATTTTGAGCAAATATAAATTTATTGTATTATTTTTTTAGTTTTTTTTCTTTTTGCAATATTTTATTTTATGCTGAGCGAGGAAGTTATGTGAATTGATCAAAAAGCTAAAAATATAATGAATTTGTAATAAGTAATATATAAATTGCTAAAATAATATTAAAAATAATAATAATGTTATTAATAACAAGCCAGCTAAAGAGGAAGAACCGATTTAACACCTCCTCCGCATATCCAATGAGAACAAGACTGAAGGCTAGAGCCATTTGTAAGCTTGACTACTATTTAACAACTATATCCTATTCTCGTAAAACACAACAATAAATCGTGATTGAATTTCAAATGCAATTTATTCGAACAATTAAAGGAAGCGCATATTTGTTAGCGCAAATGTGTAAAAAATTCACAGAATTTTATGGTCAATAAACTGAACTGGAAATTTTATAATTGCGGTCAATTACATTAATAATGTTATTTTTAATTGTCTTTACAATTGTTACGTATGCTATTATTTTTTATTTTTATTTGGTTTATCTTAGCTGACATGAAATAAGTTTAAAAAATAAAAATAAAAATAATGTAATGAAATATTATGCAAATGATTTTTGCTGGGACATGACAATTTGTTATCGGCATACATCAATAATAACTTGGCTTATTTAAATCATTTTGAATAGGATTTCAATCGGGACAGACCGATTTGCACATATTCTGCACCAATATCAAACATTTCATATCAAAATACATAATACGAATGTATATCTGATCAAGAATAAACCGAAGATATTTACCGATTTTGTGGGGGTATCTACAACAAACCGCATCAAATCAAACCAAATCAAATCAATCTCGGATAACTAATGAACTAATGAAGTCTATGCAAATGCAGCACACATATTTATATATGTTTTTTGATTTTCAATTAGTTATTCTTGAATATAAATATATATTTATTTATATATATATATATATGCACATATATGCATTATTTATAGGTTTATAATCTGCCATACATATGCATGTCATAATTTATGATCAATCTGAAGTCAGCTTATTTGATGCGGCAACTAATTTTTCACACTATTTTTCCATATAATAATGCACCGAATAAAAAGAGAGATATGAACATAAGGTCAACTGGTGTAGGAACATGTTTAAAACATTCACCTAATCTGTGCTAATACTACGATAGTAAACTAACTGAACAGTAGTTGCTTACAAAGACGAACAACAAATTGCGAACAGCGTAATTGAAAATTCCCCTAGAAAGGCGCGCGCCAACCATTCCAGTCCAGCATTTTGAATTTCATTCAGAATTCGAATGGAATTCAAGATGTTAATACCCTGGAAGCAATAAAATAGTTAGGAATGACGAGTGGGGGCAACTATCTTTAGGCAATTGACCAGTAAAGTATTTATAGACTATACTGTATCTATTCTCGTATATCATGAGATAAAAATTAATTTGTGATTATTATTAGAGATATTCTATCCACTATTCCAACTATCCTGATCCTGATCCTGTTTCTTGTACCGGCTCAAGGGTATCAGCTAGTTGTGCACAGCCCGATGGAGCACACAGACATCCATTTATTGGTTATCAGCAATTTTACAAATCCTAGAACCAATAACCAGTCCCTTTGAAGTATATACAGTTTCATTTTGTGTATTTTTTAGAAGCTATAAATATTATGCGTCACATTGCATGACTTTCCCTCTAAGGGATTTCCAAGCTGTCTATCATACCAAGCTAGTCATACCAACTACATATGTACATGTAAAAGAGTGTATGTGTGCGTTTTAAATTAGCGCTTCTCATTGCCAGGAATTCATTCATTTCATTTCCTACGTCACTGAACTCGACTCAAATTAAGCGAAACTAACGCAAACAGGCGTTTCAGCTGTAACGAAAATGAAAACAAACAAACAAAAAATATATATATACATGCACATTTATATTTAGTATACGATCTGCGAAAGGCTATTGCAGGTGCTTGAAGAGCAGGAACAGGTTTTAGTTTCAGCCGAGCCAACGAACAAGAGCAAAGCCAACATCAACATTAACATCAACGACAACGACGCACACGTCGATGTCGACGCTGACGCTAGCGCCGACTGCACCGTTAGCTGCGCTGCTGATTGCACACTCGATTCTGCGGCATATAAAAGTTAGCCGAGCGCTGTTGTTCTGATTAGTCTGCAAACGCCGCTTTCGAGTTCCGTATTACGTTGAAAAAACCCAATTTCATTTTTTTGGGCTGCCTTTGAAAGCATAGTGAATCGCATGTGAAGTGTGAGCCGAGTGCTGGAAACCCCAAGAAAAATATAACAAATTATTAAAGATCAAAAATTTTAAAATACAAACATACCTATTGAGAATATTTGAAAATAAAAATTTGGAAAATAAAAGCGCGCTAAATATTAAAAGAAAAGCGGATCTATCGAAAACAAAGACAAATTAATATTAAATTCTTTATCACAACAATCAACAATACATTTGAGTAATTAAAAGTACGTATACGTAATGTTTAATAAATGGTCAACATGATGTGCATCTGCTCATCAAATTAGCGCTTCATACCTGTTGCCCAGCTCCTCTAGCTATTTGCAAAATAATAATTAAGCTCTCCATAAGTCAAATTCAAATTACACAATTTTATTACGAAAAATATTTTTTTAATTTTATAAAAAAATTTAATTTATAAGCCATGAAAATTTAATTAAAAGAATTACCGGAAGCATATTGATTTTTATAAGACGAATTTATAGAGAAATTTAGTTTAATATTATAAAAACGTAAATTTTCAAAAATTCAATGCAAATCAATTCGGTCAACCTTTCTTGGATAACAGGTCTAAAAATGCCATTAAATGTATAAAGAACGTAAGCCAAGCATTTCCAATTTGGATATTTAGTTCATTGCACTAGCTGGATAACTTTTGTAATATAAAAAAGTAATTCAATGTTTGTGAGTGCGGGTGATTTATTTTTATGTGGAAGTTCTAAACAATTTTTTATTAGGGTATACATAATCTTGTCTAAACCCAACTGACTTTATTGATTTTTGTTCAATGTAACAAAAGTCAAAAAGCATTTGATATTTGTTTTATTATTATAACTCTGGTCTCAAAATGAGGGTCCATAAATCTGAAGCGAAAATTGAGGAACTGCGTGCCAGAAAGTATTTCGTAATTGACTAAGTATAAAATGAAAGTCGACTGTCGACAATGCAGAGTTTATAAGCGCATTCTTTACAAAATGATTGTGTCAAATGCAAAACGCAAACAAAACTCAAGGCGAGGCCTACGGAAAATAAACTTCAATTAACAATTTGCTGGCAACCGTTGCAGTTGAATGGAATGCCTACATGTCATAAAAAAAAGTGAATAGCTAAAAGTTAGCCACGACCAAACTTAACTATACGAAGATTAAATACCTTTCAGACACTTAAGCGAAATTAAAATATATACATATATTTGTTGTATATATACAAATATATACACACTCATATACATATATTTAATTATATATATATATATATATATATATATATATATATATATATATATATATATATAATATATATATATATATGTATATACATCATTCAGTATTTGGTTATTGGTATTGATCAGTATGCACACATGTTGTGCCAAAATTAGATTGCCCTGTAAAAGGGTATCTGCGGCACACTCATAACAAAATCAAGTAGCAATGTATTGGTAATTTAAGTGGAATGGCCAAACAAGTTGCAACAACTTTTGGCACCACTTCTGCGACTGGTGTGCATGCAAACAATTGGGAAAACAGATATGTCGAGTTAAACAGCGATCGGTATTATTTATGATTTATGTTATCCGCACAATTGACATTTAATTTGTGTCAAGCGATCATTTACACTCGTTTGACGTCGCGTATACATAATCAGTTAATTTTGTTCGCCTGTTTTGATGGCCTTTTAATTGCATTCGGGCTGTGCAAACTGTAAATTAAAATTGAGTCATTTGCAGTCTACCATTAATTATGAAAAATAAGTGTATGCTTAAGTCTTGCCTTAATACTAGTCTAAACAAGTAAGAAGGCTCTAGTCGAGACGGCTCGACTACGAGATCCCCTGAACCCTGCAAAAAAAGTGATACTCTTCTTCTTTACGATCGCATGAGCGCGAGCCCTGCTAACCGCGCAGTTGCTGCCGTGGCTTGGGGGTGGGTTGGGCTATACTTTGAACACTTATAACTCAATTTCTAGATGCATGATCTTGATGAAATTTTCAGAGTAGATTAAGAATATCTAAATGTGTCTATGTGCCAAATTTCAAGTCTCTAGTATTTGAAATGCGTTTTTTGCAAATTGGGGGCGAAGGGGGCGTGGCATTCAAAATCTGAAAATTACATAATCTGCGTATTCATAATATCTATCTAAATATGCAATTTAAAGTCTTTAGCTAAAACGGTGTAGAAGCTATGCTCAAAAAACCAAAAAAATTGAAACGAATTTTCGATTTTTTATCGATAATTTGGAAATGGGATGAATTATCGAAAAAACAAAATAAACTCGTACTGCGTAGCTAACATATGAGTGTTCATGTGAAATTTCAGCTCTCTATCTCTTGTAGTTTCCGAAATCTCGACGTTCATACGGACGGACGGACGGACGGACGGACGGACAGACGGACAGGGCTCATTCAACTTATTTTTTTATGCTGATCAAGAATATATATACTTTATGGGGTCTGCGACGTCTCCTTCTGCCTGTTACATACATTTTCACAAAACCATTATACCCTGAATTCCCATTTTCAATGGGTTCAGGGTATAAAAATATCTAGTCAGTTGGAGATTTGTCTCAAGACCGACTTTTGCTTCTGCTTTAATGAACTTGCGAAACGATTTACCACTTGCCAACATTGACGTCTGATTTTCTAATGATGATTGTATTGTCTGACCGTTAAAAAATATTGTTTTTTCCAATTTAGAATGCATTTCATAAACATTATCTCAGAAATGGAAATCACGACACATTCACTTTTCAAAGTAAATTCTGTTTATGCCAAGACTGATACCAAATATTTCATATTACACAGGTATACAAATTTTAATGAAGTCTGAGATAAATGCCTGTGACAATCTTAGCAGTGTTTCTAAAAGTATTAAGCTGATAGCTCCTCATAAATGTTATTTGACCGTGAACAAGTATTGAGCAGAGGTTCTTTTTGTTAAATCAAATTTGTATGCTGAAAGTCTCAGCCCGTATTTGTCACACAGTCACTCACACACGCACACTCAATTGTTGGTTGTCATTCAATTGACTCACAATCGGAAATTCAAAAAAAAAAAAAAAAAAAAAAAAAAGACCTACAATGTGAGAGGGTCGCTTCTCGTGATGGTGGTTAAGCAGACCTAGGTCAGGCAAGCCAGTGCACCCTGCCAGGCCACAAATTGGACACTTTATACTCAATTAAGCAAATCAACAGTGGCAGCAGCAACTAGAGCCGATACAATGATATGATTTTGGTTACGATTACGATTGCGATTACGAGATATGGCTGCAAATCGAGCAACTTAATTAGTTTGACTCGAATTAACCATACAACGGAAACGAAATTCAGACCAGAATTTTGTGACCTTAGTCAATGTTGTTGATCCAAAAAAAAAAAAAGCTGCCCAGTCACCTAATGTCTTTGCCAAGTACCGATTCTGTTCGCAATTATGTAAATTACAAATTACATGGCACGCTGATAATTATGGAACGTTTTTCCAAGAGCCACAAAGAAATCACAGAACAACGAAAAAATAACAGAAATAATGAAAACAATCAAAGTTAAATACGACCTTGGGCGGAAAATTATAAAGCTTCACTCCAATATAACATACACAAATGCATTACGCGATGTGCAATATACTATGTACGATATGTGTTAAAATGCTGCTTGATCGGTGGATCGAACAGAACAAAGCTGCTCAGAATAGAGCATTAATAGCTGTATGGCAATTGCTTGGATTTCACCTCATCAACAGAAGCAGCGATGCGATGCGGTACATTAAATCGATGATGTGAAAAGCCACCAGCAGCTACCAACTAATCACAAATCATGTTAAGTCTTGAATGGTAGGCGGCCTCATGCCCTGTAACCTCCATCATATAATGTAGCGCTTAAAAGTATCAAAGTTTACATAGACAAATATCTGAGTTGAAAATGGTAAGAATATATTTAAAATTTAAATTCAGTTTTATCGCTCGGAAAGTTTTGACTTCGTTTTTATAGTGATGGAAACTGATACTGCACAGTGTCTGTCTTTAACAAACAGGGTATTTGCAAAGAACTTGGCCTCAAGAATGCAAGCGATCTACTCGAGTCTCAACAATGGACAATGGACAAAGATGCGGTCAAAAAGATACCAGCACTGCATTGTATGCATATACACATACACATGAGGTGTATGCCAACATATATTATAAGTGTGTTTGTGTGTGTGCAAATCTTATTTGATTCGCGCATGGGTGTGCGCAATATACCCAGCTAATTGGGCGCACATGGCATACGAAATGTGCGCTTGGGAAATGAATTTTGCTTCATGCCATAATACTTATACGTCCCATACAACAGCTGTGGACAGCGCCTAAAGCTGTCGGAAAATGTGTGCCAAGCCGCTCAGCCAAACGACTCGGCCAAACGCCTCTAATAAAGCTATGCCAAATATTTGTCTAAAAAATGAATATAAATACAGAAATGTTTCCCAATCGCGTGTGGAACTCGTTTAGAACGAAGCAATTGGCCGCGTTTTCTTCATACCTGTCAGCCGGACCCGACTGGAAATTGCAAACCTATTAACGGAATAAATAATACATAATACACTTGTGCCAAAAGCAGACGCCACACACCCAAAGAGATTTGCTATTTCCTGGACTTGGATTCGTAATCGGAATTGAATTGTAGTCAGGGACTGTGGCAATGCCAATGTAATTGAGCGACATATTTCATAAAAACGAGACAAGACTCGGCAGTTAACCTGCTTTAATGAGTTTCTTTTTTTTTTTATTATTATTATTATTATATTGTTTAATACATCGTTTAAATTTGAAATGTGGCCAGACTAAGGACAAGTTGACGGGTAATTGCCTTTATAGTACAAACTATTTATACTTTTTGCTTGACATTGAAGCCAGAGAATCGGCTAATCGGATGGTTGGACACAACCAGAAGTAGTCTGTTCAATGACATTCGGTTGTATTATATGACATGAAAAAATGAAGCTAAATACCTCCAGCGGTAACCGAGTCGCACAGCTAAATGAGATTTAACAACATTGCCTGGAATTGGAACTATTAATTAAATTTGTTCACGCTCAATCTTTCCATACTTAATAGTTTCCGAAGGCAAGAGCACTCTACTTTAGATTTCTTGTAGGCGACCATAAACATCTCATATTTCAGAGCAACACTCAATATATTCCGGCACTCACATTCAATTTAGTTTCATATATATTATTTTCAATATTAAAATGTTTTAAGCCCAGTAGCGCGAATTAAAATATATGCCTTATAAGAAGCAGTATCTATTAAATCTATATTTTATCGATATGCAAATGACTCTAATACATTTCAGTCGAATGCAACGGTACTGTTTATTCATGATGCTATTAGTGCACGTCATAAACAATAAAATCAAAAATATATTTTGTATTTTAAAACCCTTTCCTGAAACAGTTATGCATTAAAATATATTTGTAACCAATATCAAAATCATTCAACAATCATGGGAAACAGAAATTGACCAAAGAATTTTCAAATTTAAGTAATTTATAACCAATGCAGACAAGTGCATGACTTTGTATTACCTCTGCGTTCAAGAAAGATAGGATAATCATAGGATAAGATAATAATCTAATGAATAGTTTTATGATTAGCAGTAAGTCATGTTTTATATTACAAATTGTTGACCTAGTTAGTATTCATAGTATAATGCATACAAGCATTACTCACAACGCGAACTTGCAATTTATAGTAAGCGGAGATTAGAAACTAATCTAAATCTCTATGTTTTACTGTTTATTAGTTCTCAATTGACTTGAATAGTATTAAATTGGTTTTTATATGAAGCACTTAATAAAAATGGTTATAAGATAAATAAAATGCACACACTGAAATTTTAGACAAGTAAAAGTATTAATAATAATAAAAATATTGAATGCGCTAAGGAAATTGAATGAATACTTGACTGCGGTGGTGTTCAGTTCAGTATTAATTTTATTCTTCTGAGTTCGGGTTATTTATACCTAGACTCATGCATAATTTCATCCCTTAAAACTAGTGTACATAGTGCTGAGTTTGTAAGTCTCAGCATTGGTCTATTGCTTAACTTATTCTATAGCTGAGTTTGTAAGGCTCAGCGTTCGTTTATTATATCTTATCGCTAAGGGATAGGGTCAGGGTTATCTGCCTATTTATAGTCTACACATATGGCCCTTGAACTACTTGCTAGTTGTTGAATGCGTAAGAGATATATGCTTATGAGATATGAATATGATATATTCATTCATCATATATTCATTCTCGAAGATACGGATTGTTAGACGACTTACCGTTTTCACCCTGTACATCCATATATTCTTTTGCAGCGAGCTTAATGAATTCTTTAATTGATTAAATGACTAATTCTTGTGACTTTTTCTAAACAGCTATCAATATGGGTTCCCTTCCACAACTGTCGATTGTGAAGGGCCTGCAGCAAGATTATGTTCCACGTGCTCTGCATCGCATCTTTGAAGAGCAGCAGTTGCGCCATGCCGATAAGGTGGCACTCATCTATCACCAGGGACAGGGTCAGCCCCTGGCACCCAGCCAGAGCAGCTATCGCCAGATGAATGAGCGTGCGAATCGTGCTGCCCGTCTACTCGTCGAGGAGGCCCATGGGCGTTTCCTCCAGCCAAATAGTGATGGTGACTTTATTGTGGCTGTCTGCATGCAGCCATCGGAGGCGCTGGTCACCACATTGCTGGCTATTTGGAAGGCGGGCGGTGCCTATCTGCCCATAGATCCTAGTTTCCCAGCAAATCGTGTGCATCACATATTACTGGAGGCTAGACCGATTCTGGTACTGCGTGATGATGATATTGATGCTCAGCGTTTCCAGGGCACACCCACGATATCGCTGACTGAACTGTATGCGAAGTCGTTGCAATTAAGCAGCGTAAATCTGCTTTCGGAGGAAATGTTACGCGGTGGGATCGAGCACATTGCCATCGTTCTCTATACCTCAGGCAGCACAGGTGTGCCCAAGGGAGTGCGTCTGCCACATGAAAATATATTGAACCGCTTGCAATGGCAGTGGGCCACCTTTCCTTATACGACCAATGAGCAGGTAGGCGTGTTTAAGACAGCGCTTACCTTTGTTGACTCCATTGCGGAGCTGTGGGGTCCATTGATGTGTGGTCTGGCTATCCTGGTAGTGCCCAAGGCGGTGACCAAAGATCCTCAACGCCTTGTTACGCTTCTTGAAAAATATAAAATTCGTCGTCTGGTTCTGGTGCCCACTTTGTTGCGTTCTCTACTAATGTATCTGAAGATGGAGGGTGGCGGTGCGGCTCAAAAGTTGCTATACAATCTGCAGATCTGGGTCTGTTCAGGTGAGCCGTTGGCCGTGCCGCTGGCCAGCAGTTTTTTCGACTACTTTGATGAGGGTGTGCATAGACTATATAACTTCTACGGCTCCACCGAGGTTATGGGCGATGTAACATACTTCACCTGCGAGAGCAAGAAGCAGCTTAACTTGTACGACAATGTGCCTATAGGTGAGCCCTACTTCTGCCTCTCTCGCTCTCCTTATGCTTATACATCTATCTTTTGGCAGGCACACCCGTGTCAAACACTGTCATTTATCTACTGGATACGGATTATCGTCCGGTTAAGAATGGTGAAATAGGCGAAATCTTTGCTTCTGGGTTGAATCTCGCGGCCGGCTATGTGAACGGCAGAGACCCCGAACGCTTTCTCGAGAATCCACTAGCTGTGGAGAAGAGTAAGTAGGACACTTAAAGCATCCTGCTTATCCAATATGTAATCAACTCATAACGCTCTTGTATTCTGCTTCACAGAATATGCGCGTCTATATCGAACCGGAGACTATGGCTCGCTGAAGAATGGAAATATTATGTATGAAGGACGCACTGATTCGCAGGTAAAAATACGCGGACATCGGGTTGATTTGTCTGAGGTGGAGAAGAACGTGGCCGAGCTGCCACTGGTAGAGAAGGCCATAGTTCTTTGTTATCGGGCCGGACATGTGGATCAGGCCATCCTCGCATTTGTCAAGCTGCGCGATGATTCACCTGTGGTTACTGAGATGCAGCTGGAAGGTAAGCTTAAGGATAAGCTGGCTGACTACATGACACCACAGGTGATCATATTGGAACATGTGCCGCTCTTAGTCAATGGCAAAGTGGATCGCCAGGCGTTGCTAAAGGCTTATGAGACGGCAAACAACAACGAGGGTGATTCGAGCATTGTACTCGACTTTGATTACAGTCAGGTGCCTGAGGAGCTGAAATTGACCGCTCGTGATCTTTTCGAGACCGTTGGCGGTGTCATTGGACGCTCTACACGAGCAAGTCTGTCACCTCACAGCAACTTTTACGAACTGGGTGGTAATTCGCTTAACTCTATCTTCACGGTCACCCTACTGAGGGAGAAAGGCTACAACATTGGCATCTCTGAGTTTATAGCGGCAAAGAATTTGGGCGAGATTATCGAAAAAATGGCAGGCAACCATGATGCAGTACAACTGGAAGAGGAGACGCTCAATGCGTGTCCGCATCTTAAAATGGAGGCAGTGCCTCTCAAATTGGAGCATCGGCAGCCTGTGATTGAGTAAGTGGTGTGATTGATTTTGTTGACTATGTCCATAATTACTAACCCTTACCTCTGCAGCATAATTGTATCCAGTTTCTACAACAAGGCCGATCTGGAGCAGTGGTTGAAGCCCGGTGTTTTGCGTACAGATTACAGCGATCTGCTTAATGTGAGTTGAGTACAATACACAATTGCTCCAGAAACTTATACACATGTTCACTTTGCAGGAAATTTGGACCGTTTTAGTAGAACGTGAACTGAGTTTTGTAGTATACGATCGGAATACGGACCGCATTATTGGCACCGCTCTTAACTTTGACGCGCGCGCTGAACCCGAAGTGGACATCAAGTCCGAGCTGATCACGATCTTCGAATTTCTGGAGTTCTGTGAAGGACCAATACGGTACGTCAATAGACCTAATTAAAAGCCTGTAGATTCAAACTAACATCTTGCTTATGTTTCCAGAGACAACTATTTGCCAAAGGGCTTGAATAAAATATTACACTCGTTTATGATGGGCACCGCCGATCATCTGAATCCTCGCGAGAATATAGCTTGCATGCACTTCATGGAGTACGAGGTTCTAAACGTAGCGCGCAATAAAAAATTCGCAGGCATCTTTACCACCAACACCAGTCCTCTCACACAACAGCTGGCCGATGTCTACCATTACAAGACGTTGCTCAATTACCAGGTAAACGAGTATGTTAGCTCCGATGGTAGTCGACCTTTCCGAGATGCACCGGATGAGCAGCGCGCCATCGTCCACTGGAAGGAGGTGGCCAGCAAGTAGGATGTATCTAATAAGATCCATCAGTACGATCGAATTTAAGACGCACCTGTGTATTATGTAACTTGTAGCATGTAGCATATAAATATATATAGTTTAGTCTTTAGTATATTGCATATAGATCTAGTATAGATCTTCTAGTATTAGCCCAAGGCATTGTCCAATCAAAATTTATACATGTTGACTAGTTGTAAGCTCTCAATGCAATTAAACAAAAATAATCAACGAAGTATTTAATTTAATTCATTTATTGATTGACTGATTGACGACCAACTAATTGATGTACGCACAACAGAATAAAAGCTGATAAACTGGATACATTGAAGAATTGACCTAATGAAGTTTTCTGGAGAATTCAAATGCTAAAATCTAGAAAATAGATTTTAATATATAATTTTTATTACATGATGTTATATATTTTAATTCGACTTTACGGACTGACTGTACTGTGCAAACCAAAGAAGTTGTGATACAGAATAATGTTTACATAACGCTAATCCAATTACAGTTGCAATCCTAAAAAATACAAAGTATTTGGATCGATCAGGTATAACAAGAATATTTTTCTCTAATGTAACTATTCTTGCTGCATTTCACGAATCAAAGATTAGGTTTAAACATTAAAGCCATAAATATGGTTGATTTATTTTAGACTAATACACATTTCTCAAGACTGTTAAATTTTACTTATATGCTTAATATTCATATTTTATATAGATTTATTTTATAGTTTTGTAATATTTTTGGCGAGCGGTTGCATCGTTATGCGTGGCTCCAAATAAGTATTATTATGATTCTTCCTAAATTAATTATACAATTGTCTTTACTTGAGAACTAATTACATAATGCTAGCCAGATATTTATGCAGCTATATTTATATAACATATATATATATATATATATATATATATATATATATATATATATATATATATATATATATATATTGTATAAATTTGCATATAAATAAACACATATATCAACATATGTGTGGGTGTATGTTACTGTATAATTATTTTTATTTGCAATTCAATTCATCTCCCAGCTCTTTAGTCAAGCGTGATAATCATACATATTCATAGATATATATATATATTTGTGTGTATGTGTGTTTAAGTGTTGGTGTGTGAGTGTGTGTTTGAGGCATGATTACTAATCGTTTAAAGCGCTAGCATATATACTACATACATATATACTAAGAACTGTACAACTACTAATTTACGTTAATTGTTTTATAGTTCATTTATTCCCATCATGGAAAGCGGGGTTTAATAATGTAAATGAGAGGGGAAACTGGTTAGTAGCCTAATTAGCGGATAATCCAAGCTGCTGGCCATGCAGAACGAAATCGACGCACAAAACGAGCCTTGTAGCAAACAAGTCTAGGGTATACGCACAGGCTACTTGCGCACTATGCGTATAACCCTTGTGGACTATGAGGCACCACTCTGATCCACCAGCCTGTAGTTCTGGAATGTCTTCCACTCGCCCGTATTATAGTCCAACCGAATGTGCGATTCGACTTGGCACAGCGCCGTGTTCCCATCCTCCTGTTGTACTTTTTCCTGTACAAATGAATAGTATTTAGCATATGTACAAATTGATAGCAAAATAAAGCACACCTCGGTTTCGCCCAGCTTTATGACCAATACATTTTCGGAGTTCGGTCGCGGATTTTCGCGCAGCCCAGCCATAAAGCCTAAGATGAGCGCCTTATCAGGACGAGACACACGATTCGCTTTGCGAAACATTTCATGAGCCTTATGAACATGTTCATTCTGAATAAAAAATAAATAAATAAAAACGGTTATATTTTTATGACTGTTGAGCAAGTCATTATTGGGCCTTACTGATAACGAGAGCCCGCGTCGCTGCGGCGCCTGCTGTGTTCCGGGCGCTGTTGTCTGCTGCTGCTGTTGCTGTGGCTGCTGCTGCTGAGTAACCTGCACCTGGACGGTGCGCGGTATAGTCGCATTGTTTCCTGGTGTGCTCGTCGAGGTGACCAAACACTGCTGCAGGGCTGGCTTATGCTGCACCAAAATTTGTTGCTGCTGTTGTGCCTGTTGCTGCTGGCGCGGTTGCTGTTGCGGCGCCGATGCAGCTGGTGATTGCGTTATAATCGTACGCTGTGTGCTGCTCGGCGCTGCCTGCACCTGCACCAGCTGCGGCTGTTGGCCAGGACGCTGGATAAGCGTCAGGCCCTGCGGCAGCGTGGTCAACCCGCCGCTCACATTGGTCATGACAGGCCGGATTATCGTCTGTTGTGAGGACTAAAACGTCATTAAAAATTAGTAACTAACTTTAGTTTTTGGAAAATTTTCAGCCGAAAATATCAATTTAAATTTATCTCAATCACAGACATTCACATTCACGCTATTTTATTGACCATACTTGAATTTTAATTTTGAATTTAATTGTATTTAATAAGAAAATATATACTCTCCATATTTATGATATATCATATCACGATTGTGGGTATAGAAAATATGTTTTCTATTGGATTAGCTTATATCGAAGCTGATGGACAGACAACGAGTATTGTATGTAAATAAAAAGAAAGCTCTAACCAAGATTGAAAAGTTTGTCGAAATACGAAAATACTAAATCGAAACCTTTCAGCATTCTTCTAAATCCCTTAACAAACATTAAAACAGTCGAAAAGAAACCAGCAGGAATGATGATGTTCCACTTACATTGCCAATTACACTCGAGGGCGTCTGTTGCTGGACGATGACATGCTGGCCTCCAATGGGATTGGTTGGTATTAGCGTGGGCATCAACTGTTTGCCAGGCTGCACGCTCTGCTGTTGTGGTTGTTGTTGCAGCTGTATAGTATGTGGCTGAATGCTCGTTGACGTCGTCGTCTTTACCAGGCTAGGCGGACCGGCCGCCGTGCTTGTCATGAGAGTGGCACCAGCACTCAGCCCGGATAAGCCGCCTACATTGCTAATAGGTATCTGGTACATGTCGCCACCAATGTTGCGCAATATAACGCCCTTCTGGGTGAGTATGATCGTCTTGTTTTTGGCCGCCGTCGGTGAGACGTTCAGTGTGCCACCCGCTATGGCACCACCAGGCTGCATTATCACCTGGGAAAGTTTTGGCTGTTGTGTGGCGGTCGTGTTAGACACAATCGTGTGCTGCGGATGCGGCAGTGGCTGCTGCTGCTGGAGCTGCGCCTGCAAATGCTGCTGTTGTGCCGCTTGAGAGGCTGGCTGTATGGTGACGGGACGATTCGGCAACTGCACATTCTGAATATTAAGCGTTTGCTGACCGGCACCCAATGCTGCCGTTGTAGCCACTAACGGCGGTGGATTAGTAGACACTAATGTTGTAGCTTGTTGATGCTGTCGCAACGGTGTCATAACCACACCAGAGGCGCCTGTGGTCTTTAGCAGTATTTTCGTTGGCGTCTGCCCACTGCCGCCCGCTGCTGTTTGGTACAGTGTCGCTGTCTGCGGACGCGTCTGTGAGAAGGAAGTGAGTGTCGGCAATGCAGGTTGTTGCTGTTGTTGCGGCTGTGGTGCAGCTAAAATGTACTGCGTGGTTTGTGGCTGTGACGGATTAGCTAACAATTGCTGCTGCTGCAGTTGTTGTTGATGCTGCTGAGCAGCAGCTGCCGCTGCGCTGGATGTGGCACCCTGTTGCTGTTGCGGTTGTTGCTGTTGCTGCTGCTGCTGGGCTCGCTTAGCAGGTTGAATGATGGTTTGCGAGATAATGACCGGCCCACTATTTGCTGCCGTCTTTAGCTGACTCAACGGCATAGTCTTAAGAGCTTGCGATGGTATTGTGGTGGTTGTGGTGCCAACTCCGCTGCTGCTAGCTGCTAACTGCGGTTTCTAAAAGATGAATAGAATATATAAATAGATAATATCGAATTATTATGTATAACGGCCACATACCGCTCGCTGCGCACTGGGCGTAGATGCCAATATGACGGGCGTGGAACTGTTAATCAGTATGGGCTGCTGCTGTTGCACTGAGGCAGCAACTGATGTTGCTGCCTGACTGCCACTGCTGCCTGCACCAGTTCCAGCTGCAACCTTGGACTTGGCGGATGTTATTTTTACTGAAATGTTGTTGGGCAAATTGGCCAGTGGACTGGTCGCCTGCCGCAATTGCTGCGGCGTCATTATGGTGGTTGTCGTTGTGCTGCTGCTGGCACTGCTGCCGCTTCCGCTGGGTGTAGCTGCTGCTCGTGACAACGGTTTTATGTCCAACTTTTCCATTTTGATGGTGGTATTGCCGACTGTTGTTGTTGTTGTATCGCCTGTTGTTGCTACGTTGCTGTTGTTATTGAGACGCTTCTGCTGCTGCGGTGTGCTGCGTATGAGTAAATGCGGCGCACGCTGCGCTGGCTGCTGCTGTATGATGATTCGCTGTGTGGGCACCGCTGTCAGCTGCGTCTTAGATGTAATTTGAGTGGGGTTAGTAGCGATAGCAGTTTCAATCTTCTCCACCTTAATATTGGCCGGCACAATGATCTCCTCGCTCTTGATCTCGATCTCCTGCTTGATACGTTTCGGCGTCTGATGGTAGCTGTTATTATTATTATTGTTGTTATTATTATTATTATTATTGTTATTAGCCTTGGCCGCCGACTTGGTAGCTTTCGGTTTGCTTTCTGTCTTGCGCGTAGGTGTAGTTGTAACCACCGCAGTATTGGTTTGAGCAAATTGCAACGTAGCAGCCGCATACTCTGGAGTAGTCGGCGTTTCCGGTTGCACCGCCTTTGCTGCTACCTCTGGCGCCTTGAACTCCTGCTCATCTTGCTGCTCATCCATGCTACCACTGCTTTGGTTCAACTGAGGCTCTAATTTGATTTCAAAACTATTATTTGCTGATGTGGTTGGTGTAGTTGGCGTTTCTCCACCACTAGCATTATTAGCTGCAGGATCTGCAGGTGGACTGTCGCTGTTATTGTTGGTGTTTGCAGCTGCTTGAGCTGCAGCCGCTGCGGCGGCCTGTTGCTTCTGTTCCTGCTTTTTCATTTGCTCTTCCAGCTGCTGTTCGCGCTTGCGCTTCTTGGCAGCAGCATAGCCCAGCGGCTGTTCAGTGAATTCGAGTATTTTAATGCCTCCGTCTTTGCGACCAGCAGGTGTGCGACTAAGATTCGGCCGTTGCGCGTTGCCCGGCACACTAGGCGAACGAAAGCCTGTGGTGGGCATACGCGATGGTATGCCTTTTAGAGGCGTTGTGTCCGTCATTTTTCGCGGCATACCACGTGAGCGCAAAGGAATTGTAGGTGCCGACGACTTCTTCAGTGAGGATTGCGCATCGGCCGACTTGTGCAACAGCTCTGTACGCAGCTGGGCGCTTTTTGGTTTCCTCTTCAGCGTGAAATGCTTAACAGGCACCGGTTGTTGGCCAACCTGTAAATATAATATACAATATATATAAATATATTTATATATACATATTTACTCTGACCTTCGGGTTATATATATGCATATACTGAAAAACTTTAGCTACTTACCACCGATACCAAGGCGTTCTTGTTTAGGTACTGACATTCAAGAGGCAACATCCCCAGATCCGAATGCTTTGTAACCAATTTGCGAAGATCGTTGACCATGTCAGTGAATATGGGTCGAGTATCCTCATAGTCAGAGATTTCTGTATTTAGCGAACTTGTTGCTGGAAACGTTTTCATTGTCTCTGCCAGCATGGATACCCATAGCTCAGAATCCAGGCCGGCAACTTCTATTACCTCCTCCAATTCGCTCTTCCACTGTGAATTTAGTATTTGACAAGTTAATTATACTCACAAATATCAATGTTTTTAAAGCAACAACTTGCTAAACAACCAGCATTCTTATTCAATTTCAGAATATTAACTGTTATTCAATTGTGTAAACGATAATAAATAAATAGTATACTTCAATATATATAGATTTATCAGCAACATATATTTATCTTGGAGATGGACATTAATTTCTCCATTTTGAATCATAAATAACAAATAATAGTAAATGACGACACATATTCAACAGATTTGTGTTGACCACCAGCTTTCCGCCCACACATACACACACACAAATACCAACACTGAACACCTGAACACGTTAGAGATAAAATCACATACAAGCCCATACACACACGCATGCATAAATACATCGATCGCGCAGAAGTGGCGGGAAATACTTTTTTCGTTCATAACCAGCATGCAATCACCTAGCACTTGTATGCGTGCGGTTACGCATATGAATTAGTTATTTAAGTTAAACAATAAATTTGAGCTTTCAAATTTTACTGTTTTTATAAGATTTGATTCGATTTAAGAATTCTTAGCACTACAAACTCATCACCAACATATCATGTGTGCGTGTGCGCGCGTGTGTGTTGTGGTTGTGTGCGCAAGTGTGTATGTGTGTCCATGCTGGTGTACTTTTTTTCCACTTTGTATTACCCCAACAAGATTTACCTCTTCAACCAGACGACGCGGTATATGCAGAAAACTGAGTAGCAATTTTAATTTGACCTGCGTCTGCAAATCGGGGAAACACTCTTTGATGTTGCGCAAAACCTCTTTGTTTAATTGCGAGCATATTGAACCATTTATCCACGAATCGTTTGATGTGCCCAGTTTATTATGCAGCCACAGTGATGTGTCGCTGTCCCTTACGTTCGCCATTTTTACGTTTACGCGTAAACACACACGGCGCACATAAAACTTAGCACGCCCGACCGTCGACCACTTTATTGCAACGCAATTTCCAATGAATATTCGTTTTATATTTTAGTTATTGAAGAAAAAACACACACACGAAATGCCCGTGGAAAATTGTAATAGGAAGCTTCGACTGAAAAAAGTGTGGCCACAAGTCGTAGATAAGTGTGTACCCCTGATACGTTACATATAAATGTTTGATGCAACACTGGTCGATATCCAAAATACGCTAAGCTTGTCAGCCCTGGTAATATCGGAAATGAGATGACAAATTAATTGTAATAGATGCAATTTTATTTTACAAGTGTAGCTATAAATTTGTAATATTGTAAATATAGCGGAACATCAAAAAATTCAAATTTCAAATTGGCTTCATTTATTTCGATATGTTTCAGCCCTGAACGCTTGTATCAGCTGTTTTTTTTTTTTGTTACCAGTTTTGCCAGACCCCATTATTCAAAAGTGATGTATAATGGAAATTTTAAATGAAACCTCACAAATGTCTGTTAAAAACCAGTCTATGTCAACGGCCGGTAAACTCTTGATAGGAGTTACTGGTGGTATCGGAATTGGATTGTCCATTGTGTGCGCCTCATTTGTGGCGCCCGCTTTTCGAAAGTTCTGTTTACCCTTCGTGCCAGCGACAACAGAACAAATACAAAATGTATTAAAATTCCTGCCAAAAAGTGCCACTGGCAAGCTTTTGGATATTGGCTCAGGTGACGGACGCATCGTTGTAGGTTAGCTGCATTTGGATAACAATTTGTGCTAAAATTCAAACAGTTATGTAATCTTTTCTAGCGGCGGCTCAACATGCGCAAGGGTTGAAAGCACATGGCGTGGAGCTAAATCCTTGGTTGATTTACTATTCTCGGTTTTCTGCACTTAGTCATGGTGTTGGCCAACAAACCAGCTTCTTTTGCCGGGATCTATGGAAGTTCAACATCAAGGATTACAATTATGTGATAATCTTTGGAGTTGAACAAATGATGAAGGATCTAGAGCACAAGCTGATTGCAGAATGTCCACACAATGCGAAAATCATAGCGTGTCGTTTCCCACTGCCACAGCTGCAGCCGGCACATGTAATTGAGGAGGGGGTCAACACTGTTTGGTTCTACGATCTCAAGAAGCACAATAAATTTAGTTGACTTTTCTTTTTTTTTTTTAAGGAGTAGTCAATTTTTATTGCGTAAACTTAAATTAAATGCTAGAACATGGAGCAGTCGGCATACGCATCGTTCGATCTCCAATTGGTCAAATACTAGAATTGTATAAAAAGAGCTTTTACGAGAGTACAAAAAGTAAAATAGATTAAGTTGATTAATGCACACACAAACAGACGTAATTAAATACAATCTTAAACAAATACTTAGGAAACCACATGGACCAGATGTAGAAGAAGCAATAGAAGCGGTGAAGGCAGTATTTAATTAGCCACGAGCTCAGACTTGCCTGCTAGAAACGTCGCCCCAAATAAATCCTGTCATCATCGCGGTAGATTTCAGTGAATCCAATTTTGGTGTAGAAGCTTAATTGCTCTCTGTCCTGATCTGGTACTCGGACGTGTACACCAAAGCAGCCGTTGGCACGGAGCGCTGCTAATAAAACAGTCAACATACGCTTAGTAATTCCATTATCATGCAGCTCCGCCTCCCGTAGGGTGGCGGCGCTTATAACAGCCGGGAAGGATCCACACACTTCAGGTGGACAAGTCTCTTCCACCTTGCTGTGCACGTGTTCTACAAATTTCGCAATCAATTTTTGAGATTTGTTGCTGCCATTGGCTACAATATCCAGTAAATCTTTCGGATACTTTTCACGCAACTCTGTAAACCAGGAAATCTCTTTGTTGCGAAGAAAGACGTTAATATTTAAGGCAGCGCACGCATAGCCAACAATCGAGTCACTTTTGTCGTAGGTCACCAAGCACAATTCCGGATGTAGAAGTAAATGTGCACCCACCAATACATCTGCCACAATATCGACCAACTGAGCAGGCATCAAAATCTCGTCTCCATCAGACTCGCTTTGCCATTGCAAAAACGTACGCGTACAGATCTTATTAACCACCGATTCATCCGAGGTCTGATATGGCCTTAGAAGATAATAATTGGCTGTTGGGTGTTCGGGTAATTTGTACACAAACAAATCATTGCCGGAATCGACAGGCATCAATCGCTGCAAGTCGGCTGTTAGACCACCGCGGAATACCCAAGGCTCCTGCTCACCAGACATGAAGGCCTCCTTCCAGCCTTTACTAAACCCTGGAACCCAAAAATAAATGTTAATATATGAGCAGATAAACATAAAATCTTTATGTATAATTCTTAGACTTACATGTGTAGCTGCCCTCCGTGTAGGTGGCCATGTTCTGTGGAAATTGACCCAAGGCCAGCCACTTGACATAGCAATTAAGCAGTGAAACTGCACCAGAGATATCCCATATATACGAATACAAGTCGTGGCAGATTTCCTTATTCTCACAGTAAGCAATTTTGATCAGCAGCTCCTGCACGCCACCACATATTTTTTCAAAAAGTTCAGCACGTCCCAACCATTCGCTAACCTCTGGCTTAATGGCCTTTGTCGTGTCTGGACCACTGATGCGATTCTGGAGCAGCACATTTGCATTAACTTTAAGCCATTGGAATTCGGTGAGCAACTTTAGACCGCGACTTCCATGCTCAAAGGGTAAAAAGAATAGATCACAGAGAAAGCTTAAATCATCTAAAGTTATCTTTTTTCGATCAGCAGTTCTAAAAAAGATTATATGTTAAAATATACTAGTTAAAATAACTAAAAACTTTACTTGACTAATAAATCTTCCAGTTCTCCAGGCTCCCGCATTTCGGCGCTGGATTGTGGTGAAGACGAAGTGCTTTCTACGTTCATGCTCTACAAGAAATCCAATGATATATTGTTAAGTGAATCGGTCAGATAAATTTTTTCGCTTACATTCATATCATTGGCAGATTCCTCCATGATTACGTCATCGGTAACTAGTTTGCTGCCCTCCTTTGGCGAAATTTGCGAGTTGATACTGCTGCTGCACTCCATCGGTTCATTGATGCCCGGGCTCAAACTATGATCGTCAAGCATCGTATCCACATTTAAATTGGCAACCTGCTCCCGTTTTTCCACTATGTCATCTTTGTTGACTTCTACTAGAGGTTCGAAAATATCACAGGTCAACTTGATGGTCTCCTCAACGCTCTTAGTCTCCATTATGGGCGCTGGGACAATTGATATGGGTATCTTCTTTGGAAGCTCAATGTTGGATGCCACGGTTGTGGGTATGGGATTTATAATCTCATCATTGGTCACAACTTTTGTTGGCGACACCAGAGAGTTCATCACTGGATTCGAAATCGGCGTTAGCGTGGAGCTAACAGTGCTGCATACATCTGCAAGTGCCTGAAGCTGAGTTGTATTCACCTCTGGCACTGTGCGCGAGTTCGTAGATGTTGTTGTTGTCGTCGTGAGGGTCATGCAGGTATTGATAGACGGTATTATAGGTATTATTGGCATAACCATCTCAACTTGTGGCTGCGGCTTAGTAATCGGTCCCCAGGCTTCCTTCTCCACAAAGAATTCCGGCAGCCAGTCGTTGATGGCGATCCTATGGTATTAAACATAATCATGAGCTACAAAAAGACATTATCTATGAAGTACGAATTTTGCATTACTTAAGAGCTAATCGCGGGTGGTATACGTTCTTGGACAGACACTCTACTGGCAAATCGTCCTCATTTTCAGTCTCCAACTTAATATCAGCGCTTAAAGAGCTATTCATCTTCGAGTCCATGCTGCAGCGTGACCAGTAGGCCAACGTATGTATTGCAATAAAATTGCCATAGAACTCACAATTGGGATTAGTCATAACACCTCGCAGATAGGGGATTAGTTCCGGCGAACGACCTGTGTATGGTCCTAGGAATACACGCTTTTGGTCATAATCGTTAGCATGCAGATTATCCCAAATAACGGGCGGACGACGCAGTATCTCGGTTATCTCCCGTATCGATTCAATCGTAATAATCTTCGATATCACCTTGTCTCCTGTCCAGAGAATATCAATCTCATTGTTAAGCTTAGAGCCAAGGGTATTCAGGTATTCCGAATCGACAACAGTAGGTACAGCACGAGAGGCACAATACTGAGTAGGGCAGAAAAGGAATTTGGGACTGCCTAAATGCGTGAATATCTCATTTGTCACAGAGACCTGAGCATTGGCAAACGTCTGGAACACTTCCTTGTCGGCCTTGGACAGTTCCGACTCAATGTCATCGAAGAGCAAAGCATAACCATCACATCCAAATTGTGATACTTGATCTAGTTTGCGTTTCAACGTCGCTATCTCCTTCTGGCTGCTATACGTCATATCCAAACCTGGCGACAAAGCATAGTAGAACACAATACCGGCTTCTTTTGCAGCTGAAATCAGACCTAAAATATATAAAACAAAAAACAAAAAAAACACATTTTGCTTTGAAACACAAACCGCAATTTTTGACAAAACTGCATTTAAATACTTGATAGATGATCCGCCTCTTCGACAGTGTAAAGCTCACGCCAGTAGGCACGATGTTTGTAATCATCTTTCGGTGCGTACATATACGAATCCATTCCAAGTTTTTTTAATTTGCAAAACAAATCTTTACGCTGTTCGGTTGTCCATGGTCGTCCGTAAAAACCTTCGATTACACCGCAAATGAATTGGCGTTGGAGATCTTCAGTTGCATGCTCTAAAGTTTCGCATTTTTCCCTCATGTGACCGTCTTCCATTTTCACAGAATCAGGATAGATGTGAGCTAAATGATTATTAATTTCAGATCACAAACGCTAATGCGGCAAACGTAGTGGTGGCCTTCAATAAATGTGACCGAATTTCGCATTTGCAAAAATTCTAACAATGGTTACGGATTCTAGCAAATAACATAGCATCGATTTGCATCGACTAATAATTTACATCGATAAGAAAGCAATCGACAAATTAATATAACGTTCGTGAGTTTAAACAAGCCTTTAACAAAAACGAATTAGATAAATAAGAAATATAAATTATTTGATGTATAATTTCTGTATCTGTACATCTGAGTTAAATATTAATAGTAATCAAAAATTTTGAAGCTAATTTGGAATTACAGGAATCGATTTGCATTTGAAATACTAATGTATCGATTGTTCTCCGAAAGTTAGCGGCATGTGCCGTTTATCGATTAGATGACGTGTTTTCATATATGTGCACCAACTAGTATTTTATGGAAATCAGTTTATGGTCGCATTGCTTGCTAGTGTTTTTATTTTGTTTTTGTTTTAAATTAAGATACTGATTTTTAAATAAAAATTAAAGAGGCAACAAATGCAACCGTTCATTGTTATACGGAGCTATCGCGAAGATGACGAGCTCAAGTGCCAGGAGCTGGTACGGGATTACATCATGTCCTTCTCTTCGAAGTCTTTCTTTACGCTTTGCTTTCGTGAGGTAAGCCGCTGCCAATAGCGTGACTTATCGATGCTCAAGCGTGGGTGCATCTCATCTGTAGAGTGCCTCAGCCTCAGCCCAAATGAAGTGTGTGATATATGAATGTCATCATTATTTCAGATTACTCTGCAATTTATAGTTATCACTTGGGCCGTATTCTTTATATTTCTGGGTGTGCCACTGCTCTTCTGCGTGCTGACCATACCCGGCTGTGTGTTTTTTCTCTTTACCAGCACCTATTTTTCTTTTTATGCCAAGGCAGTGGAGTTAATGAGGGTAACAAAGTTATTTTGCAGTGCCAATACCTCTAACTACTTACATTATATTATATTACACAGGTAAAGCCCTCACAATCGCTGGTGGCTGAGTGTTACGAGCCGTTCATCTTCCGCTGCGCACCAAACGAGGCTAGCTATCAGATATTTATGGATAGGCCGCCATATGATGACAGCTATTTGAATAAATTTCGCCGTCGCATTGTGGCCACTATAAGTGTTAAAAATCATCATGCTGTTTACAATGCAGCCTGGATATATCGATTTGCGATTGCAAAACACTATCCTCATCAAAAGATTATGGAACCTATGATTAACCTGGTGTCGAAGAACTGTATCAACGGTGGCTACGCTTCGCTGGAATGCACCATATCTGAGTGGCAAGAAAGCGAACGCGATTTCTACGACGATCTAGGCTTTGTGACACGACAAATCTATCACAAGCAAATCATTGGAAGCACACTGACAGTGATGAAGACCCAGTTAACATATAATTTAAAGACGGACGGCGCGCTGCAAAAGCAGAACTAATAGGATATTCTATAAACAATAAATCTCCGTATAGAGAATCTCTCTGGAAAATGCAACTGTGACATTTAGCACAATTATTTATGTTTATTTTTTGTATTGTATAAACATTCCACTCACGTGAAGTCATTTATTTAGTATAAGAAAAAAACACGTAGCTTTCGTTTTGTGTTGCTTTTAATTTTTGACATTCTATTTATATTAATAAATAAAAGTTGCAAATATGTTAAGCTGCTTTTACAAATCGCATCTAATTCTGAATTGATTTCACTTTGATTTCTTTTTATTTATTTGTTGTTGTGTAAGTAGGTACTTTTATTTCTTTCATTGATGCAATTCTCCACTTTCTTGGATTAGCAGTTTATAAAAAAAGCTTGACTGACCGATTAACTAATCGAAATTTGAATATCCCCGCAAATAGTCATTAATATCGCCTGGATGGAGGGATCTTCCCTTCTTTTTGCAATATCGGACTTGATGGTAGACTTAATTGTTACCCTGCTAGCGTGTTTGCGGGTCGGCGTTTTTAGTTTAGGTTCTTATAGAATTTAAATAGTTATCAGCGCAACTAATGCTTAAAAAAATAAATTGGAACCGCGAGCTGGGCAATCCCTACTTCAAATGTATGTATTTTTCCTCTTCTATGTATATATATGTAGGTTTTTTCTTCTTCATCAAATTTTTTCAACTATTTGTTAAAGCGTGTTTCAAAAACTGGCTGTGAAATTAGCATCGTTTTTCTTTTGTTTATAGCTTGGGGCCTCTTTTAATATGTAGTTAAGAACCACTCAAAATATTTAGGTAATTGTTTTGGTTTCGTCGCAAGCAGTCACACTCGAGGATACAGCCATTTAGAAGAGCTTCACGCGTCGCTTCATCTCGTTGCGCCTCCACTGTGGTAGCCTATAGAACTCTGATCGGGCACACTGCAAGATGTGCTCAAATTCGATGTCCGACAAATGACGCTACAATAGAAAAGAAAATTGTACATGAAGAAATATTTTCTTATTTAATATATTATTTATATTTATTTCATTGGCTTGGCTCACCTCCAGGTTGCAGCGATCTACATCCGATGGCAGACGATAATTCGTTATAAGCAATATGTGATACGGATAGATCTTAGCTGGTTCATGCACTAACATCGAGTGCGCCATATTGGGAAGGCTGCGTCGAATGAGCCCCGCCTGCGGGTAGTGATAGGACAAGGCGCCCGAGTAGGTGCTCGAAGCTGGCAAATCTCCGCCCATCAAAGCGCGCCTGTCGCCCTCAGTAATTGAGTCAACTGATGCTGCAAAGAGAACGGTTTTAGATATAAATACGTCAATATAGACAGCAGATTCAACAATAAAAATCCGTCAACAAATACAAATATTTCAAAGAATTTGCAATCTGGGATGTGCTTTGCACATCGACCAGTCGATTAATTATTCATTGCAGAGTTCAAACTCTGATAGTATATAATGTGGACTGTGTGATGATTATCAATCAAGCAGCAGGGCAATCAATTAGTATCCCAATCAGTATATCCATTTAGGTTAATTTAACAGTTAGTAGCAGTCAGTCACTCAATTATTTAAGTAATCAGTTAAATGAAACTTACCCTCTGATTTGCCACAGCTCAGGTCTGTGCTGTGCGTTTTGTCTCCCAGACCTCCATAGGAAAAGTCCTGTTTGGAATATGGAAACGTTAAATTCATTAGTTTAACATACATTACAACGAAGAAAGCATGCCAAAATTAAACATAAATAGTAACAAATCAAAAATCAAGTGCAACAGATCTAAAAAACATGACGGTGTGTATATGTACGCTGGGTTTATTAACTAAAAGCAAATAACAAGCTTAGGCATTCCAATAAACCGAAAATGATCAACTCTACGATGGTGAAAAGCAAAATAAAAAACTTAAGCATTCTTACAGTGGCCCCATGCATCGTGGCTGCGGCAGATGTTGTTGAGCTGAATGTGTGAGAGCGTGGAGCCAAACCGTATCCGGGTTTCGGTACATGACGCAGCGCGCTCACCACTGAGCCGGGTTGTATGTGATATATATATATATATATATATATATATATATATATATATATATATATATATATATATATATATATATATATATATGTATGAAAATGTTTCATTGATCATTGTAGTATGTGGTCGTGATGCATTTCACCATATGATTAATGGATTGTAGTTAGTGTGAATATAGAATGTTTTTAGGTGTATCAAACATATAGCATGGGCAAACACACATAAATATATGGAAAGTAAAGGTGAGAGGTACAGCAAAAGGAAACAGCAGACCAACCAGTTGATATTTTAATTAGTTAGATCCAAGGAATCGAGCCGAAGGATGCCGTTGGAGCAGCAGAAACAGAAGCAGCCGAAAGAGACAAATGTTTGTATTTTTTAGTGAATGAGTAACAGGTGAAATGTTAGGTACTTAAGATGATACACATACATATATAATATGTGGATAATTAATTTAATAATGTTAGCTATAAGATAATTGACCGATCACCAAAGAACAGTAACAGCAGGTAACTGAGTCTCAGCACTTACGGAGCTATAGCCGTTGCGTATGTAGGGCGGCAAGGTTGTTGTTTTGAATCCGTATCCGGGCTTGGGTGGCGAGCGATAGGAATGTATGGCTATAAACGTAATTGTTCCACATATAATACAAATTTAAAAACTGAATGAGGACGCTCCTATACCAAGTTACTATAGCAAACTCTAGGTTCTCGAGGACTAACAATAGTTTAAAAATATTTTTTTTTTTTTTACAAACTTCGAAACAACAAGTGAAGTTTATATATGTAGAACAAAATTGATACGAAGCGAGATTTGTCTTTCCATATGAGAAGGCAAAGCTACCTGTAACAACTGAAGCGAGCTGAGAACCGAATCACATTTTCAGAGTTGAAATTCTTCTTCTTCTTTTTTGGCATATACAACTATAACTTTTATAGCTTATGAATCGTAAACAAGTATTGCGCAGTCGGTGCAACCGACAGCTACTCTTTGGAGTTATGAAGAAGTGAATAGCATCTTATGATTACCATTGTAACTAGGTGCATTGCCTAGCGATTTGCCCAGCGAGCCACGATAACTGGTGGATCGATCGAACATCTCGTCTTCAAAAAAGGGCTTCTGATGATCTAGATTTCGTGACGGCGATGCGCCAATGGGCGATTCATATCTATAAACGAATAGAGTGTGAGTATGTTTGTTTTCTGGTAGATTATGCCTGGGGTAATACCTTAATTTGTACACCGGCTCCTTCGAGGCTGAAGGTGTCCGCGACGCATTGCGCGGATCCAGATTGTTTTGCTTCCATTTCTTGTACTTGGCATGCTCCTTGAGGTCCTTAGCAATAGCCGAACCAATGCCAGAATGGAGCTTCTCCAACTGCTCAGCCTCCCGTTGCAGGCGCCTGTTGAGAATTGCATTAAGAACCAGTTTGACAAACGCTCTAGCCGGAGACACTCGACTAGCTAATACCCTATCAACTCATTCTACTTCTCTTTTTCTCAAGACGAAAGTAAGTATTAAAGGAAGACAAACAGACTTGACTCAACTTACGTTTGCTCATCGCCATTCTTGATCTTGCCATTGGTCTGCTTTCCATTCTGGTTCTCCTCATCATCGTCATCTGAGACGGGTACACCCTTGTAGGTGTCACTATAGCGTCGCCTGCGCTCCGGGTCCGTATAGGGATATGGAGGAGCTGGGAAATCGTCTCTTTCGATTTTAGGCTGTTCGCCCGGTGGAGGCTTCTTGGCTGCCGGGTAATGCGACAGCTCAATGGGCTCCTCGTTGTTCATACCGGGACTTTTCGGGCGTGGTGTCTCGGACCGTATGGCATCCACCAGGACCTTCATAGCACTGCGCGTTCGGGAATGTGGACGCGATGGTGGACGACTGCCGGCCACGGAGCCCGTGTTGCTGGTCGTCGCATAGGAGGCGGGCCTATGGAAATGAGGCGACAGCGGTGTCTTATCATACGGATCGATAGGCTTGCGCAAATAGTGGGGCGCATCGGTCAGATAACTATAGGTGTAGATGCGCGATATATCCTCTCCGATCGGTCGACCATACTCGCGAAGAATCAGCCCCGGGCTGACAGTGCGATAGTGCTGCAATATGAATGCACAAAAATATATATATATGTTTATGTGAGATCTATTGGCTAAATGCCAGACACTAGCATGCAGTGCATGAGGTTTTTGGGTAAGCATAGGTTACTATAGAAACAAATAAATAAATGGCAAAAAATAGGAATTTATAATAAAATTATAAAACAAACCTTGCGGCTAGAGGAATAAAGTGAACCATTAAAACTCGGTGTTCTGGAACGGATGTACTGCAAAACGAACGATAATAAATCAAAAGACAAGCTCGAAAACAGGTGAAAAAGAAACAAAATGAAAACGAGTAAAAACTAAAATTAAATCATAATAAAAACTCAAAATAATTTGCAAAATAGGTGCAAAAGGCAGGTCAAGGTGTGTTCTTTGTGATGTGTGTATATGTGTATATGTATGTGTGTGTGTGCGTGACTACACTCAGAAAAAAGCCCACTCACAAAGCTGACATGGGCCACGTTTTACAATTTAATTTTTTTTTTAACTTTTTTTTTTTTTCTGAGTGCATGGTGTGTAATAGCTAGGCATTCATATTAGTAGCTGAAGCAGGAGCAGTAGCTGGATGGCAGCTGCAGCGCTTCTTGGTGCAGTAATTGTAGATCACCCTCCCCCTCTTCTTTTTTTGTCTGCACCTACCATGTCGCTGAGCGCACTGGAGCTCATGCGATCGCATTCGGTGTCTGTAAAATTGCCGTTGGAGGCGCCGCCCGTGACCGAGGTGGTGCCTGGCCTACCACCGGCAACGCCGCCCCCAGCACCGTTGAGTATAATGCCGGACTCCGAAGGACCGGGACCACAGCGTGGATGCCAAATGGCGCTGCCCTGCAGGTACATTTCCTCGCCATCGCCAAATGGATCGCCGCACTTGGTGCAGCGGGCACAGGTTGGATGGAAGTGATGGTTGTCACCAGCTTGGAGTACCTTGCCACTGATAAAGCGATTGCAATAAGCGCACTTGACGCCAAAGCTCTTCTGGTAGCACTTCTCGCAATAGGGCACCGCGTCCTTGCCCATATACTCGCCATTGAGGACTGTATTGCACGACTTACAGCAGAAACACCACACATGCCATTGCCTATCTAATGCGACTAGGGCCTGGCCCTCTTTCAGCAATTCTCCACAGCCGGCACAATCATTGGGATCATAGTCCTCCTTCAGGTGCGCCTTATGAGATAAAATGCCGCTCGTCATCTGCTGCGCGGTTGCACGTGTAGGACTCTCCGCCGGCGGTGCAGGGGATTGTAGGGCAGCGTTGCGTGTAGGCGAGGCAGGCGCACCACCCGTCACGCATTGCTCGCAGAGAACCTCCTTGCCGGTGTTGGTCACCTTGCTGCCTGACTTGAATGGCTGGGTGCATTTGGAGCAAGTGAAACACTTCTGATGATACGTCTTGCCCATAGTGCTGACCACCTCGCCCTCAACATACAACTGGCAGGTGGCACACTTTGTGCCATACAGCCGTTGGTAGTCCGGTATACAATAGTAGGAGCCATCCTTGGTAAAGAAGCCGCCGGTGGCCAGGGACTTCTTGCACTGGCAGCACTGGAAGCATGCCTTGTGGAAATGATTGTCAGCCACGCGTAGAACCTCTCCAGAGCACTTTTTTGTGCATTTTGCACAGTAGATTTTTTGTTTACCTGCCAAAGAGAGAGAGAGAGAGAGGGAGAGAGACGGATGATTGGAGCTGGAATTCATTCAACGTTAACGTATACGTAATGTGGCACAGATTACGTATTCAGCTGTACGCTGATGTCATACGCATGTGATGTGATAATGTCCCAACCTTGTGCCGTTTTGCCCGTCTTTAGTGTAAGCGCAGCTCAACGTGCTATATTCAGATATATCAAATATATAACTGTATATATTAAGTTTTGGTGTATAAATGTAGCTTAAGTGACAGTTCATTATATATATATAATAAGTCTAAGCACACTTGCCCACACACAAAGACCTGTACCCACCCGCATTAGTCATATGCAATTAATCTTATCATTGATAAGGCCAGTGGCAAAATGTATTTAATAGGTATTCAGCAAAAAACATTCTCAACGCAACAATTATTTGGTCTTTTCGTTTTCGAACATCTTTAAGGATGATTTCCAACTTTAATGTCTATAAGTTGTTAAATCAAAAACTTACTCGTAATATGGTACCAGGGAAAAGCAATCGAATAACATTCAACCACATAGTAGTTTTCTTTCTTTTTGAGCAAAATGTTATATATCGTATGTATATAGTATATACTATATACACCCATTAACTGGGCGAAATCTCAAGTATCTTTACCTGCCTGTTCTTTATGTGCACAAGTGCAGAACAACAGGTGAAAAGGTAGACAGAGAACATAGTTTGTTATTATTGGAATTTTTAGCGGTTACCTTATATACGTTAAACACATACACATAAACATATACATACAAGGTGACACTACGGTCTAAAGATAAGAGGTAAAAGAAAACAGATAAAGATAAAGAATGATCGATAAGTGATATGTGAAGGCAAGTTGTCAGAGCGAAAGGCGAGAAAGAGAGAGAGAAAGAGAACGAAAGAGCTTAATTCATATAGCCTAAATAATGGGGGGAGATAAAATGAGAGGACATATTTTAGAGAAATAAAACAAACAGAGGGAAAAAGGCAGAGATGCAGAGGAGGATAACAAGAATTAGAAATATATAAATAAAATTAAATAAAAATATAAACAAACATATTTAAACGCATTTATCTGTTACTATTCTTATAATTGATCAGTCCGAAACCTTATTGAGCTAATGATTAATAAATAAATAAAGAAATTGTCTCATCAAACAGTTCGCCAGCATAAAACTAACCAAACGAGCCGAATTTGTTTAAGAGATAACAAACAACAAAAAAGTAAAATAAAAAAAAAAATAAATAAAAAAAAGAAGAGCACTTTGTGCTGCTCTTAATTAAATATAATATATGAGAAAAGCTTAGACAACCTTTTTTTAATTTTCATGGAAGCGCACAGTATTCACTATTATAATTTTCAAAAAAATTGGTTTGTGGGTTTTGTAAGGGGCTCATATTCGTTTTTCACTTTTTGAATGATCCTCTTTACCTTTTGGCTAAAGATTTTATTCGCTTTTGTAGCGCTTTTTCGTTATCGATTTCTCTTTTTTCTTTTTTGTTCTGCCGACAAAATAGTATTTATTGATAAGCCATGAGCTGCGCAACAAATAGCAGCAGAAGCAACAGCAACAATGCCGTTAGCTTGTGGCATAATAACGGTGACGTGTGTCCGTCTCGCTGAATGAAGCTCACAGCTAGCAGAAATAGAATTACAGTCGCAAACACACACAAATAAACACAGCCCGAACATGCACACAAACACACATATACGCACGCGCACACACATTATGCATACGTGTATTTCGTTTCAATTAAAGTTTTTTTGCCGCTCGCTTATTATGCAATCACAGACACAGCGTTTCGCATATTTAATTTAGCATTTTATGTATTGACTTTCAACAGCCTCCCACCACCCGTCTATTTTATTAACAGATCCATGATAATTACATGGCCACAACACAAAATTATTATCAATGAGGATTTCGCTGCGAAAATGTTTTGTTTTCACGGCAGATCAGCTTCATTGTGGGTCTCCTACTTTGCAGAGTCGGCGAATATCCGACTATATTGTTTAGTGCCTCGGCTCTGGGATGATGTCATCCTCGTCGTTAGAGAGTCGGCGACCCACCACGAATTGGAGTTGTGCCACAATAAAAGCACGCACATAACCTCACAAACTGGTTATGGGAGAGAATAGCATTCGGTATCGAATTTGAATTTGAGTAACATAAATAAAAACAAAAAAAAACAATAAACTCGTTTCTTAGTCAGACGTAAGAGAAAGACGCAATTCCAAGGTTAAATTGTCTGGCAGTCAGAGAGGTCAACTGCAGGCTAAATTTTTAATTAATTTAAGCCGCGCCCCTATTTAGCGAAATATTCCATGTCTCTACCTTAGTCAAAAACGTGCAACGAGACGTCATCATAACAGAGAAAAGAAAAGAGCGACAATAGAATCTGCTTTATTGAGTTAAATGACAGCAAAAATGTAAATATTGATTTTTATTGCTTTTAAAATTGGACTGCACTCGATCTTTGAAACATGGGAACATCTTTTTCAAGACAATGTTAAAAAGGCTCTATACTTATTTCATTTGCGAAGCGTTTCAGATGGAAAACTGAAATACCATTTTCCCATTCCCATATAAGAACTGTGTGACGGCCCTGAAGAGGCCAATGTCAACAGCAATCACAGTCATGCCAGAAGGCATTGCCCCTCTACTTGCCTCTGCCCTGTCTCGTGTTAGCCGGGAGTGAAATGTGCGTCAAAGCCTTGACAGGATAATGTTGAGGGCATTGTATTTCAAGGCGAAGTTGAAAGCTAGGCCATATTCGAATGACAGCAAACACTTTAGGTATTTTGTGAAGAGAGCAACAAAACAACAAGATAAAACATAAGAAAAGCAATCGAAATGACACGCCCAGACACACTCATACGAAAACCAAATACATATGTACATACATATGTTCGTATTCATATTTATAGTAAAGATCCATAACATAATTAAATATATATACACATAAAGTTACGTATATATATATGAGTATATTCAACGAATTACTCATCAAACTAATTGCTTGGCAAATTTTTTTTTTGTTATGAGCTCAACCTGGCGTATACATAATCTCTTGTGAAATAAACAGAGTGAACATATGAAAACATGGCTGAATACAAAAATAAGAAATTTAGGTAATAAAGAAGCCAAAGACATGAAAGTTGCTCAGGGTTGAAAACAGGGTAATCTTTAGTAGCGTACTCTCCACGAGGTTTAATAGTTCATATTTTTGGTTATTTGTGTTCGCGTTAAGTGTGTTTCCTGTATGCTTATTTGAAAAATAAAAGCGGAAAAAAAGCACAGCGCAGTACGTGAACGCGAGAGCTGATGATGACGCTGCGTCTACGAAAATAACATTCAATTAGTCGAACCGACGCCAAGGCGAGGAGGACGTCTACACTTTCTCATGCAAGTGCTCTGACCTATATAACCGTCCCAGCCGAAGAGGGTGATCAAATGAGATGCAGGCGAGTGCACGACGTGAACGAATCAACGAGCAAATAAATGAGAAAAGTGCCACAAAACAAACAGACGAGTGCCCGGAGGTACTGGGGGTACGGGGGCTACATGGGGGGCAGCTCATTTCGCCCCTTTCATTTTCATTTTCCTTTGTACTATGCGCGCAACGGGGGAAATATAAAACAAAACAAAAAGGAAACCAAGTAAAAAACCACAACGAACATCAAAAACCACAACCAAATGCGAGGCCCAATACGAAGTCAATGCTCTGCACATGAATTCATGTTGAGCAGTTGTTGTTATACCCTACGAGCATTGCTAGCAAGCAGGTAGTTGTGTTCCAGCTGGAAGTTTATACGTTTAACAATGGTTTAAGTATGTTTTGAGGATTAACTTAATAAATAACGTATTTTGCATTAAGTATATTGAAGCGATCTACGTATGCATGTACGTAGAACAAACTTATCTATCTTGGTTTCTGTCTCTATATGCTGTATGTTGCATGCTGCATGTATCTAGGTATCTGCCGGTTGAGCAGTCTTACTTGTCCAAGTACTGTTGTTGCCTTTCTGGCTATTGTTAAACCTTTTGCGTAGAGATCGTTGAACGAACAACGAGCACTGCACATTATGGACTTGTCTCCATATTGAGCAATGGAGACGATGGAGCTGTGGAATGGTGGAGTGCTGGAGCAGACGGCTGCCCGAGTCAATTAGGCACTTTAAGCACGCACACAACTACAAGTGCTAGCTGGCGCAGTCCAAAAACTGAGAGCCAAGTGGTAAGCATATGAACTTAATTAGAATCAGAGGACCGGAAGACGAGTCATAGCAATTAATCATAAGCAACTGTAAAAGAAGAAGGGCAGAAGCAGAAGCAAAAATGCAGGAGGGCTATGCAATTACATTGAACGACTTAGGTTTCCATTGGATTCCCAGCTGCAATTAGTTCCCAGGGAGCGAGACGAACGGTAAATTAACAGGTCTTCACGATGACGACGCCCTAACGGTAACGTGTGTAATTGTAGTTGCATTTTGAATCTGATTCGCTGACATGGCCTCCAATTTAAGGCCCAGTCGCGGGATACGGTGGGCTACTTAGTAGGAAAGTATTTGAACCAACAAAAAAAATTGTTTTTACAACACTGACGTCATCGCAGCTGAGAACCGAAATGGGGAGTGTACGATAAAAACCAATCATATGTGTGTGTGAGCATCGGGATAGTAGTGCTGCGCTCTCAATCGATGGGCGATGGGCCTAAGCAGCTGGTAGTATTGATTAACAATTATATGTGTATACATACGCACACACATCGAAATTTTACTGGTTTCCTTATACCGTGCCATAATATGTTACTAATGCGTAAATACCATAAACTAAACTGAATACATACACATGTTCACACATATATTCATAAACATGATAGCACACATAAAGAGTAAATTCAAGAGAGGCAGAGAGAACAAAAAAGAGAGCGACCCTGGCCAGTGGCCACCCTCTTTCAGTAACGCTCGTGGTCTTTGGCTTTGCGCAATTTTACTCGCTCACACACACGCATTCACTTCTTCATACGTATATGCATGCATATATGTATACTCAATCGTATTCAGTGTCGGTATTACAACTACAAACAACTTACCCATTACGAGAGATACTGCTATGCTCTTCACTCTAGCGCCTGCAATATGGGGGAGGGTAACACACACAAACACACTCACGAATAGAAAACAACTACAGCAAGAATGGTATAGGCGCACAGGTCACCACTACTAATTCCCCTTCACTTCACTTCACTACACTAACAAATTTTTTTCACTGTTAGACTTTTCTATTTGTATCTTTCTCGTATCCATTCGCAATTCACGTGTATTTATGTATCATTTGTAGGCGGCTGGGGCTGTGAATGTGTGTGTATGTATATGTTGACGCGAGCTCGATGCGCATTCGGCTTTCTGGATTCACAATATTATATTTATATCCAAATAAACCAAGAAAATCACAGTAGAATTAAATTGTTTTGGGATTTTCTGTATATTTCTTACTACAGTTGCCTAACAAATATAAATTCCAATTTGAAACTATTTAAAAAAAACCCCGCGAAGCAACAAACAGCACCGACAACTGACGACGACGACAGCAACAAAACGACTATCTTTTGAATGAGCCGCATTGAGAGATTTTCTCAGATAAAAGTAGGGATGAGCCAACCAATCAGACTATCGATAACTAACTACATATCGATATCATAGGCGGAAAATTCGAGTTTTTATTGTTTTTTTTTTTAATGCATTTTGCGTGTACATTTGCACAATAAGCTTTCTTAAACATTATAGTAATAATGATAATAATAATAACATTACTAACAAAACTATTACAATTAGAATAAAATTCATAATTCATATTCACCCAATCTGGTGTATCTTTTCACAAGTTAAAATTTAATAGTACATCGAGATTTTGCAAAGTTTAAAAGTACATACATACTTAGTTAATTTTAAGAATCATATACATATTGTATAAATTACTCATTCCTTTCATGTCTTCTTCATTTTCATTCACGTTTCTAAAATATTCTCTTTTTTTTAAGTAATTTAAACTACGTTATAATATTGAAATATAACTTTTTTGTTTTTATAATGTTGACATGTCTGCTCGCCTCCCACTCAGAGATACGCGAATAAATTTGACTAAAATCCACTAAAGTTAATGTGGAAACGGTATGAAATATGTTTGCAGGTAAATATATATATGTATATATACATATCTTATTGATGCATGTATTTTATTACATTGCTGCTTAACCCTTAGTTTGCCTGCAACTACAACTTAATAACTGCTATGTATTTATACACACATGCATGTGGATAGGATCAAACGAGCACAACTGTTGCCTGCTACCAAATTAAAATATATTTTAATTAGTTTTTTTTTTTTTCAACTGTAAATGTATAGGCTTTCATAACCAATCCAGTTTCAATCCATTAACTAAGCGAAAGATTTCAATTAGAGGAGACCTTTGACCTTTGAAGCTGCTATTCCTCATCCGAATCACCGTCGCTCGAATAGTGGCTTATTTGCGGACGACGCACAAAGGGTGCAGTTATCACTTGTCTACAAGTCAAATCAATAAATCAAACTATTTAAATATATATTGATATATAAATTTCATTGAATTTTTGTGGACTCACGCAATGCGTCTATAATGATTTAACCATTCCTCCAGCATTTGTGCTACTAGTAGCGGTCGTTTAGATAATTTTTGCTGTGCCACCAGCAGCCCTCCATCAGTAACACACACATCCAACCATTGGCGCATCATCGCTTCCTCATTGCCCACCTGTAAGCGGTAAGCGTTCAACAGTGAATTCTTTCATTTAGATTTCATTTTCTGTTGATTAACACTTACTTCCGATTGTGTAAGAAAGTGTATGGGCAACAGCTTCAGCTCGCAGTCCATTAGGGGGAGATAAGTGACATCCTCTGCATCATCCCGACGTCCATCGATGCGAGAGAATGGCTCCATTGGCACCAGAGCGCTAAAGTGACCACGTGTGTAGCCTAGCGCAATGGGCGATTTTGTACAAAAGTTTTGTTCCCAGAATAAAGGTAGATACACGCCTAAAAAAAAAAAACAAATATATATATATATATATATATATATCATATATTCTCATGTCAAACGTACCTTCAAATCGAGCATAGCCAATGTCCTCGCCGCGAAAGCTCTTCACGTATTTAACGCCGTAAACAATTATTGGACGTCTTAATATATGTGCCAGGGCAAATATGTGCAACTGCTCCAATGAAGAACCCGGTTGGCTGGCCAAAGAAAGCAGTGTGCTCCAATCCTCTTCCCACTGTGAATCCTCCAGCGTGAAGTGCAGCATTGATGCCTGCAGCATTTCATATTCTTTCCAGCGGGTAAAGAAACTATGGAATCCAAGTATTAGGGAATTTATTTTGAGATGACATTAGATCCACTTACACATGTCCGCACTGATGCAAGGTGTCGGCTAGGGCGCGCCTAAGAATGTTGTCGCGATCGAAGACCCCCCAGGTGGCCTGCATAGCTGAGTCGAGCAAACAATCTCCAGCACTGCGATTCCATAGCACCAAGAGACGTGAGCTCAGCCTTGCTGTAATCTCCAGCGACCAGTTAAGTGCTGGTGGCGGCATCTCCAACTGCTTCTGGGCATCACGATCAAGAAGCTCATCGTAAAGCTGATCCTGTATAGGTATGGGCAGCTCTTCAATCTCTGAGGGCAGCGCGAAGGTAGCATGTTTCTGAACATAATGACAGGGCAGGCCAGATTTACGTATGCGCAGCGTGTTTGAGAAGTGACGACGTATATCCGCTGCCAAATCGGGTGCCACATACGACGGCACACGCTTAATACCTGGCCCAGAGCCAGAGATCTGTGCCAATAGCATCGGCAGCATTTCCTCGCGATGGAAACGTATGGCTAGATGGATGAGCGTGTGACCCACGTCAAAGGCCGAATTACGATTCAGGGCGGCAATTTCATTGCTGGTCAACGAACGAGCCGGATTGCCACCGCACGAGAGATACGCCTCTACAGCACTGTAATTGTTCTCCACAACGCCAAGGCAGGCATTAAGCCACTGCCAGTCGACTTGCCGCCTGATCTGACGCTGGCGACGCTCCTGGCGCTCTTGTAGCGTATCACAGTTATTAATAGTTTCCGAGGAACCTATTTAAACGATAAACATATACATCTTTACATAGAGATGATAAAAAGGAATCTGAGCTACTACTCACCTAGTTGGTAAATATGCTTCTTATTGAACGAATTGTTGACACTGACGGTGTCCGTGTTTATCTGCTGCTGTTGCTGTTCCTCCTGTTGATTTAGATACTTGTTGCTGCCGGAATTGCTGGCACACGCATGCAAATCCGACTGTGAGCCAGAAGTGTTCAATTCGCGCGTTTTTCCGCACATGGAGCACTTAAGACTCTTAGGCCAGTTCTCGTATGTGCATGACTGTAGTTAAGGGTGCATGAATTAGTTATTTAAATGGATATAAAGAATTAATTATATTTGCTCACATTGCATGCCCATTTGGCCACATGGCACAGCTTCTGCTGCGTAGAAGCATTCTGCTGCTGCAGCACTTGCTGTTGGTTCGTTAGCTGTGGCTGCTGCTGCGACTGCTGTTGCTGGATGTGAGATGTATTGGCTATGTTATTGAGATGCGTTGAATTGCTGCAAATTTGCTGTTGTTCCAAGCTAGGACTAACATTACGTCGATTCGAATTGGAAGCAGCAGCGCCAATTAGCTGCCCACTGCTATGCTCTGTGACATTGAGTTCCGTATCAGAACCGCTAATGCGTAAAGCTTGCAGCGCTTCACCGGCCTCGTTGGTCTCCTTATCCGCAGCTCCCCGTTTCGTGCAACATTGCACACAGCGTAGGCTGCGCGGCCAATTTAGATAGGTGCAAACTTTGCAGGCCCATTTCTCGCTATCAGCTACGTTGCTGTGCCGCGTTTGCTGATGCTGGGCCTGGGTCTGGGTCTGGGTCTGGGTCTGGGAGTGAGGATGTTCCTGTGACTGACGTGCAAAGCATGTGGATGTGGGCTCGACAGGCAGACCAGCTGCCGCCTCCTCTGCGTTGTCGTGTATTGTCTGCGGTGGACTGAGACTATATCAACGGATGAAAAATTGCGTATTTGCCAATGGTTCAAGTTTCCTAATAGATCACACAAATTACCGAAAAATATCCTCGTTCAGCAAAGGCTTGGATGCCTGGCACATTGTGCATTTTAGGGAGGATGGATAATTCTCATAGGTGCATAGTTCACATTTCCATTTCTGCGCTTTGTCGCTGATATCGCACATCTTTTGCGGCGACAAAGACAAACAAATTGGCTTTAAGCTCTGGCTCCAGACGTATTACAAATTCTCACCACACTGCCTTCACTCGACTTGACAAAACTTTAAACTTGGACGGCCAACTGTTTTTTAAATTAAATATTAAAATTATATTCATATTACAAATGTATGTGTGTTAATATATAATGTACTTTAATTACAAAATGACCTTGAACACAAAATACCCAACCTCCAACATAGCTAGATATAACATTATATGTAAACAATTCGCTCGATGATTTGATTTTTTTATAGGGTAATTATATTATTTGTTCAATTGCGTCAAATATTACAACAGACAGCTTTATATGAGAGTATATGTTACGAAAAATAAATATGGATACAATTTACTGTTTTCTATCTTCTTGAATCTTTATTTACAATTAAACAAAATATAAATTATTTTTATAGAAAGAAAAATTAACTGAGTTTTCCATCACATTGCAACAGATTACGATTTTATTGATGAAACTTTTTTTTGTTAATCAAGTTAAGCTAGCCAATGTGAGTTTAGCATACATCTACTTTAAATGATATATAATGCAGAGAATCAGTTTTCGAACTCTTTCTTTCCCCTTTTCCCTTTCTCCACTCTCGTCACAGGCAGCCTTCATTTAGCTGGGCTGCCTGCAATTGTTTGTAACCTGTGTGCGAGAGAGGCGACAGAGGAAGAGGGCGGGATTGGGTGTAAATAGTTTCGCGCGAGTTTTTTTCTATCCTATGTTCTTCTGTCCTATTGATGGTACTTGGCGCAAATAATACAAGGCCAATTTAGGGGTACGGCGCGATTATTGTATATATATTTATCTATATATATATATATATATATATATATATATATATATATATATATATATATATATATACATATGTATAACAAAATAGACAATAAACGAGCAAAGTTGATGTCAACCACTATTAGAAGTCATACCGTGAACGTTAGCTCGAAAATTACAGCAAAAAAAAAAGAAAAAACTACAAAAACAATTACAATTACAAAACAAAGATGAGAAAACTTTCACTCGGGCTTTTTTAGTTTTTTTTTTGTACAAAACAAATTTGGTTGCACTTGCCCTTGCTGGACTGTGGCAAAACGCACAGTCTGCTTATTTGCGAGCACACAAATACAGCACAATTTGGAAATTTGGAATTTTAATTAAACGTTGTAGCGTTGCTGTTGTGTTACATATTAATTAAACGTCGAAATTTTTTCGTGTTTGTATTTATCGTCACATCATCTATCAGCTGCTGCATAAGAAACTTATCAATAGTTATCGATAAAATTACCAACGATTAATTACGGCTGCACCTCTGTGTAACATTGTCATAAAAATGGCGGGAGAGCCTTTTGCGATGCGTAAATATGTAAATTGCGTTTAATTCATTAAATAAAAACATATTTTCAACATAATGGTGAAATCAACTAACGTACGTGCTAGAAACAAAACTAATATTTCAAAAAATACTCGAAGAACTTTTACAAAGTTAAAAAATAATGCTGGTACGGAAACAACAACGCTCAACAATAGACTACTAAAAGCTAATAAGTTAGTTCGTGTGCGCAATTGCATTGTGCGAATTAAACGACTTAAACTGGATGTAAGCGATGCCACGATAGCCGATGTATATAAAACAACTGCGCAAGTACAAAGTGAGCGTAAGGAAATCTGCGACAATGCGCAGCAAAGGAATAGTACATTACAATCATGTAGGCAAATAAGTAAATGTGCCATATTCTTCATAATCATATGATCACTACAATCTATGTTTCATTACTATAGGTGGCATTCAGGGAAACGGGCAGAATGTTGACATATCAAATGTCCATCGAACAGCTATGGACAAGAAAAATCTGGACAGAAAGCAGCACTTAGGTAAACTATTAAGTAAATGTACCATATTTATATAATCTAATCATACAATATTTCAAAATATTTCAGGTTTCTTAATTAAACCTTGTCGCGTACGCATTCGTCGCTGTCCGATAGTTCAGGATATTGCCCAGAAGCAGCTGGAGAACCCACAACCTGCCCAATTCGCAGATGTTGGCAGGAAACCCTTGAGAGACAAGCCGGCAAGGGATTGCACTCGGCGAATTAAACAACTTAAACTGGATGTAATCGATGCTACGATAACCGATGTATATAAAACAACTGCGCAAGTAGAAAGTGAGCGTAAGGAAATCTGCGACAATGCGCAGGAAAGGAATAGTACATTACAATCATGTAGGCAAATAAGTAAATGTGCCATATTCTTCATAATCATATGATCACTACAATCTATGTTTCATTACTATAGGTGGCATTCAGGGAAACGGGCAGAATGTTGACATATCAAATGTCCATCGAACAGCTATGGACAAGAAAAATCTGGACAGAAAGCAGCACTTAGGTAAACTATTAAGTAAATGTACCTAATTTATATAATCTAATCATACAATATTTCAAAATATTTCAGGTTTCTTAATTAAACCTTGTCGCGTACGCATTCGTCGCTGTCCGACAGTTCAGGATATTGCCCAGAAGCAGCTAGAAAATCCACAACCTGCCCAATTCGCAGATGTTGGCAGGAAACCCTTGGGAGACAAGCCGGCAAGGGATTGCACTCGGCAGCAAGGTAAGTAATTAATGAAACTCATATTTATCACCTAACCTCAAAATTTAAGGTCATGTCACCGGTACAAGTTGTGGAGAGCGTATTCCACGTAGCGCGAGTATGCAGAAAACTTATAAGAATGGACAGGAAAGTTCAATTAAGCCAACGCGTGTCCACCGGTTTTTTCATCGAGATCAGCCGCCAGCGAGAACACGATCTTCGGCCGCACGGCAAGTCTATGACTTTCTCTCTCAATCTCAAATCGAAGACCATGAAAAGCCCGACCCAGCGGCAGATATAATACAAAATATGATTGAAAACGGTCGAGCCTGTGCGATGATTCGCTCAAAGACTGGCAAAACGCGCGCACGTGCTGTACGTAAAAAAGTGCGTCCAGTGGGAAAACGAAAATACTGTTCAGTTCGTAACATAGCTGGAAAGGAATCAATCTGCAAGGAGCAAAATGATGTAAACATTGAGCCTGTGCAAGATGGGTTAGCCGTCCAAGTGCCACAAATGGCGGCGATGGCACACAAAAGTAATGTAGAGGGCGCCTACAGTCCATTAGCGCGTTCACTCATGCTCAATCAAACTAAGGCGCAGCAATTCACGGACAGGCGCCTTGAACTGCTGCATATGGCCAAGCAATGTATTAGCACACCACTGAATCGCAGGAGTAACATAGCTATGGATGCTAATACAACGATATTTTCGCCTGTGGTAGGGAATTCAGATACAGGACAAATGTTGCCGGTACCTGCACTGACTATTCCAAGTGGTATTAGTTCTCCTTGGCGGGTGGCCGACGCGACGTCCTTACCTAATACTTTTGAATTCTGCCTAAACAGATCACAATTGCCCTCGTACTCGAGTGACTTTATACGCAAGCGACATGTTTATTTACCCGATGAGCCCTCATGCTCAGCTTCTATTGAGCATGAGACGAGCTCCGAAGACAACGCTTCAAATAGGGAAAATGTTCCACCAGCAGCAACAGTAACAGAGCCATCCGCTGATCCGCAATCAGTGACGACAATCAAGCCAATTGACGACCAAAACAATGAAGATGTAGAGAATATTGTGCAATTACCAAACCCACGACGAACGCTTCAGTATCGCAGTCCTTTGAAGGATATCAATATATTGGATGTAGTTGTACTGCCACCGTGGAAGAGAAATGTGCAACAACTAAACAAGACGCCAACAAAAGGGTGCCTGAATCGGAGTCAACAGCAAAAACTAAACAGTAACAGTCCAAGTCATCAGAGTGCACGTGGTAAGCAGCAACAGCAGCAGTCACCATGTAATCTGTTTGGTTTCGAGGAGTTTCTCACCGAAGAGGATGAGATCGACTACCGGGAGCCAACCAAAAGTGAGACGCTACACGAAAAGTTGCATCGATTGAAGAAGCTGCGACCTGCACCGCAAGAATTGCCACAGGTATCACAAGCACCTTTGCGCCATGCTTATGATGACTTGAACGCTGGAGAGCCCCGGCAGCGTAATATAAAGGATATGCTCTGCTCCACAATGATAGGTACGGAACCAACGAATGAATCGCTGGCGCTATTTAAAGATTTCGAACCAGAAACAACATTCGATGATAAGGTAAGCGGTAACAAAGGCCCAGTCCATTCTGCGCTTGAAAAATATGCGATGCTTCTCAGTTTCAAGCATCTGTGTTGATTGTCACAGCGCTAAATTAAATCGAAATCCAAAAAGTTATTTATATTGATTGAGCAAACAGGGCCGCTAAGATCTGAGCTGTTCTTAAAGCGGTAGTAAGCAGCTCGCACAAAATTAAGCTAAATGTTAATAAATATATTATAATAGACAAACTAAACAAATCCATTTGAATCTCTGCAGAAACCACGTCGGACCTACGTAGCAGGGAAACCGAAGCGGAAGCGGAAGCAACGTGTGCATGTTCTCTTCATAGACTCGGAATCGTCGGAAAATGAAGAGGAAGACAACGAGCATGGTCCCAAGAATAATAGTGACGAGTTGCCGAAAAAGGCATTGCCCCCTCAGAAACGAACTCGCAGAGACGCAGAATATGAGGCAAAATTGCAACAGTTCATTACAAGCTTCAATCAAGAGTGTTCAGAGGTGGAGAAATTTCCACTGATCATTGAATAGATGGGATTAAAGCGCAGGCGTTAAGTTAATTTGTTTTCCCTTTACATAATTCTTGTACACTCTTCTACATACAAACATTAACTTAAAGTTAATTTTTCATACTAAACATAACTATCAGCTAGCATAGAAAATTAACCCGAATATAAGTTATAGTATATAAGACGATTAGATGTATGGTAGAATGGCAATACACATGAATTAGTTTAGTGATTTCCAATTAATCAATTATTTGTGTACACTTATTTGAGTCTAAATAATTAATTAGTGTAAATAAATATATTTGAAGTTTCTGAGTTTTAATTATTTTATATAAAATGTCGGCAATCAGTTTATTTATGGCAGCCTCGCCAAACAGCTGTACCGGGACATTGTGGCTACACTATCCAAACAGCTGTACGAGGGAGGCATAGTGGCAACACTATCCAAGCAGCTGTTCATACAATGGTGGCAGCACCCCAACAAAACTAAATTTTTAATTAATAAAAACAGAAAATAAAAGGCAAACAAAGAAATGGAGCCACCGTATGCACCTTTAAGTGAGTCCTGTGCTAAAGCGCTGGGCGACAAAGTCTACGAAAAGAGAAAGGTGGCCTCGCAGGAGATTGAGAAGTTAGTAAACCGCAGAAAACTTCGTTGCAGCTGCTATAGTAGATTTACTAATTATTTATATTTCAATAGAATGGTTATTGAATTTAATAATAAGAATAATGCAACACAAATACGAAAGTTGATTGAAGTACTCTCCAATGACTATGCCACATCACGTGATGCCAATCGGCGGAAAGGAGCACTAATTGGGCTAGCTGCTACGGGCTTAGGGTTAGGCAAGGTAAAAAGCTGATAAGCATTAGTCATGGATATATCCTAAGATGACATGACGCATATCTTGTTTGTTTTGTAACCGTGAGATATCTAGAAAGCTATCAGTGCAACGGTCACTTAAAAAAAATTATTGACATCGCTTTAATCTTTCTTTATCTTTTGCTCAGGATTCGGATAAATACGTGAACGAGCTGGTAACGCCCATTATGAACTGCCTGTCCGATCCGGACTTGCGCGTACGTTACTTTGCCTGTGAATCCCTTTACAATGTGGTTAAAGTAGCTCGTGCAGCTATTATACCCTACTTCCCAGAGTTATTCGCTGCTCTATCGCGTTTGGTCACCGACTCCGATCAAATGGTGAAGGACGGTAGTGAGCTGCTGGATCGGTTGTTAAAGGTTTTATATTAACCATTATATACAATATTGCGAAAAAAGATATTTACTGACTTATTCCTACAGGACATTGTCACTGAATCATATGACACCTTCAATTTAGAAGCTTTTATTCCGCTGCTTAGGGAGCGCATGTATGTCAATAATCCATTTGCACGACAATACGTCATTTCGTGGATCTCAATTTTGAATGCAGTACCCGATATCAATATGGTTAACTATCTAACTGAAATACTAGATGGTCTCTTTGTCATGCTAGAAGATAATACGGCGGAAATACAGCGCATGTGTGAGAACACGATTAGTCAGTTTCTAAAGTCTATACGCAATGATTCCTCCTCAGTGCGTATGGAGGATACCATCAATACGTTGATAACACACGCACAATCGCTTAACGAATTAATCAAATCCATTGCTATTTCATGGATAAGAGAATTTGTGCAAATATTTGGACCCAATGTATTGCCCTATGCAAGTGGCATATTCACAGCTATTTTGCCATGCCTTGAGTACAATGTGGAGTCCAAGCGAGGTGAGCGCTGTCAAGCAAGCAGAGATTAATTATTAATATATGGAAGTGCTTTATTTTAGGCATCAAGGAGTGCGCTGTCTCTGTGAATAAGTCAATGATGCAGCTGGTATCTTCAAAGGAGTTGAAAACTCAGAATGTAGCCAAAATTGATTTACGATCGATTATGGAGGTGCTCTCGCAATACCTCACACATAACTCAACGCACACAAAGATTGCGGTGCTCAAATGGATCCATCATCTCTTTTTAAATTTTCCCAATGAAATGGCACTGCATGACAGCAATTTGAACAACAACTTATTGGCCACTCTCTCGGACAACTCAGATGAAGTGGTTCTGCAAAGTTTATGTGTTCTGGCCGAGATTATCAACTCGCAGGATACGAAAGGTGGGTCCATCACTCATTCAGCTGTTCAGCAATCTCCTATTCATCGCTATGTGTGGTTCTTTAGATCTAGATGATTTTAATAAGCCACATTATCGAAAATTTTTGCTGAGCCTACTAAATCTTTTCACTGAAGACAAACTTTTATTGGAAAATCGAGCCAGTCTTATCATAAGGTAAGATTACAAGCTATATTAGATGAATGCACTGTAACTGGATTATTGTATAACAGCAGCGATAGCCAAAGTTAAATGATTCGATACTGATCGTATATACTTAAACAAACCTTCTTTTTAGAAATCTTTGTGTTTTACTGAATGCCGAGTACGTCTATCGCACCTTTGCCGAGATCATTGCTGAAGAAAAGCCGAATCTGAAGTTTGCTTCTACGCTTGTACGACTGTTAAACAATATATTGTTAACCTCAACGGAACTGTTTGAGTTGCGCAATAGTTTGCGGGAGATATCGGATGAGAAATCAGCGGACCTATTCCAATGTCTTTACAAAAGTTGGGTTTGCTGTCCTGTGTCCACGCTATCACTTTGTTTGATCGCACAGTGCTATCAGCATGTCTCTGAGCTGGTTATTCTATTGTAAGTTTTATTTTAAGTCATTATTTTTATACCCTGAGCCCATTGAAAATGGGAAATCAGGGTATAATGGTTTTGTTAAAAGTATGTAACAGGCAGAAGGAGGCGTGGCAGACCCCACAAAGTATATATATTCTTGATCAGGGTGACGAGAAAAGTTGATATAGCCATGTCCGTCTGTCCGTCCGTCCGTCCGTCCGTCCGTCCGTCCGTCCGTCCGTCCGTATGTATGAACGCGTCGATTTCCGAAGATACAAAAGCTAGAGAGTTCATTCTTTTTGTGTTAGGTTCGTATATTGCACGCGCAGTACGAGTTTGTTTCAGAAATTCGATAACTTGTATATTGGGAAAGTTATCGATAAACGAATTTATCGGGAACCAGTTATAAAATTCTAGCTAATTCATCTTTAGAGTTAGAGTCTCCAAGTCTTCTACATATATATAGATACTAATTTAATACAATTTCGGTTTTTGTCAGATTTTGGATTCCGATCCCCACTTCGCCCCACCACCCCCAAATATGAAAAAAATGCATTTCAAATACTAGAGACATGCAGTTTGGTTTAGCATATAGATATGAATATCATAATCATAATCTGAAGATATCAATACGATTGTCCATCTAGAAACAGAATTATTAATCATCAAAGTTTTCTCATCAAAATCCATGAAGCGCAGCAACAAAGGCAGAGAGAGACAGCAAGACGCTTGCAATGCTTACACACATGCATACACACATACATGCATACACATGTAGATCAGTGTCTATGTGTGCGTGTGGTTTTGCATGCGTGTAGAAACGAATCGAATAATTCTTGGAATATTATTCGTCCGAAGAAGGGCTCAGGGGATTTCGTAGTCGAGCAGTCTCGACTACAGCTTTCTTACTTGTTCTTTATATCGTTTGTAATGCCCTAATTTTTAGCGCGGATGTGGAGATTACACTGGAACTGCTCTGCGAATTGGACAAGTTAGTACAGCTTATTGAATCTCCAATTTTTGCTGCACTGCGCCTAACGCTTGTTTCCAAATCGAATAATTGTGCTGATGCTCAATATCTGGCACATGCGCTTTTTGGCATACTTATGTTACTTCCACAAACTGTGGCCTTTGAAACTCTCCGCAATCGCCTGCAATGTGTGCCCACCTATTGGGCTCGAGAGCCCATGTGAGTGAACCCCAAAATTCTCTTTTATTTGTATATACAAATAATGATTTTTCTTGCAGTGATGAGCGCAACTCCTTGGAGTACAAGAGCGGCATCGACTTTGCCGCACTTCGCGCCCATTTCATCGAGCGGCAAAAGTCACAGCGCGCCCAGCGTCTAATACAACGCAAACGCTCTGTAATTACGCCGGATAATAACTAATTTTATATCTGTGATTAAGCTAACAATAGGCATAAAGTATAATATAATTGTATATAATGTCACAAGAGTATTCACGCAAAATTTTAGATCTCTACTTTCGTAGTTTACGAAATTTCTTTTGTTCATACTGACGGAAAGACAAACAGAGCTATAACGACTCAGCTATTCGCACTGATAAAGAATATATATACTTTATGAGGTCTGCGATGTCTCGTTCTGTATGTTACATACATATCTTCACAAAACCATTATGCACTGAATTCCTATTTTCAATGGGTACAGGGTATAAAAAGGCTGCTTTCGTTTAGTCAGTGAAGGAATGATCATAGCTGTAGTTTACTGCTTTTTGTGTAAAAGTCCTTTTATTTGTTGCGTTGTAGAAGAAGCATTGACTACTTTTGATATAAAATGAATATTATTTCTTTATGGCGCCCATGCGACTAGCATCCTGGCTGGGATAAGGCATTTGTCCAGGCGGCGGAGGAATCGAATCAAGACTCACACCAGAGGTACTTGTGGTTGTGGTATTGGCAGCCGAGGTAACCCCACTGGTACTGCTGCTTGGGAGCCCGCTGTAGGGTGCCGCAAAGGAGGGCTGGCCGTACATCTGATAGGCAGAGGCTGGCACCAGATTAGAAGGAAGCTGGTGAAGCTTCATACCAGCGGGCATAACATTGATTTGCTCCTGGCGTAGATTGAAGTAGTCGTTGGGCTTAGCACTCGGCGGTGGTATACCGGCAACATCGAAACGACGATCTGTCTTGGCGGCGGTGCCTTGTTTGGCCTGAGAGTGGGCCCACTTAATGCTAACCTTGCGGCCTTGTATTACCAGTTTGTTAAAAGTACGCTCGGCAGCTAACTCGGCGGCGGTGCGCTTGGTGTATTGAACAAAAGAGCACTGCTGGCGCGGCACCAGAGCAATGGAACGTATCTCCCCGTACTGATAGAATTGATCACGTATTTCCGGTTCGGTAATTTCTTCAGGTAAGTTACCAACGTAAAGTGTTGTTATATTGCGATCTTCTGGTGGCTCCAGTGTAGGTAACGAGGCGGCACGCTTCATGATCTTCTCGGCTACGGGGTCGTTGCGTCCATAGTAACGATCTTTGATGTTCTGCTCACAGAGCGGGTCGTCGGGTTCATTTGGCTTATCATGACGATAGGGACACTCCTCGCCACGTTTACATTCCCCCTTCACCCAGAAGGAACAGATGTGCGGTCTGTTCCTTTTGTAATACGGCGCAGTGCGTGCCAATTTCGATAGCATTTCGTTTGCAGCCAGTGATCGACCCACGGCGCCAGCTGCTTCAGTGCCATCCCCGTCTTGGAGTTGGGCATCAATATTCTGTATGTAGTATTCCTTGTTGACATCACTCTGCGGCATATTGTCTGCTACTTTAAGGGCTGCGTCGCGCACCTGGATAGGCAGACCATACTCCAAATCTAGCAGGCATGTCTGACACACGTTTTTCAACCGGGCACAAGTCTGACAGACTTCCGTCTTCTTAAAGCGCATTCGCGCACCAGGGCACCAACGGAATATGGTAAAAGGACGCGTGCAGATCTTGCATTCCTTGCCGAAACGCTCCTTAATCATGCGCACATACGGATTATCACCCAGGCACGTCTGACAGAGTATTGGAAACTCGGCGTCCTCCCAATTCTGACGATTATATGTATTTGTTGTCTTTGACATAGACATAGTACTAAAGTTTGTTTTTGCTGATTTACAAAAAAAAAATTACAATTCTCAGTTTTCGACCAGTTTACAATGAGTTCCAGTTGACGTCGAAATAGCAATAAATTATTTCTTCGATAATTTTATACAAAATTTGCAATGCTAACTTGATATATCGACTTAGCCAATGTGGCAACGCTCACTCACTTATGTTGGCTTAAATTTCGATTTTTATAGGTCTGCAGTTTAAAAAAATATTTAGCTCATTTGATCATTTATAACTTTTAAACTTTTTAAACTTTTAAATAATTGAGCTAATCGAATAAATAAACCTTATACATTTATTTTGTGCGTAAAAATATCATACCTGCAGCGCAGAAATTAAACAAATTGCGGGGCTGCCAATCTGCCTATATTCAAATTTCGAACTTGTCGTTTTAGGGTATGTGGCAACACCTTTATGACGAAAACGTTTGGCTGCAAAGCAAAACAAACAATTCTACAAATTTCGTTCATGCAATCAAATAAAAATGGGTCCACCTATCAAGCGTTACAGACGTAACTCCAACTCGTCCGATGAAGAAGAAAAGGAGGACAATTATGTGCCCTACATACCAGTAAAAGAGAGGAAGAAGCAACATTTGATGAAATTAGGCCGCATCGTTCAACTAGCAACAGAGACAACGCAACCCAAGTCTTCTAGCGAAAATGAAAACGAAGATGATATACAAGGGGCCCAGGATGCGGAGACTTGGGGTCGAAAATATAACATTAGTTTGCTTGACCAGCATACAGAGCTTAAAAAAATTGCCGAAGCCAAAAAATTGAGCGCCGTAGAAAAACAGCTTCGCGAGGAGGAAAAGATCATGGAGAGCATTGCGCAGCAGAAGGCACTGATGGGCGTAGCGGAATTGGCTAAGGGTATACAGTATGAAGAACCGATTAAAACATCATGGAGACCACCACGGTATATCGAAGACATGCCGGAATCGGAGCGTCAGGCAATACGCAAGCAGCTGCGAATCTTGGTAGAAGGGGAGAATGTTAGTCCGCCTATTCGCAGTTTTCGCGAGATGAAGTTTCACAAAGCCATTCTAAATGGACTGGCCGCTAAGGGAATAAAGAAGCCCACTCCCATACAAATACAGGGTCTGCCAACAGTACTTGCTGGCCGCGATTTGATTGGGATTGCCTTCACGGGCTCCGGCAAAACGTTGGTATTTGTGTTGCCCATTGTAATGTTTGCACTGGAACAGGAATTCCGTCTGCCCTTTGAACGCAACGAAGGTCCGTATGGCCTAATTATATGTCCGTCCCGTGAGCTGGCCAAACAGACACACGAAATCATTCAACATTACAGTAAGCATTTGCAGCTGTGCGGCATGCCCGAGATTCGCTCCTGCCTGGCTATGGGTGGACTGCCCGTATCGGAGGCGCTTGATGTGATATCGCGTGGAGTGCACATTGTGGTGGCGACTCCTGGACGTCTTATGGACATGCTGGACAAAAAAATACTTACACTGGATATGTGTCGGTATCTGTGCATGGACGAGGCTGATCGTATGATTGACATGGGTTTCGAGGAAGATGTGCGTACCATATTCTCGTTCTTTAAAGGTCAGCGGCAGACCCTGCTCTTCTCTGCCACAATGCCCAAGAAGATTCAGAACTTTGCTCGCTCCGCGCTGGTCAAACCGGTGACAATCAATGTGGGACGTGCCGGAGCAGCATCTATGAATGTCACTCAGCAAGTGGAGTATGTAAAGCAGGAAGCCAAAGTGGTCTACCTATTGGAGTGCCTGCAAAAGACGGCGCCTCCAGTGCTTATCTTTGCCGAGAAGAAACAAGACGTGGACACTATACATGAATATCTACTGCTCAAAGGCGTAGAAGCTGTGGCAATACATGGCGGCAAGGATCAGGAGGAGCGTTCACGTGCCGTCGACGCGTATCGGGTGGGTAAAAAAGATGTTCTCGTTGCTACAGATGTCGCCTCCAAAGGTCTGGATTTTCCCAATGTTCAGCATGTGATTAATTACGATATGCCCGACGATATTGAGAATTACGTTCATCGCATTGGTCGTACAGGGCGTTCTAATACCAAGGGATTGGCAACCACACTGATTAACAAGATAACCGAGCAATCTGTACTCCTGGATTTGAAGCACCTTCTCATCGAAGCCAAACAGCAAGTGCCCGACTTCCTTGACGAGCTAGCGCCCGAAGCGGAGCATCAACATTTGGATCTGGGCGACTCTCATGGTTGCAGCTACTGCGGTGGTCTCGGTCATCGTATAACAGAATGCCCCAAATTGGAGGCGGTGCAAAGCAAGCAGGCTTCAAATATTGGCAGACGCGACTATTTGTCTAATACGGCTGCCGATTACTAAAAAATATAAAAACATCATCTAAATAATAAGATAACAATCCTAGCATAATATTTGAAGAATATATACACTATTTTACAAATTACAAAAACATCATCATTTACAAGAACAATACAAAAGAAATTGTTAAATGTACAAATTATAATTTTATATCAACAAATGATTTCAGTATTTAAAAAAGTTCGAACGATTTTTTTAGAGCTACCAAAAGATGCAATTTGAAATATGGCATTTGTTGAATGGTGTAATAAAGCTTAGTTGGACTTAGTTGGGTATTCTCTGATTTAAAGACTTGTGACCCCGAACCCTGTTTCTAGGAAAGCTCAAATTGTATTATTCAATTGTTTACTGTGTTTTACAAATTGTACTTTTTCTGAGTCATTCTCGCCATTATCTACTCAACAGTGTCTTATCAAACAGGAGAGACGGCAAATGCGCTTGAGTTCGATTTGATTTCGAGCGGCCTTTTATAAAGTCAACGATAATCGTTAAGTTTCGTTCAGTGTCTCAAGCTGCTTTGCTTCGATCACTACACGCGGGTTTCGCGAGTTTGTTCAGTTGCTTCCAAAGCCTGGAAGCTTTCAGTTCATCTTGTCACAGAGAACCGTAAGTGAATTATTTATGTATATTTATAGAGCCAATACATCTGTTCTTCTTACAACTGTGTGAAATTGAGTTAAACATAATTAGAAAGTATATCTCAATATAAACTATAAACTCACTATAAATAAACTATATCATTTAATGTTGTAAGTACACTTCATATACTTCAAATGAAATGAACAATGACCTAATATCACTATATTGATAGTCTTTGCTTGTGTTCGCAGAATCTTATTGCTCAATTGTAAATTGATTTAGGCTCAACAGTATGTACCTAATATTGAGTATAGAATTTATAGTATATATTCTACTGATTAAGGTTATCAGCTGTTGTGAACTTAGCTTATCTTAGGTTAAAGCCTTCAGACACGTAATTGATACACTTTTATATAAACATATATACCTATGTAGTTTTATACATTTAGCGATTTTGGTATATTATTAACAGTGTTTGTAGGCAAAACTGCAAGTATGTAGATTACTGATGTATTTCTAGTAAATCCTTTATCATCTGTATTATTGACATAAATTAAAAATAATTTTGAACTCCATGAATTTTAAAGAATGACAAACTATATGACAATTCAATTATACATTATTTATTCAATGTATAATTTTGTGAAAATATATAAGAGGAAGTATTATTATTTACCAAGTAATATTAATTTTTCTTAACATATTTATAATGATATATTAAAAGGCAGAAATTCGTATCTCTTTAATATACATATGTGTATGTGCAAAGTAAATATTTATTTATGAGTTAACAAGTTTTTAAGTACTAATTGCTAACGAGTGCTTAAACATAAATTTGTGAGTTCTTTCTGTGCTGCTTCTTTTCTATCCATTGTAGCTAACAATTGTCGGATGAGTGATCTCTGTGAAGGAAGGTGACGTATGCGTGAGCTACAATACTTGGAATACCTATTGAGAAATATTTGAAATTCAAAACACGTCGCATATATGTATTTGTATGTATGAATGTACACTGATAGTCCAATAACAGGTCGAACTTGAAAAAAATGATAGAGAAAATACATGAATATGGCAAATAAACACTGTAAATGCTGTAGTTTATTATAAATCATAAATGTATAAAAGTATATACATATATTTTGTTTACAATGCTCGTGACCCAGTTGAGGAAAGAGAAAAGGGCTTGCCGATGGTGCTATCTCTTTAATCGTGATATCATACGAGACCCAAATGTCGTCATGTTGCAAAACTAATTACTTAAAGCAAAATTAAGTAAAGTGCGTGACGCGTTTTAATTGACAGCTTCAAAGAGTGAGATAAAAACTAAAAACTACATGTTGTTTTTGTCTGAGAATCAGAAAATTCGTAAGTCTACCTACTCCTAATAAATTATAACATGTTTACGAACTGCAGTTAAAGAAAGTTTTTTTTTCATTGTTAGTATATAACAATATTTAAAATATAATATATATTGTATATAATATATTAAATGCTTCATACCTATTATATATCAATATCCTGATATGTATCTAAGTTATAAATAATTCGATGTCTGTAATTATATTTCAGTTATATCTCTCTGATTTATATCTTTGTGATTCTTTGATCTAGAGTATTGTTTCATATCAGGTGCTTTACAATGTTTATGTCTTGTTGCTTTTTGTTTATCAATTATTTAACCTGTTATAATAACCTGTTGCTTTCTCTTTCTCATTCGCAGGTCATTCTCTCTTTTCATTCTCGCTGTCAGCGGGCAATCATCTGTGTTTGAGTTGGGAAAGATAAAAACAAAGGCGAATAGTACATAATAATAGCAACAGATAGACAGACACAAGCGGCTTCACACACACACGATACATATATACATTTATCTAGCCAACAATAAACAAAGGCGCTCAGCGAGTAGCCTCTCTCCCTGTCGCTCCTCCATCGCCGCAGAAGCCGACGCCGCCACAAAATGGCAAAGCGAAGCGCCGCACGTCATCTCACAGTCATCTGCAGGTAATGCAAGAGAGTGGTTCACTAGCTAATAAGCTCCCAGTTTTGAGTAGAGAACACCAGTGTGAAATTAGCTACGAAGCTAAATAGTGCAAACATTACTCATACGTCGCGCGTTTATAAATCGAAAATTTATTCATATTCCTAAAATTGTAAGTCTTATTCAGATTTTTCGCATGTTTATCAGACAAAAATTCTCAAAAACCTTACAGTAAACATGTTCAATAAAAAATTGCCGATATTGGTTTTAAAAGAAACTAAAAAATGTTCGATATTGGTTTTAAAAGAAACTCTCATCATGCAAGTTTTAATGATATTACTTTTGTTTTAATGATTAAACTTTATTAGAAAACTCTCATAGATTTGTGAAATTGATAGTGCAAATAATGAAAAAGTCAATCATGCTCTTATGCTTGTATTTATAAACTATATATTAGTCCAGTTTTTCGGTGACAGTACATATACGTACATATATGACCAGTGACCTTCTCCGCCTATTTAACGATCTTTTATAGTCATGACTCAGTGAAGTTCAAGCACGACACAGCCCGAGTCAATCAGATAGGTCAACTCGTTGTCTTTAAAAGGCGTCTACTAGGACTGTTATTAAACCAGATACAAATTATTTTCACTTTCAGCAGTCTAGTCGTATTTGTCGCCATCTCGACAAGCTTCTGCTCAGCAGGCACATTTAACACTCGGCCCGCGTTCCCTGTCCCAACTGGTGACGTTCAGTCCTCTAGTGGTACCAACAAACAGCCAGCTAGACGCATTATGCATCCAGCTTTTGCTAATGCCGGTCGTGCACCTGGATTAGAGATCTGGCGCATTGAAGTAAGTATATTTACCCAATAAAAGTATTAATAAATTTTCACTTATTTAAAGAAGAGTTAAACAAGAGTGATTTTTGTGTTTTGTAAAAAATAAAAAAGAAACAGGAAGAATTCTGATGAAATATTCTATACATAATGTACTTAAACTTTTACGATCGATAAGTTTGGCGTACTCTTCACATATGTGTTGGTTTTTTGAAATACAATTGAAATACAATACAATACAATTTCACTTTTACAAACTAAATATGCCTTATTTACGAGAGAAGTGTATATAAATAACATTTGCCGCTGCATGTTTGCATCGTTTTGGGGAAAGTTAGACACCCACGCACGAATGCGTTGCTCAGCCAGCGGCGCCCCAGAGGCAGCTGTTACCATCGGCATGCAAAGTGTTAACACACACACGCCTATACACACATGCATATGTATATGCACACATGTTTACATTAAAGGAATTATTGCCTCGTGCCTGATGATATTTTCTGTTCGCTGAAGGCACCCAATATGAGCAACACATGTTTGGCTAGCGAAGCTTCACTGTATATAAATACATACATATGTCTGTGCTGTCAATACAGCCAAGTGTGTTAATTAACTCGGAACAGCAAAATTTATTAGCTCCTGCCGGCGAATGGCAAAAACGTTCATGTTTATGTTTTTTTTTTTTTTTGTATTTTTTGCCTTTGTTTATAAAGAATTGATTTCACATTTTTCCCAAATAAATATTTTGACCCTGCCGGCACCCAAAATAGCACAATAGAATATATACATATAATCGTATTTATAACCGTATATACTCATGCCTGTCCAACTTTGGTGTTCTAGAATTTCGAGCCTGTGCCATATCCCCCAAACAACTATGGAAAATTTTACACTGGAGATTCCTTCATCGTCCTAAATGTAAGTAAAATTAAATAGTATTAATATTTCTAATACTAATAGTACTAAAAGTTATTATGAAAAACATAATAATAATATGAATAAAATGTTTTTATATGAAAACAAAGTAAGAAAGCTCTAGTCAAGACGGATCGACTACGAGATTCCCTGGAGTATATTGTTATATTAATAATAAAGCTGATAAACAAATATAATAAATAAGTAAGAAAGCTCTAGTTGAGACTGCTCGACTACGAGATTCCCTGGAGTATATTTATATATTAGTAGTAAACCTGATAAACAAATATAATGAAGAAGTAGTGTAAGTGAACGAGATTCCCGGATACCCTCGACTACAGCCTTCTTACTTGTTTATCAGGTTTATTGTTAATATAACAATATACTATAATGAATCATTTTAGTTGAGGTTAGCTTATTTTTTTTTATTCTAAATTTCTGATTCATTTTAATAACATAACTGTCTTGGGACTAAAATCGAGCGCTAATGTGAACATGCGTAATGGATGAATTGTGATATAATTTTCATACATGAAATATGTTAGCTATTGAATCAACTTACAATTTACATTATAATTATATTTGCATGTTCAATTCGCAGACAAAGCAGAACCCAAAGGACAAGCAACTAACATGGGATGTACACTTCTGGCTGGGATCGGAGACGTCCACCGATGAGGCTGGAGCAGCGGCTATTCTGACAGTGCAATTAGACGATATACTGAATGGAGAGCCCGTGCAACATCGCGAGGTGCAGGATCACGAGTCACAGCTATTTCTGGGCTACTTTAAGAATGGTAAATACTATGTTCGTGTCAAAATCTGCTTTTTATTAAGAACCATTCTTCTGTTTAGGTGTTCGATATGAACAGGGCGGCGTTGGCAGTGGATTCAAGCACGTGCAAACAAATGCCCAGGGCGAGAAACGTCTGTTCCAGGTGAAGGGCAAGCGTAATGTACGCGTGCGCCAAGTGAATCTCTCCGTCTCTTCGATGAACAAGGGTGATTGCTTCATTCTGGATGCTGGCAACGATATCTATGTCTATGTGGGTGCCCAGGCCAAGCGCGTGGAAAAGCTGAAAGCTATTAGTGCAGCTAACCAGATCAGGGACCAAGATCACAATGGACGCGCTCGTGTGCAAATCATCGATGAGTTCAGCACGGAAATGGATAAGCAGCAGTTCTTTGACGTGCTCGGCTCGGGCTCAGCTGACCAGGTACCTGAAGAGTCGTCCGCCGATGAGGATGGCGTCTTTGAGCGTACTGATGCTGCTACCGTCACCCTTTACAAGGTGTCCGATGCCAGTGGTAAGCTACAAGTGGATACCATCGCCCAGAAGCCGCTACGCCAAGCCATGCTGGATACGCGCGATTGCTTTATTTTGGACACCGGCTCCGGCATCTTTGTATGGGTGGGACGTGGCGCTACTCCTAAAGAAAAGTCGGACTCCATGGCTAAGGCTCAAGAGTTTCTGCGTACCAAGAAATATCCATCCTGGACCCAGATCCATCGTATTGTCGAAGGTGCTGAGTCGGCTCCATTCAAACAATACTTCGACACCTGGCGCGACGTGGGTATGTCTCATACCCGTTTGGTACGTTCTGCTTTAGACATCGGTTCGGATGAGTCTCTGGATATGGATGAGATCGATGCTGTCGTGCAGAAGTTGAAGAAAAGCGGCGGCCGCGCCATTGGTTTCATGCCTGATCATGGCCAGAACGACGTGAAGGATATTACCCAGTATGTGTCCAAGACGGGTAGCAACGAGGTACTGCGCAACCATGTGCCGTTCGAAGAGGAATTACCGCTGCTTGGTTTCGGCTCTTATGTGCTTACTTACAACTATGAGGCCAACAATGGAGACAAGGGGACCATCGTTTATGTCTGGCAAGGTGCCAAGGCCAATGCGGCTATTAAAGAGCGTGCTTTCGAGGATGGCATGGCTTTGGCCGTCGAACAGAATGCTTTGCTGGTGCGTACCACTCAGGGACATGAGCCTCGCCACTTTTATAAGATCTTCAAGGGCAAGCTGTTGACTTCGTACACTGCGTTACCTGTATCCGCGCAGCTGTTCCGTATACGCGGCACTGTCGAGAGCGATATCCATGCAAGCGAAGTGCCCGCAGATAGCTCTTCGCTGGCTTCTGGAGACGCGTTTGCCCTAGCCTCCACTAAGACGCACAAAGTGTTCATTTGGCAAGGGTTGGGTGCCTCTACCTTTGAAAAGGAGGCGGCAATGATACGCTTTGCAAACTACTGGAAGGATGCCGAGTTGGAGTTAATTGAGGAAGGAGCTGAACCCGATGACTTCTGGGCAGATTTGAACGGCGAGGGCCAGTACGACCGTAACCTGGATGATCATACTGCACCTCTGCTTGAGCCACGTCTCTTCCACTGCCGTCTGACACGGGCTGGTCACGTCAAGGTCGAGGAGGTCGCAGACTATCATCAAGAAGATCTCGACACGGATGATGTCATGCTTTTGGATGCTGGCGATGAGATCTATATGTGGGTCGGCTCCGGTGCCACAGCCGAAGAGAATGGTAGAATACTGGACATGGCAAAGGTAACATAATGTTCAGCAAATCCAAGAGGTTATAACCTGTAATCAGGTCTCGAATTTTTCCAATCATTGTATATCTTCTTTATTAACATATATTATTCATTTGAATATAGCGTTACATCAGCTTGGAGCCCACCGCCCGCTCCGTGGATACTGTTAGTATTATTCGTGTGACCCAGAGTCAGGAGCCCCGAGTCTTCAAGCGCATGTTCCCCGAATGGGATGACAACTACTGGCAGGTTGGTAAAACTCTAACAAATTACATTCATTGCACTTCACATTGAAACATAACAATCCAAGCCTGCTTTGCATAATCTTGTTTTCGCATGTCTGATAACAAATACTCCACTAAACTCTGTGCGTGAGTATCCAACGCTTTATTCAATCTTATGAATCATATATCTTTTAATAACCTCTTTTATTGTCTCAAAATATATTTTGAATTGTGTTTCCATTTGTAGACTTTGCCCTCTTATGAGGACATCAAACGTGAGACTCTGGATGCCAACAATGAGGTGTAATTCAATCTCGGGTAGAATACTCAGCAAAATTGACCAAAAATTTACGTTCGCTTTTGCACAACAAAAAAAAAATTTATATACATATATATATATATATATATATATATATATATATATATATTTTATATATATATATATAAACATAAATAAATAAAAAAAAAAAACAGAATATATAGAATAATAATACTGAATATATAAAAAAAATGTAATTAACTTCTTGTATTAAATATAAATGTTTTCACTTAAATTCCTACGTGTAGCATGTTTTTACTTGTTCTATTTTTTTTTTTAAATTTTTGTGAACAATAAATGTTAAATTATTTCCTTGCAAGTGTTTGAATGTATATTAACAAATACATGAAAACATAAAACATTGCTTAGCTATCTTCAGCTGAAGTGTGCAATACTTAATTTATCATTCAATGACGCTCAGTTTTCCGGAAAACCCCATGTAATATTCTCGATCCAGTCCAAGAATGAATACACACGGGTATATATATATATATATATATATATATATATATATATATATATATATATATATATATATATATAAACATAAATAAATAAAAAAAAAAAAAAAAACAGAATATATAGAATAATAATACTGAATATATAAAAAAAATGTAATTAACTTCTTGTATTAAATATAAATGTTTTCACTTAAATTCCTACGTGTAGCATGTTTTTACTTGTTCTATTTTTTTTTTTAAATTTTTGTGAACAATAAATGTTAAATTATTTCCTTGCAAGTGTTTGAATGTATATTAACAAATACATGAAAACATAAAACATTGCTTAGCTATCTTCAGCTGAAGTGTGCAATACTTAATTTATCATTCAATGACGCTCAGTTTTCCGGAAAACCCCATGTAATATTCTCGATCCAGTCCAAGAATGAATACACACGGGTATAAACACTTGGATAGCTGCTGCGACAAAATACGCCGAAGGAGGTGATTCCTATAAGATGATAATGGATATGGCGACGTCTTCGACCGGGCAAATTTAGTTGCAGTGGACCGCCCGAGTCACCCTGACAGGTGTCTCGATTCTGAAGGAAATCCTGCGCACAGATTTGACTGTCTATAATGCCAGTGGGAGTCTCAGCAAACACAGGCAGATCGCGGGTGCACTCGTCGTTAGGTACAATGGTCGCATTTAGATGGGTCAGGCGATATGTCATGGCCTTGCTAAAGCTAGTCGAACCATAGCCCATGGCAAACGCAATAGAAGTAGGAATCTCCTTATCCACCCACAAACGTATAGGGCGAACGAACTCACTTAGACTGAAATAAATCAATCAAATAAATATTTATAATATGTATATCGAACTATAGCATTTTCGTTCTATTACTAATATATGTTTTTACTCCTGCTTCAATTACTACTTCTACTTTTACATTTAGTTGTTTTTTGTTGATTTTTCTTCTCACTTAATCCATCAATACTCACATTACATTTTCCGCCAGCTTAAGTAGAGCTATATCATTATAATAGGATTCAACTACATAATCGGGATGGTTAAAAATATTGTCGATGACAAAGTTCTGTGGCTTAACCGTTACTTCATCAATCATAAGATTCAGTCCACCGATGCGCACCCATTTCGGTGCATCACTACAAAAAGGGTAAATGCCATCAGATACTGAGCTCAATCCGGTCGCCTCCGACGACGCGTACTGTCGACTCAACGACTTACCCATCCACCTCAGTGCAATGAGCGACAGTCAAGACAAAGTTTTCACTTATCAAACTGCCGCCACACTTGTAGTCGATTTTTTCCGAGTTTGTCGGAAAACCGACTGCCGCCTGCCAAAATTAATTTTCCGGTTTAATGACGGGTTATTTACTATTAAGATTAGTTGCACTCAGATAAAAATTATGTACTTATGAATACAGAATTTAGTATAGGCCATGAATGGGTGAAATAAAGAATCGACCCGCATTTGATTTTTAAAACTACTTGATTCTCTGAGTGTATAAGCGAAAGTGTTTTCTTATCAGCTAAGGAACACATACCATATGGGGGTATTCACCAGGCCGGGCAAGTACACGACCATCGAAATCTTCGTCATTTGCGTCTTCCGTGACGGCCGTATCGTTGGGAAAGATTCGCTCAACATACTCAGAATACTCTTGATAAGAAGAGTACATATATTTAAGGGATTATGTTTAAAATGACGAAGAACTCACTACGCTCGCAGAGGCGTCTATTCTGGCCCGTGCGTCTTTTCTTGTGTCGTTGGCCATTGGGCGGAGGTGGAAACGGTTGTCCCGGCCTGACGCGAGTCGGATTAAATTCACGCCGCGGCGGCTTAGGAAGCTCGAGCTTAGTATTAAGCTTACTGTTATAGTAAAAGTCACTGATTTTAAATAGTGTGTTGTACTGGTTGTTATCTGGAAAGATAATATCCTGTTCCTTGGGAAAGAACATTGGCTGATTCTTAGGTAATCGCTGGCCCCAAGCCAAACAAAACATAGCCGCCCATAAAACTGTCAACAACCGACTCATACTAAATGTATAATATAAAATTTTATATACAAATACTTTTTGGGTTGTTTACGCTTGAAATGGAAAGGCGCGACTGAAACCCTGATGATCTGAGACGCATTGAGGCTGCGCCTTATCAGCTTATCAGTAAATTGTCGCCGAATATTCATAAAAATTTGTAATTTATTAAACTTATCGGTATTTATATGTGGATGCCTAAAGTTTGGGGATTGACGACACTTGCGGTGCGTGGTGCATGAATCTGAGTCGTGCCGCCCAGTTGACCTTCGTATTGCGCAATTATGGCACGCTGTATTGACTCAAGCTCCTGATCATTTCTATATCTCAGGATGGATACGGTAGGCTCATCCGGAGAGGCTTCGGGCGCTGGAGCAGCATAAACAACAGTCAGTAGTGCTAACAACAAAAGTAACTGAAGAGCATGTTGTAAATATAAATACTCCACTAGAAATATTAATTTCAACAGAACTTACGTAAAAAGACTTCATTTTACGCCGATTAGTTGAGCTAAACTAAAACGCGCGAACCTAATTGAATGCGCTTTTATAGCCAACAAAATAAAGCTCTAGTATAATTTCAGATATCGAAAACTTATCATCGTATTGATAATCAAATTATTATTTGCAACTATCTGAACTTGAACAACTTGAAATAATACCGAAACGAGTTTTAAAACCTCATTCGCTTAACTTAGTCCACAGCAGGACGGCCAGACGAGCAGACGAGACAATATCAAGAGATGAGTTGTTCTAATCGCGCGTCCCAGTCTTTTTTCAATGCCCTTTGTTGACTTATATATATATATATATATATATATATATATATTGTAATTAATACCAACCAGTATTAAAAAGATTTCATATATGTATATATATGCTTGTATTTTCATAGACATGTTTATGGGGGAATCTGATTTACATTTCTCTTACTTCTTGTATTTGTAGGCCATCACTTAGTCGATAATCCTCAATGGAGAACTTGTACTTGAACACAGATATTTTATGATGATAAAAAAAGCACAATATCATTTTGCCGTTCTTTTGTATTCAACTGAAATCGAGATTGCTTTGTGTGAAATCGAAATCATTCAACCGGTTTTTTTTCGGTATGTAAATTAATTAGAATTTGGATTATGTTACTAAAGGAGAAGTAGCTTAAATGACAACTAGCAAATACTGATTCCTTTATATTTCATTGCTGTTTTTGAAAATTAGTTTTTTTTATCTGACTGCCTTTTCCAATTTAATAAAATAATAAAACCAGTTCAATGCTCCAATTTTAATATGATGTCATAATAAGTTAAACAGTATTAATATATTTTCTGATAGGTTAACTGAATATAATAATAACTGTTGCATACTTGTAGGCAGAATGTAAAATTGAGTGAATATTAAATCGAGCTGAGCTTGGTTATCACAACTAGAATAAAGAAATACAAGAAATAATTTTGTAATTTGTTTAACCATTTATCTAGTGTTAAGTAATTGAAGTGTGCTCAATATTTAATGCCCCCTTTAAAATATTTGGAAACTTTGGTAAAATTCCCATTATACAAATTTTATATACTACTTTACCCAATTTGACTGCAATTTGGTCTCAGATGAATCCAGAAAAAAATGCAATGCCGACAAAAGGTGACATTCCACATGGGTTATAAGTTGGGCAAAACCACAAATCTGTAGGCCAAATTGAAGACCGCGACGTAATTTGAATACATTTACACATTTTCCGAATTAGTATAGCCGATGCAGTCGAAATTTTTCTTTCAAAACTATATGTTCCAATTAAAAAACGTTTGAAATTTTAATTGGAATATGGGGGCAGTTGATGTCGAACTGTTGCCTAATGCCACGCATTTGCATGTGTTGCAGTCAAACATGGAATCGGATGCATCTGAGCCTCTATATAAATAAAGGTCGGACTTACAATTGACAGACACAGATACAGCTCAACAGCTGCCCAACACGTTCGTAGCCTATTGACAAAAAGACCTACAAGCCCAAGCTCAAGATGCGCGTTTTTCTGGTAAGTTTATATATAATCCTTGCAAGTAACTGCTAATTTAATCAACCCATTTTGTAGATGTTATGCCTGCTTGCCGTCGCACGAGGCCAATACGACTATACACCCCAATCCCATGCTGGCGATGGGCGTGGCGGATTGATAGGCACCTCAGATGGCGGCCTTGTTCAGAGTGGTTCTGGCCAGTTGTCAGAGCCCATACTCCAAGGGAACGAGTTTAACAAGGAGTTCTATACGTACAGTGCACCGGAGCAGGAGTTCGACAATGGCCATGTCAACGATCAGGTAGTGAATAGTCTAAGGAGGAATCTACGCGTTCTCTTCATTAAAGGTCCCGAGAACACGGGCTTGGAGCATGCCGCATTACAATTGGCCTCTTCAGCTTCAGATGATCGCACAGCCATCTACGTACTGAACAAGCAGGCCGATGTCAGTGAGTTAGCCAACAAGCTAAACCAAATCAAGCTCCAGACCAACAACAAGCCCGAGGTGCATTTCGTCAAGTATCGCACTCCCAGCGATGCGGAGAATGCACAACGTGTTATACAAGCCCAGTACGATTCGCTACCCGGCCGCTCGACCAATCACAATGCCGGCACCTCTTCTGCCGTCTTGGACTTTGCCACAAAGAGTGGAACAGGCGTTGTTGGAGTAACTGCAGGCGAAATACCGTCGAACAGTGCGTACCTGCCACCCAGCCGTAGGTTTTAGTTTTAAGTTACTTTTAATCATAGCTAGTAAATATAGTTAACAAATATAATTTAGTTTGTCAAACATCATTTGCAAGTGTTTAAGTTTATGCTTGTAGGGATATTTTGACAAGCGAATGTTGTCAATGCTGAATTGAGTTGGTTTGAAATCGCTAAGTAACTATCAGATTATGCGAGCTCACCAATTTATGACACGACTCTCAACAATGTGAATTTAAGTGAAATTTTACGATTTGCAAAGATGTCAGATGAATCAGTAGTAGATTGCTACAAGTAGTACTGCAAATCTAACAGTGGACAGTGCTCTAGTGGAGAATATTCGACTTACAAATACCCTTATACCACTTACACAGAAGTACCTGATATATAGAGTTTGAAAAATTACAGATTAGGAAATTTTCCTTTTTTTTTCAAGATAGAATATAAATTCGATGCAACAAAAAAACGAATATGGAGCTAGCACCAAAATCCAATTCTGGGTAAATGGATTAAATGAAATTGTAAGTATGTAACATTATTAACTAATATTAATTAAATCGAATGTTATATTTAGTATTAATTAAGATTTAAATTTTATGCCATATCTCAATTGGCATTATAAATTGATTACTTTTCTCCTCCCACATTGTGTATTCATGATATATTATTTTTACCAAGATTTAAAACATTTTGTATAATTATTACATTTGCATTATCTTCGGGCATCTACTATCACTCATTTGGATGCTGAATGGATTAGCATAGTGAAAGACAATGGCAACTGGGCTTTTGTTGTTATATATTTCGAAAGCTAACGACACCCAAGGAGTTGTGTAAAAATTTCAAATTAAAATGAGGCAGTCAAACAAGCCAAGCCAAAAATGAGAAGAAAAAGTATGTGGAGACCCCTGAGAGACTTGGAACTATAAACTGTTTGTTTGGCAACAAATATTTGTCTACATGTTGACTTTTTTATATCACTTTGTAATCTTGTATCTTATTTTTAGGCTCAATCAAATTATGCGTAAAGTTCGCTCCGGACAACTCAACGAACTACTAATTTGGCGATCAGTAAACGTTTGGGGTCTGTAAGCTTCGGCGTTGACTGGTGTCTGGTCTGGGTCTGGGTTTGGGGACCTACATACGCATATGAAATAACTTTCTTTTGGAGGGGGTAGTATTTGATACATTGATGTGTCGTATTAACCAATAATATTTCGCATTAATTCCGCATCGCTCTTTGAAATATTATGTGATTATACAAATTTAAATATCAAGTTGGCTGGCGTTATATAACGATTGACAATACGAGATGCAGCTCTAATGCGTTCATCTGAATATTTCCGAATATGGTTCCGTGATTTGCCAACTGTGTAGCTGAAGCTGGAGCTGGACAATAGATTGAATAATTTTATGCTCAGCCGACATTGAGGGAGAGCATCTTATAAAAACCTTTGCTGGCAGTCTGTTGGGGCATCAGTCGAGTTCAAACTGCTCGAGCAGAAGTTCAGTTTACCAAAATGAAACGGTTCAGCTTTCTAGTGGTAAGTCACATGCTTCTAGGAGTCAATTACTGGCTAAATCGGAATATTTTTTTCAGTGCTTGTCTTGCGTGGCGTTCGTCGTCGCTGCTCCACAGGGCTATAAATACCAGCAGAATACACCAATTCTGCCAGCTGGCAATCTGCGTCCACAGACGCCACTTTCTACCAGTGGAATATATAGTGTCTCCGGTCAACAGGCCCTCTCGCAACCCATATCAACTGTGATTCAGGCCCCTCAGCCGCTACCACAGCCGCTGCCCCAGCAACAATTTGTGCCATCCATTCCTGTTCAGCCCCAGCAGCAGCAACATCAGTTTGCCCAGAACTATCAGCAGTCGCAAATCCTGAATCAACCACAGCTTGTCTCTCAGCCCCAGATTGTGTCTCCACCGCAGCAACAGTTCGTGCAGTCACAGTACGTTCAACGTCCCTCGATCGTGACGAAGGACATCTATATTCACTCCGCTCCCGATGATTCTGAGGAGCTGCAGTCGTCCCCTCAATTGGATACCACGCCCATTCGCAAGAACTACCGAATTGTGTTCATCAAGGCACCTACACAGAATCTGAAACACACTGCTGCAGCTTTGAAGCGTGCCCAGGCCAGTAACGAAGAGAAGACCGTCATCTATGTGCTGTCCAAGAAGCCCGATATCAATGAGATCCATCAACATTTGCAACTGTCCCAGACCGAGCCCAAGGTACACAAGCCCGAGGTTTACTTCATCAAGTATAAGACCACGGAGGAGGCCCAGCGCGCTCAGCAAGAGATTCAAGCGCAGTATGATGCTCTGGGTGGTGCCACACACATTTCCGATGAGGGCGTGGCACCCATCACCAGTTTCTCAGGCACTGGCTCCCTCAACCTGGGCAACATTGTCCCACAGTCCATCCAACAGCAGCAGCAACAGTTGCATCATACACACACCCAGACAATTGTCCAGAACGGTCAGAGCGTGGGAATTCTTGGGCAAGGCATCCAGCAACAGAACTCATTTGCGCCAGCGATCGGCAATGGTAATCTTGCCCTCCAGGGCGGTCTACAGACCTCGTCGCTGTCATCGGGCACCAGCTTTGGCGTCAATGTGCCATCTAAGCGCTACATTCCTGCCAAAACTAAATAAGGGGCATCTAACCCATTTATTTTATTCAGCCTATAAAATGGTCCAACTGTAGTTTATTATAATTTATTGTCAATTTAATACTCTCATCAAAATAAATATATGTGTCTTAACCAGAAATACAAATGGATATTAATAATTATTTACTATAGAAAAATACATAGGTTTTCCAGCTGTAGTATTGAATAAATTAATGAATAGAATAATTAACTTCATTTTGCTAAAGATCTGAGGGATTCACGTTGATCTGAATAACTTTAGCTTTGTACTGTAAACTTTCTTGTAAATAACGCATATTTAATTAATAATAATAAAATTGTTAACATATAACCTTGATATCGATTAGCTTACTTTTATTCACCTAAGCTGAAAATTAGGGATTATTATAAGTCTAATTCCTAAATAAAGCGTTTTTAAAAGAATAGGGAATCTTATCTAACATTTACTTTAGGCCTTGACAAGAATAAAATCAATTTACAAATTCAAGCGTATGATTCCAGACATAATTGTCTCAGAAATGTTTTTTATTATCTTATTATAAAGAAATATTTTCAGTGTGTCGCTTTTGCTCCCGTAATAACTGTTTTATATACCCTTCTCTTATTGATGAAAATGTATTTCCTGGTTTTAAATATTTGGAATCACAAAATATTAAATGAAATTAATATGCTAATGAACTGAATTTCGATCATAATTCAACCCATTTTAAATATCACATACATCCTCCCTTATAATATAAGTAATACAAAATTAATGTTCGCTCACTTACAATGTCTTATGCGCTTTTATATGAGATTTGTCAAGTGTGAGGAACCACTTTGTGGCAGCATTCGTATTAAAGATATTGATGTGTGTCGTCATTATGCATATATAGATGGCAGTTATGCAAGACTAATCAAATGCTAATCGCTGCGACCGGTTTTCCCGACCGGCTAATCGAATGAGGCAATGCAGAGGTATTAATGAGTTCGTCTTCTTTTCTTTGAATTCAATTCGTGATAGCTTTTGTCAAATTGGTTGTATTAATGGGAAAAGTTGTGAAAGACACGCTCAAAGGTCGGAGAAGAAGGGAAATGTTTATTTAGCTAGATATTTACACACATGTTCATACATTATAAGTATTTGTTACTTATTTAACTACAATAACGATTCTTGGCATTTCAGTCAATTCTCTATGTCCGCAAATGAGCGGGTAAATATTTATTGGGTATGGCGCTCGTCTGACCCCCAATGGAACCAATGGAACTAATGGAACCAATGGAACCAACTGTCCCAACTACCGAGCCTCCACGCTGCTTGTCCAGTGAACCGATGACCGATGTAACTGGTGCCACACCCTCATCAGATACTTGCGTAGTACCGCCCAGCTGATCGTATTGAGCTAGAAAAACCGAAAACAGAAAACCCATATAAGAACAGTCAGCGTAATGCTCTTTTAGAGTTAAAAGAGTAATCAATTTAAAGCTTCTAGTTTTAATTTAAAACGTAAGCCATATTCATTAGACTTCTTGTATAATACCACGCATCTATTTATGTATGTGTAAGAGACGTGCTCTTAAGGGAGGAGCGCACATGATACGAGTTATTGGTTTGCCGTTTTCAGCAGTACACAAAGGAGAATAAGATACTGAGTAAGCCGAACAGGTTGACCTCCAATCACAGATCTTCAAGCAGTTTTTCTGTCTCAAAATGCGAACTACAAGGTCTTGGCCTTATGCAAAACTGGGGACTTACCTTGTATCGTGCGTTGTGCATGCGCCGCTTCCTCCTGCGTTTTGTACTTTATGAAGAAGACTTCTGGTTTGCTTATGGGCTTGGGTGCTGCTTCTTCAATGGCTGTTTGCAGCTCGAGAGGATCTGGTTTTTTTGTCAGTACATATATGATGGTCTTTTCCTCCACAGGCGCCTGCTGGACCCGCACAGCTGCCTTGCTAACAGTGGGTGTGGGTGCCTTGATAAACACAATGCGATAATGCTTTCGAGGTGGGCCCACTGGCAACACGGGCTGCGGATAACGCTCCTCAGACTCCTCGACAGGTGGCACATGCACATAAATATCCTTCGAGATGACTGGGCTGTAGGCCTGCTGCTGCAGTTGATTGTAGCCAACGTTGGAGCCTGTTTGCTGGAATATTTGCTGCTGCTGTTGCGATTGCTGGAATATCTGCTGCTGCTGTTGTGATTGCTGGAAGATTTGCTGCTGCTGCAGGGGCTGCTGGAAGATCTGCTGGGTCTGTTGAGTAGTCAGCAGTTGTTGAACCTTGGGTGCCTGCAACGCCTGCTGCACCACCCGTTGCTCATCCCCACTTACCACCTGCTGTTGCTGCTGCAGGCCAGCCAAACCGGGTATGCGACCCGCCTGGTAGTTGTATCCTTGTGGCTTGGCCAGCGACAGGCCCAATAGGCACGTAACCTAACGGTAAATACATGAGAAAACAAGCTTACGTAGATTGAATCCAATATCTTACTATGAACGCGCGCATTTCGGTTCGAATTCGTCCGAATGAGTGTTGGCTTTGATGAGCAGCACCGGGTCTCTCGGCTAACAGAAACCAACTAAATGCTAATCAGTGGCTGACTGTTACTTATAAAGCGTGCACCCGAATCTATTGTGATGATGATCGAGCTGCTGCTGCTTGGGCTGCTTGATGAGCGACGAACCTGAATGAAACTGAAACCAAATCAGAGACCACAACAAAACACTTGCAGAGTGAGGGCCAATAGATCTCACCAGCGCCACTAAAGAAACTTATCTTTTGTAATACCCTGTACATATCAAAGAAATTTGTGGGCTGACTAACACCGAAGTCTATGCTTGTACTTAAGTTGTGGATATTATAAAAAGCTAACGCTTTTTACAAGCTATCTTATGGTCGGTCAGTCTCGACTCTTTCACTCTTACCAGTTTTCTTTTGAACAACCTTGAGACGCAGTTTTACTGCTCACACTATCCACACATACATATACGCACGGCTTTGGTATCTGCCAGACAGTATATTATGGGGCTTTGTGCCTGGCACATACAAATTCACATATATACACACTATCCGACTCGCCGGAAGTCATATGTGAATTAGCATATTCATTGTTTAGGGCCCTATACACAATTCAATTTCGCTGAAGATCGCTGTGGGGATTTGTTTTTGAGAGCTGCCCGCATTATCGCATCAATAATTAAACATAACTTGTACAAATCGCGCGAAATTGTCATTAGTGACGCGCCAAATTGCACAGCTTTTGAGCAATTTTAAAATCGCTTCGATGGCCATTGTCGATCGACTGACCCAGTTGAGCAAAGACCCAGTTCAATTTGCGGATCGTGCCGTTTAATTGGACTACGCGCTCGCGTTACATAATGCACAATAAAGCAGGAGACTAGTTGTTACCTGTCTATGTGATCTATCTACTGTTTTTTACTTTTACAATTTTCATTATTATTATTTATGTAATTTTCTTGTTGGCCAAAATAAATGGTTAATGCTGAACTGCACCCTAGTCATATTAATATTAATAATATTTTACCTAAAAATTTGGGAATTATGTTACTGCACAATTATTGGTTTGTTTAAATATGAATTTTGAAATTTTTATCTGAAATTAGTTATTTAATAACCATATTTAATTTCTCATAAAAGTCCTAAAATGTTGAATATATGTTGGTTAGCTCAAACGACGAATTTTAGTTAGGAAAATAAAATGTAAATTTCATATATGTATAATTTTTCCGACTTTTGGCATGTTGTGTTATATATAAGATAAGCTATTCTTATTTCTCTAATAATTAACTCTATATACTTTTTACCTAAATTTTTATTTTATTTTTACTGAACACATATTTCATGCATATTATTCGTTTAATAATAGGTTTTTGGGAAAGTGTCAACATATAATCAATCAATGTCCATTTTTGGGCCGAAAATCTGATTGACGCTTGCTTGCAAAACATACTTTTAGTATTTCTTCAATAATAATTATTAGTAATAAAATTTTAACTTATTTATTTATTTCTTTATTTTGTTTTGTTGCAAAATCAATCACTGTCCATCAAATACTTGGAATATGTGGGTCATAATTTAATTGTGCGCAGATGTTCAACTGAATGATGACGATGATGTTTTGATGTATGAGTTGAGATTAATCAAAGGCTATTTCGTCGTTTGTTGTAAATTGTATTTTTATTTAATCGCCGAAATGGCTGATGATATAAGCCCCACGCATGCTCAACTACTGCAATTCACGCATTTTTGTTCTTTTTTTTTTAAACACTCGAAGTTCCTTTTTGTATTGTTGTCATTGTTGTTGGTATTACGCAACGGGGTTCAACAGCTCATTAGCGATTTAGTGTTACATCACTGAATTGAAATTCAAGACAATTTCTTTACGCCCGCCATTCCATTTAAATTATTTATATATAATATATTATTTTTAAATCTCTTTCGTCGAACACAATTTTCACTTTTGAGATGATGGCGTGAATGGGAAATTAACATGGTCAAGGCTTTGCGATAATGTGCAGTAATTACCAACACTACAAATAGCAAACAATAATAATAAATAAATAAAAAACAAATTAAGTCAATAAATATTATGTATAAAATATATAATAATTATACGTACATATAAAAAAGAAATAAATTTAATATAATGATTTATTAAATATGTTTATTTCATTTAAACCAAACGTGTTTAACATGATAATATTTGGACAAATTAAACCTACAGGTTCCAGTAAAGGTTTTTGTTTTCAAATAAAATCACAAGACAAACATTGAGCATTTTACAAATATTTAGTGAAGCGACAAAAACGAAGCTTTACGTTTTTAAGTAAAGACTTTTGGTTTCGATAACAAATAACGGTTGCTGGCTATGCTATTGCTCAAGCTAAAAGCTCTGTATTCATTTAACAAATTGGTTTAAAACGAAATGTATAAATGAACAACAACTTATTTGTTGAGATTTTAAATTAAACTTGACACACAGAAACAAAAACTAAAATATGACAAAACTATACATTTAGATCTCTAGATTAATTAATATTGATAACTTAGTATTTTGGAACATTTCTTGATTGCGAATAAGAATTATAAACTTCATCATTGTTGTTTTTGATGCCACTGAACTAATAAAACTAATCTAAGATTTGAAATTATTCATTCTTATGATTAATTTTGCTAATTTTTTTTTTTTTTTTTTTTTAATATAATCTATTTATATTTACATATTTGTCGTAAAAATTATATTAGATACTAATACTAATTATCGTTACATATGAAAGTGTGATGTTATTTTTATTTATTTGTAAATACATTTTACATCCATATATATTAATAAGAAATAAATAATAAATAATATGGTAATAGTATAATTAGTTTATTGGAGAAATTTATTTATAATTAATGTTTAGAGTACTTACTCTTTATATTATATTACATTATTACATATATTATGACCTTTTAATAAATTTTTAAATTTGGGTTACAACACAAAATATTTCTCAAACATTGCGTGAAGTGGCATGCGATGTCTTATTGTGCAACGCGCTCAAGTTGGGGATTAGCTCCGACCCAGTCGGCGACACTTGACCGAGGAACTCACTAATGAGAAGCGTTGTGGGAGCATAGGATTGCATGTTCATTAGCCTGGGTTAGCTATGGTTTGCCCAGCTGCCGAGTAAACGGCTCATTACATCAGCCGCAAATAGCTGGATGGGCGTCACGTTTAGGTCAACAATTGCCGGCGTCTTCGTGTATTGACAAAGGGCTTTTGTTCAAATAATCAAATGTAAATTAATCTTGGCTAGCTTGGACAGCTGGAGATATGTTCCACTGAATGGAACTATGTCTCTCTTTCTTTCTCTTTCTCCCTCTCTCTTGGCATCCCAATCCATGATAAATGGGGCTTCGAAGAGCCGCCCGGCACACATGCAAAATTTTCGAACCTCGACGGGTCATCAATTAAGCCTGAAAACACATGAGTATGAGCATGAACAAAGGGGTAAAGGGGAAGAACTGAGGTTAGGGCTTCAGATTTGTAGTTCAAGCTATTTCTTAGTCTCTTAGATGTACTAAAAATTGATTAGGTGTTTATGTAATTTTTGCTTTTAATAACATTTAATCGATGCGTGGCCCAAAGGGTCCAAACCGCATAATGGGAGCTCGGATGCTGAAACTTAGACTGTGGCAAACAATTAAGAGCTCGGCAGCAAAAGTGGCCAAAAAGCCGAAAGCCAGAAGCATAAAAAACAATAATCAACAGCCGTACAATACTTGTTTAAGCAGATACGTTTCTTGAATGATCATATTTTAGACTTATTATGGGAATACTTGTTTAAGCTTTAAATCTGTGATATAATTCGATTTGAATATATACGAATATGCTATATCAGCTACGTTACAAATCTATAGCTTCTTGATGCATAGAGACGAACTTCATAGAAAACCAATATTCCTGATTCGTAACTGATGAGCGAGTATGAAAAGCTTGCAGGGGAATCACGCTAATTGGCTATGTATCGCGGACCAACTACAAGCAAGTCGCGGTATTTAATGAGAGATTTTTGAAATGCGAACGCGAAGGCAAAGGCGAAGGCGATTTGATGATGCTAAGACCCAAAAAAGTAGATGGAGGCGAAGTCTAACAAAAACAATGAACATGCAACGAACATGGGAAGTAAAATAGAAAAAAAAATGTAAAAAAATATTGAAGCTGAACTTCACTTATTAAGTTGTGGAAAACGAAGAGCGTATAAAAGTCAGCTGCAGATGGAAAGAGTCATACAGTTCACAGCGAACAGTCCAGTCACCGACCACCAATCAACCAATTCAGACAGCTCAACTAAGTATAGAAATGCGTGGATTCATTGTAAGGAACAGGCTCAAAAGGATTAAAAGAGACTTCTTATATATACCCGCCTCCTCTTCTATTCTTCCGCAGGTCTTGTGTCTCTCTGCCGTTGCGTTGGCCGCACCTCAAGGCTACAACTACAATCCTGGCCCCTCAGCTGTTGCAGGTCTGAGCAGCATCAGTGGTAGTGGCGCCAGCTTCTTCCAGGCAGCTCAGCAGCAGCATCCTCAACAGCAGCAACAAGTTCACTATCAACAACCTCAACAGCAGACGTTCTTCCAGCAACAGTCCGGTGTCAATCAGCAGCAATACCAGGCGGAGCAACATCTTCAGCAGCACCAGCAGCAGCCCATTATATCAAAACGCTTCTTCATTCACTCGGCGCCCGAGGACGTTGAAGAGGAGTACAAGGAGCGTCACATTACTGTGGGCGTGCCTAAGCGCAACTACAATGTGGTCTTCATTAAGTCCCCACAGCGCTCCAACAAGAAAACTTCTATCAAGATTAGCCCCGCTGTCAACGAGGACAAGACTGTCATCTATGTGTTGAGCAAGAAGACCGACAGCTCCGATGTTCACGCCGAGGTCGTCGAGCAGGCGAGCTCAACCAGTAAGCCAGAGGTGTTCTTCATCAAGTACAAGACCAACGAGGAGGCTGCCCATGCCCAGCAACAGATCCAGGCCCAATACGATTCCCTCGGCGGAACCAGCCAACTGACCGATGAAGGAGTCGCCCCAGTCACTTCTGTCATCGGCGCCCTCGGTGGACATGGCGCTGATGCCGGCGTCACAGCTGTCGGCAGTACCGGCAATGGAGTCTCTGCCGGTCATCCCATCTCTCATCAAACTGCCTCCAGTGGACATGGTCATACAAGCAATGCTTACCTGCCACCCAATTTCTAAGTTGTTGAGCTCAACCCTTAATCCCTCAAAATGGTTGTTAATAAATTTTAATTGTTGTTAAACAAAAACTTTCGCTTTATTAATTAGTGTGGATTATGGACATATTTCGTAAAATTCTTCAATGTACATACTTATGTATATAGATAGCTAATCTAGACATTAAGTTTGTTTTGTTTATATCTAGATGTGTGGCTAGCTTTAAGATAGACTCTTATTTCTGTTGTATTGCAGTAAGTTGTATTATTTAATATGCTATATCAGCTACGTTACAAATCTATAGCTTCTTGATGCATAGAGACGAACTTCATAGAAAACCAATATTCCTGATTCGTAACTGATGAGCGAGTATGAAAAGCTTGCAGGGGAATCACGCTAATTGGCTATGTATCGCGGACCAACTACAAGCAAGTCGCGGTATTTAATGAGAGATTTTTGAAATGCGAACGCGAAGGCAAAGGCGAAGGCGATTTGATGATGCTAAGACCCAAAAAAGTAGATGGAGGCGAAGTCTAACAAAAACAATGAACATGCAACGAACATGGGAAGTAAAATAGAAAAAAAAATGTAAAAAAATATTGAAGCTGAACTTCACTTATTAAGTTGTGGAAAACGAAGAGCGTATAAAAGTCAGCTGCAGATGGAAAGAGTCATACAGTTCACAGCGAACAGTCCAGTCACCGACCACCAATCAACCAATTCAGACAGCTCAACTAAGTATAGAAATGCGTGGATTCATTGTAAGGAACAGGCTCAAAAGGATTAAAAGAGACTTCTTATATATACCCGCCTCCTCTTCTATTCTTCCGCAGGTCTTGTGTCTCTCTGCCGTTGCGTTGGCCGCACCTCAAGGCTACAACTACAATCCTGGCCCCTCAGCTGTTGCAGGTCTGAGCAGCATCAGTGGTAGTGGCGCCAGCTTCTTCCAGGCAGCTCAGCAGCAGCATCCTCAACAGCAGCAACAAGTTCACTATCAACAACCTCAACAGCAGACGTTCTTCCAGCAACAGTCCGGTGTCAATCAGCAGCAATACCAGGCGGAGCAACATCTTCAGCAGCACCAGCAGCAGCCCATTATATCAAAACGCTTCTTCATTCACTCGGCGCCCGAGGACGTTGAAGAGGAGTACAAGGAGCGTCACATTACTGTGGGCGTGCCTAAGCGCAACTACAATGTGGTCTTCATTAAGTCCCCACAGCGCTCCAACAAGAAAACTTCTATCAAGATTAGCCCCGCTGTCAACGAGGACAAGACTGTCATCTATGTGTTGAGCAAGAAGACCGACAGCTCCGATGTTCACGCCGAGGTCGTCGAGCAGGCGAGCTCAACCAGTAAGCCAGAGGTGTTCTTCATCAAGTACAAGACCAACGAGGAGGCTGCCCATGCCCAGCAACAGATCCAGGCCCAATACGATTCCCTCGGCGGAACCAGCCAACTGACCGATGAAGGAGTCGCCCCAGTCACTTCTGTCATCGGCGCCCTCGGTGGACATGGCGCTGATGCCGGCGTCACAGCTGTCGGCAGTACCGGCAATGGAGTCTCTGCCGGTCATCCCATCTCTCATCAAACTGCCTCCAGTGGACATGGTCATACAAGCAATGCTTACCTGCCACCCAATTTCTAAGTTGTTGAGCTCAACCCTTAATCCCTCAAAATGGTTGTTAATAAATTTTAATTGTTGTTAAACAAAAACTTTCGCTTTATTAATTAGTGTGGATTATGGACATATTTCGTAAAATTCTTCAATGTACATACTTATGTATATAGATAGCTAATCTAGACATTAAGTTTGTTTTGTTTATATCTAGATGTGTGGCTAGCTTTAAGATAGACTCTTATTTCTGTTGTATTGCAGTAAGTTGTATTATTTAATTTGTCGATATCAATTAAAATGTTAGTTTACCAAAACCAACCACAAAGCCTATATTTGTATAGGAATGAAATTTGCTAAGATAAAATTACTTTTGTTTCTTAAATTCAAATGGGATTAATTATTAGCATAATCAGTTTTCTTATGTATTTTTATAATTATAATTAATGACTGATCATGTTTTTTAGCAAAATAATTAACTCTTTAAGCGGTTTGAGGTCAGGGATAGACCCAGGTAAAGTCTCAATTCGTTAAGACCACATTTTCGGTGAATGTCAGCAATAAGACCAGCAAAAACCTAAGCAAATTTGCTTTCTTATTCCGAAAATAGAATTTTGTATAGGCACAAAACAAAGAAAGAGAGTTCACGAAGCTTTAATACACTTTTATTATTATTTCGATTTAGGTTATTAAGCATTTTTTCAACCGTCGCAAACTGTTAGAAGTTAGAAAAAACAAGTAAGAAGGCTCTAGTCGAGACGGCTCGACTACGAGATCCCCTGAACCCTGCAAAAAAGTGATACTCTTCTTCTTTATGATCGCATGAGCGCGAGCTCTGCTAACCGCGCAGTTGCTGCTGTGGCTTGGGGATGGGTTGGGCTATACTTTGAACACTTATAACTCCATTTCTAGATGCATGATCTTGATGAAATTTTCAGAGTAGATTAAGAATATCTAAATGTATCTATGTGCCAAATTTCAAGTCTCTAGTATTTGAAATGCGTTTTTTCCAAATTGGGGGCGAAGGGGGCGTGGCATCCAAAATCCAAAAATTACATAATCTGCGTATTCATAATATCTATCTAAATATACAAATTTGAAGTCTTTCGCTATAACGATGTAGAAGTTATGCCCGAAAAACATAAAAAATGGAAACGAATTTTCGATTTTTTATCGATAATTTGGAAATGGGATGAGTTATCGAAAAAACAAAATAAACTCGTACTGCGTAGCTAACATATGAGTGTTCATGTAAAATTTCAGCTCTCTAGCTCTTGTAGTTTCCGAAATCTCGACGTTCATACGGACGGACGGACGGACGGACGGACGGACGGACGGACGGACGGACGGACGGACGGACGGACGGACGGACGGACGGACGGACGGACGGACGGACAGACGGACAGGGCTCATTCAACTTATTTTTTTATGCTGATCAAGAATATATATACTTTATGGGGTCTGCGATGTCTCCTTCTGCCTGTTACATACATTTTCACAAAACCATTATACCCTGAATTCCCATTTTCAATGGGTTCAGGGTATAAAAATATTGAAAAGAGTACAGCTCACCTGAGCTTAACTTTTGAATTGTAGTGTCTTTTATGTTATTAGTTTCGATTGAATGGACACATTTTCTAAAACAGCTAAAAGTCCACCACACTAATGGACACACGTTGGGTTCATAAGGAAAAAGTGAAATTACATCAAACGAAAACAACTAATTTATTTTTTTTCGCAATGTTTTTTTTCTGAGTGTTATGACTGGCGAGTACTTCAATAGTTTTTATTGTGCACAGTGCGTACCTCTGGTTATTTATAAAAATAGTAAAGTTGTTGCTCACAATATGAATGCGAACTTTCGCTTTAAGGCCAAGAGCTGAGCGTTCGAAAGGTAGCTCATTGGACTTTCAGACCATGCGGCCAATTAGTGTCAGCAATGATAATTTATGATGTCAACATGTCAACGAATGTCCTCGCAATCATAGTTATTAGCTAGGATAATGTCAAATGTACAATTAATTAAACAAGCCGCCAATTAAAATTGATTCCCTGCTTTTATATATAGACCAGATGCCATCAGCTCTTTAAACAGAGCACAGAAAGCATCGTGAGGTCAAGTCATGACTCGTCTGTTCCAGCTACAGGAGAAGTGTCTGCGCCTGATGGGTCACAACATGGAGAGTTCCAGTGAGAGGAGTCTATCCCTTGGCCTACGGCACGTTGTATCGCTAGTATTTGTGCTGTCCGCTGAGTATCCCATGCTGTCGTATATCGTCTATAATCGTGACGACATGGAGCTGATTACGGCCTGTCTGAGCGTCGCCTTCACCAACTTAGTGACTGTCACCAAGATATGGACGTTCCTTGCCTACAAACAAAGCTTCTGTCAAATGATGCAGAGCTTCAGGCAACTTGATTCAAAATGTAAATCACATTAATTGCACTACCCGCCAAAGTACGGTAATCTAGCAACCTTATTTATTAGGTTCATTAAGAGTAAATTACATATATATGTATGTTTTTTCTGTGGCAAATCGAACAATGAGATATTTTAACACTTATATTAATGAACACTTATATTAATAAGATAAATAAGCAGATAGAACCTTCTACTTTCAAATCCGTCAATAACTTAAATATGCAGTACTATAACAAAAAAATGTTACCTTACCGTTAAAATATGCAAGATTTGTTATATACTGAAATTTTATTTAGCTACTAATTATATTTGGAATTTGGCACAGCTCAACATGGAACTAAAGGCTATGGGTATCTGGAGCATGGAAACAAGTTGGCCACTTTGCTGGGCCGCGCGTATAGTCTGTCTTGCGGCTTCACTGGACTCTACTTCATGCTGGGTCCCGTCATCAAGATAGCCACCAACAGATGGCGGGGTGTGACTTATGACAGGGAGCTGCCGATGCCCATGAAGTACGCACACTTATTGCCCTGACCTAGCTTATTTTTCTTGGTTTTATTAGTGTTTTAGGGGAATTTGAGTCCTTAGCTGATCCTCTTGAAAATTTTATATTTATTTATTATTTTTATTATTTAATTTTTAGTCTTAGTTTAATTTGTATTTTACATTTTTAATGTTAGACTTACCATTTCCACCATTTGTATACAACACCTTCACCTTGCTATCCTGAACATTTTTTCGAATTGTGTTTAACTGGTTTTACAACATGAACAAGGCATATCTGACTTCATTTTCAACTCATTTTTTTTTTATATATCACCTTTCTGCAATCCCTTTTCATCTTTCGCTAACTCTCACATACATGAATACGGCTCTAGTAAAGTCAATATACAGAAGTTAGCATTTTGGTTTTCTTTTTTCCTTTTATCATCAGATTCCCTTTCAATGATGTCGAGAGTCCTGGCTACGAATTTGGCTTTATCTATACCCTTTTGGTAACTATTTTTGTGGTGCTTTATGCCTCAGCTGTGGACGGGCTGTTTATATCGTTTGCGATTAATTTGCGTGCCCATTTTCAAACGCTGCAACAAGACATTTACCTATTGGCATTTGGCCATGAGGAGAGGCGGGTAGAGCAACAGCTCGCCAATGTAGTCGACTACCATGTACAACTTCTATGCCTGTCGAGGCAACTGCGCCATATCTACACACCCATCGTGTTTGGACAGTTCTTTATCACCTCGCTGGAGGTAGGCGTCATAATTTACCAAATCGTAACGGTAACTATATAAACTATAATATACACATATTATACATCTAGCTGATGTGAGGATTACTTTTGCAGCACTTGGATTCTATTATGGCCCTCCTTGTGTATTTTTCTTTCTTTTGCTCCATAATGCTACAGCTCTTCATATACTGTTATGGTGGAGAGATTATCAAAGTTGAGGTATCAGAATCTGTTTCTGTATCTATGCTGTATCTCAGTCTCTATCTTCATATATATCTCTGAGCATATTTGTATTTATTCAATAATTATATAAAATTTTATATATGTTCACCTCAGAGTCTACGAGTTGGGGTGGCTATCCATACATCCAATTGGCATTTGGCTTCACACAGCCAGAGACGATCCTTGACTTTTATTATGCATCGCTCCCAACGAGACGTTCTCATCAAAGCGGGCTTCTACGAGGCTTCCTTGGCCAACTTTCTAGCGGTAAGTGATAAATTGAACTGTTGAGAATGTGTAGTTGATAGCCCGCTTTGATTTGTTACAGATTCTGCGCGCTGCCATGTCGTTTATAACGCTCATTCAATCGATAGAGTAAAGAAAAGAAAGAGGACGGAACAAAATTATTAATTGATATATTAGTTAACTGTAGCAGGCAATTACATACATGAATATATATATTTTGCTCTTGTGTCACGATTGCAGAATTATAATTTGAATATACTTGTTGGGATTTGATCTATTTCATGTTAAACAAACGCTTCTATCGAAATACTTTTCGTGGGTAGCGTATATTTGGTGAATATATGATATATGTCTCGGCGAAGCTCGGTTTCTATTGATTATAAAAACAAAATAAAGCGGGTATTGAATTTCAATGAAAAACACATAAGTTCAACCTTGATTGAAATAATAATTGATAAGAAAGATTAATAAGCCCGATGGTTGCACTGGAAAATGTAGCTATTAAATGACAAAAACATTGAGCACAATTCATCAATTTGCAACTGTCGAGCGAGTGGGTGTGTGGTCTATTCAATATTAAATATAAAATGAGTAACAGTAAGTCAAACGTATTAAGTCCCCAACGTCGTAATTAAAGTCCTTTTTCCTTGTTGCAGAGCTTACACTTGGCTTACTGCAGCTGCCCGTAGGCAGAGACGTGGCTGCTAATGTACATCGAGCGCTGGAAAGCATTACGCAGCTAAAAGCTAATAATCCGCAGCTACAGCTTGCCATACTACCGGAGAGCTTCAAGGGCCCGTACAGCGTCGAGGAGTTTAACCGGCACGCTGAACCTGTACCGGATGGCCCCACCTGTGAGGCCCTGTCCATGCTGTCCAGCAAGTTGGGTATTTACATCATTGGCGGCAGCATAATTGAGCGGGATAGCGGCAATAAGCTTTACAACACTTGTACTGTCTGGGCGCCCAATGGCCAGTTAATTGGCCGACATCGGAAGGTATGTACATTGCACATTATTAAGCAAATTTATAAGCTCTCCCTGCTTCCGTCAGCTGCATCTCTTTAATATGAATATTGAGCCGGAGCAGCATGGGGGTGTACAGTTCGATGAAGGTGAAGCCTTGTCCGCAGGCAATGAGATAACTGTGGTACAAATCGGAATGCAAAAAGTCGGCATCGGCATCTGCCACGACAAGCGTTTCGAGGAGCTGGCCCGTCTCTACCGCAACATGGGTAAGCTCTACTGTTATAATACTCAGTTGTAAAATATTATACTTGTATATATACAAGAATATATATACATACAAATATCGTTGTAGGGTGCTCCATGATTGTCTATCCCTCGGCTTTTTGCATCTGTCAAGGCCCCATGCACTGGGAGCTATTGCAACGGGCTCGTGCTATGGATAATCAACTGTTTGTGGTCACTTGTGCTCCCGCCCGTAACAACATGTCCGGCTATGTGGCATACGGACATTCGATGATTGTAGATCCCTGGGCAAGAGTACTGCGCGAAGCGGGCCACGGAACTGAACTGATTGTGGAGACAATCGGTAAGTGGATTAGATGCCGTACCATTTGCGGAAAGACCTAGTAAATGTCCCACTTCTTATTAGATTTCGACATGGTGGATGAAGTGCGTCGCCAGATTCCCATCTACAAGCAGCGGCGCACTGATATATACGACCAAGCCAGGGCGAATATTTAAAAATGATTCGTCTTAAAATGTGAACAAGTCTAAATGATTATGCTTCATGTTTGCATGTTAAACTAGCATATGCTCTAGAATCGGTCATGAATTCAAGCGATATTTTAATATATGAATATAATCATAATATTATGATGTTTATTGTGTTCAAATATTAATCAATGATTAGTTGGCTTTAACTGACTTTTAAGTATATGTGTTAATAGATTGAGCTACAGTCAACCAACTTGCTTTAAAATCTGGTGCTCTAATGCATGATACCCCTTAGAGTCTTTTCCTTTTCCTAAAGGGTATAATAAAGTCACCCGAGCAGCGGGAGAGCAATTGAACAGCTGCTGATACGACTCGACATCAGCTCTTATCAGTGCTTGGGCTTGGGCAACGGCGGATGCCAGCAATATAGCTGGCTATACTGCTCGATGCTCAGTATACTGCAATACGCGTTCGGGAAACAACAACGAATGCTCAAGCTCAAGCTAAAATAAAGATTGAAGTTGGGTAACAGGGGAATAAAAAATGTGGACTGCTCCACTAACTGTTCTACTTTGCGCCTGCTTGGGCGCTGCGGTGGCGCAGGTTGCATACACGGGTCATCTCTCCGAGCTGCGCATCAAAGAACTAAGCCAGTTGGCAATGCGTATGGAGCACTCCATTAATGCTAGGAAATATGCCTGCGATAGCTACTACGATCACGTCTGCAGTCGCAATCGTCCTCTCTTCTCGGTAATGGGTAGGTATAAATATAAATAATGGTTTTATCCTATTCCACATTTAGATCAGCTGAATCGAATAAAATGAATAGATTAAATGTTGTTTGCCATAATTTAAATTCTTATAAATGGAATCTCTCGCAGGTCACATGCCTCCAAGTAGTGATCTCATCCAGCTGCTGACCAAGTTGCAGAACGACCCGGAACAATTCGAAGCGAAGCAGAAGCTTATCGACTTTTTCATCTCGTGCAACACTCTGAAGTCCTTGCAGGACTGCTATCGGGAAACATTTGAGTACTTCAAGCCACTGTTTGGCTACATCATTACCAAAAACTTAGTCGAGGGCAGCTCGCACGAGTTGCGTGACTTTCGGGATCTAATCCAACGCTTTGTGGACCGGAGTAAGTCGGTTTTTGGAACCGATTTCCATCCATTGAGGAACCGATTGCAAACGTATAAGGAGAAGTTTGCCACGCCTAGTATCTATTTCTATGCGGGCGATCTCAATCGAGAGTACGCAGGTCTGCGTATTTATCGAGAAAGCTACGAGCACAATTTGCGTAATCTCGAGCAGCATCGGAAACGCAACTCTACTTTCGAGTTGGGTGTGCAGCGGACGATGCTAGACTGGAGCTTGTATCTATATCAGAGTCGGTACAAGCCTATGTCTTACTTTTATCCAACGTTCACGGTACATCTGTATATGACTATGTTTAACATTAGCGAACGGCAACGGGACTCAACCCACTTCCGTGAGGAAGCGGAATGCCTTAAGCTTCCTCAGTATGTGAACGTGCTAAGTGAAGCTCGTATGTTAGCCGTTATCTATCTAAAGAGCTTTAGGCATACTTGGCAAGAATATAGCGATTGGATACAATCCTCAACAAAACATCGCGCGATCTACGACCAAGAAAACGAGATACTTCGACACTACCAGTTGAGTAACAAGCGCATCTTCTTCACGCTCTTTGCCCAGAACTTTTGTGAGTTTGGCAAGGAGCTAGCCGAGCATGTCTTTTACCTGGGCCTCAAGGAAAACACGGACTTCTTTAATACTTACTCTTGCGGCTATCAGACGGAAATCACTAGAAATTGTGTTTAAATAAATAACTAATGGTATTGTTTTGCACATATTGTATAGTGAATTTATACACTTGTAGCATAGTATTGATATACATACATAATCCATGATATTGTAAGTCGGGAGTCTATTTGAATTTATGATTTTTCAACATAGTTAGCTCCAAATAGTTAGCTAAGGTGTATATATGTTTAGATCTGAGAATGGAATTCATGAGCGCATCCTTCGACAGATTTCTTAATCTTAATCCTTTTGGCCAGCTTGTGGTTGCGTGTAAGTCAAAGCGTGGGCAGCATTCTCTTGCTCTTGGCGAAACGCGTTCACCTTGTCGAAGTAATCTTTGGCCTGCTGGCGGCGATAAAGTTTGGCCAAATCGCAGCAGGTCTTGCCGAGGCCATCCCGAGCCCCGAGCTCAGCACCGTGTGTAACCAAAAGCTTGATAAGCTCCAGTCCAGCATCCATGACCACTGCGGGGCGTATATGAAAAGGTAGTTAAGCTAAATAAATCTATTAAGTGACCAACTGTCTGTTCTTATTAAGAGTGCTGTTTGCGAATATATAATTATGATATATGCGAATAAAGTTTCAGACTCAGGGACATAAGGTTACGAAACATATATCTTAGCTTCTTGCATACCTGCCCGCATTAGCAGTGTCCATTCGCAGGCATCTCTGGCCTCCAAATTGGCACCAGACTCCAGGGCAAACTTTATCATTTCAAATTGATTAGCATCAACAGCGCAGTGCGCTGGCGTCATGCCATTGCAGTCGATCGCCTCCAGCTGCGCCTTTTTGTTCACCAAAATGCGGGCCGACGGGAGATGACCATGATAGAATGCTAGCTGAAATGACCAAGCAAGTTATTATTGGAAGAAACCAAAGTGATCCTGTCCACTAACGTGCAACGGGCTGCGATTGTTGTGTGGATTGCCTAGATGCACGCTGCAGCCAGCCGAGAGCAGTACATCAATAATGCACATCTCACCCTGAATGATTGCATTTGCTAACGGGAGATATCCATTCGGGCCGGGGTAGTCCACCAGACTAGGTCGCCGACGCAGCATTCGCTTGACCAGAAATTGCTGCGACTTGCGAATGGCCCGATACAAACAGTTTGTGGATGGCAAAGGAGCTTCTGTAGTTGCCTAGTAAAAACAGAATATAATTTCATTCAATGAGTGAACTACCAAATAAGTTGAATAAAATACTATATACATATTATTTATATTTAAATACGTATTTATGTTCACCTATATATACGTATATTGGGCAGGTATTCTATCTCAATAAGTAATATGTGATTCTTATGTCCTTAAGTTTTGATTAAGTACAATATGTAAGCATAGACTACCTATAGTTAATTCTTATATTGAAAAATCTTCTTAAAGTTCTTCAAATATACATATTATGAATAGAAGACTATGGAAACTCAATTTAAGCAAGTAAGAACGTTGCAGTTAGGCGCAACTAACTGCGAGATACTCTGTTCTCATAGGTGCATTTTATTTATTTTATAAACATTAAAAAAATTATTATTTTTTAATTTTTATACCCTGAACCCATTGAAAATGGGAATTCAGGGTATAATGGTTTTGTATATATCATATATATATTCACAAAACCATTATACCCTGAATTCCCATTTTCAATGGGTTCAGGGTATAAAAATAAGTTGATTGAGCCCTGTCCGTCTGTCCGTCGGTCCGTCCGTATGAACGTCGAGATTTCGGAAACTACAAAAGCTAGAGAAAATTCACATGAACACTCGTATGTTAGTTACGCAGTACGAGTTTATTTTGTTTTTTCGATAACTCATCCCATTTCCAAATTATTGATAAGAAATCGAAAATTCGTTTCAATTTTTAAAGTTTTTTGAGCATAACTTCTACACCGTTTAGCTAAAGACTTCAAATTTATTTATTTAGATAGATATTATGAATACGCAGATTATGTAATTTTCAGATTTTAGATGCCACGCCCCCTTCGCCACCAAATTGAAATTCGGCACATAGTTACATTTAGACACTCTTAATCTACTCTAAAAATTTCATGAAGATCATCCATCTAAAATTGGAGTTTTAAGCGTTAAAAGTATAGCCCAACCCACTCCCAAGCCACGGCAGCAACTACGCGGTTAGCAGAGCTCGCGCTCGTAAAGAAGAAGAGTATTAGTGTATTTTTTGCTGGGTTCAGGGTATCTCGTAGTCGAACCGTCTCGACTAGAGCCTTCTTACTTGTTTTAATTCATTAGTATTTTTATAATTACAACAACAACTAACTTCTTTGCCACGCCCCCAGTTGGCATAGACGCATAATTTTTGGCCAGTTCTTAGAAAGCGCCGAAGCTATCATAACTGCAAAATTTTGTTGCTTACACTCAAAAAATACGAAAATTACAGGCTATATTTTGATATACCACGCCCCCAAAGACGTAGAAAAATTACTTTTGGGTTTTCGATAGACGAGGATATTAGTAACTGAAACATCCATTTTTCAAGCTTCTAGCTCTAAAACTATAGGAGATATACACTTTTGCGGCTTGCCACGCCCCATGTGTGCGTAGATATATCTACCATAGCTTTTTGGGCTTCGGTTGTCAACCCGAGTATACATGTATACATTCATAGAATCATAACATTAACTCATATGCCCAATTTCAACGTTCTAGCTTTAACGGTGCAGAAGATACGTTTTTCCTGATTTGCCGCGCTCTCAATGGGCCATATCCGCCGTAGCTTTTTGAACTTGCACTGTCACCGCGAGTATACATTCCAAATTTCAGATCTCTAGCTCATCATTTAGTATGATTACTTGTCTATGGGCGGAACAGTTTTCCGATTTGCCACGCCCCTAGTGGGCGGATCGGGACAATTTTTACACTTTATAATTCGAGAGCATACACGAGTATGTATGTATATTAATATATATATACATGTTCCAAATTTCAAGTCTCTAGCTCTAATAGCGCCGAAAAATATTGCATTCATACAGACAGACGGACAGCAAGACGGACATTGCACAAATCCAATATACTCTTTTTCCCTTTGGGAACAGAGTACAAAAAAAAGTTTTTTATATCTTTGAAATTTGTAGCCGTTTTGTCTGCACATGAGCTTAAAATGATAGGCATACAATGATGTCCGGTGAAATAGCCAGTGTTTCGTATTGGCTACCATTCGGAGCGGGTCGTAAAGCACGGATGCGTAGCCGATAGCAGAAATTTTCCTCCAGGTGGGAGATGGTCTGGTTGCTTGCGCCCGCCCATAGCACCTGCTGCCAGCCGTGTCGCCTGTGGTACTTTTCGATGCTGAACACGGAAGCGGCTTTCGGGCTGGGTGTCCAGTCGATGCAGATGCTGTTCATCGTCTGTTTTAAGATGCGCGCCTCGAAATTTTGCCACCCGGGCACTAACGGGATTGATGTCGATTGGCCTGCAATTTTATCGTTTATGTGGTCCGGCTGGCGCGAATCTTGATTGTTGTTTATATTTTCGGACATGCTGAAAACCGTATATTCCACACATTTGACCAATTTGCAACCTTATTGGATTTGGCTACACGCCCACTGAGCCGGTTCAACTTTGATTCCTATTCCCAATCCTATTTCCCAAGCAACGTCAACAGAAACGGAACTTCAGCAACAGAAACCGAAATAGCACAGCAACAACACCCAAGGAGATTGGCTTTGTCGATTTTACTTTGCCCGTATCGCATGCCATTCTCTTATCCACTACCCTATGAGTCCATTAAGCTTTTGGTTAACATTGTTAAGCACCATTCATAATATTCAGTATGAACATATCCAAACATAAATCTGTTCGAATTGAAACCAGTTTCTGAAAATAAATTTCTGTAGCTAAGTTTATGCTCAGAAATAATGCAGGTAAGGGCATTAAATATTGGGCATACGAGCCATATGAATTTTTATACCCTGAACCCATTGAAAATGGATATTCAGGATATAATGGTTTTGTATAAATGTATGTAACAGGCAGAAGGAGACGTCGCAGACCCCATAAAGTATATATATTCTTGATCAGCATACAAAAATAAGTTGATTGAGCCCTGTTCGTCTGTCCTTCGTCCGTCCGTCTGTCCGTCCGTATGAACGTCGAGATTTCGGAAACTACAAAAGCTAGAGAGCTGAAATTTCACATGAGCACTTGTATGTTAGTTACGCAGTTTATTTTGTTTTTTCGATAACTCATTCCATTTCCAAATTATCGATAAAAAATCGAAAATTCGTTTCAATTTTTTATGTTTTTCGGGCATAACTTCTACACCGGTTTAGCTAAAGACTTCAAATTTGCATATTTAGATAGATATTATGAATACGCAGATTGAGTAATTTTCAGATTTTGGATGCCACACCCCTTTCACCACCCCCGCCTTCACGATTTGCAAAAAACGCATTTCAAATACTAGAGACTTAACATTTGGCACATAGATACATTTAGATATTCTTAATCTACTCTAAAAATTTCATTCAGATCGTCCATCTAGAAATGGACGTACAAAGTATAGCCCAATCCACCCCCAAGCCACGGCAGCAACTGCGCGGTTAGCAGAGCGCGCGCCTATACGTGCGTAAAGAAGAAGAGTATCACCTTTTTTGGGTTCAGAGTATCTCGTAGTCGAGCCGTCTCGACTAGAGCCTTCTTACTTATTTCGTTTATTTTGGTTGTTAAATCAATAAATTGTTGCAACATTGCTGTTGGGTGTTGATTGCTTGTCATAGCGCCCATTTTGCTGTCCATTGCAACACGACTCAAATGTATATCCGTGTTTGGCTGTTACCAGGGTCGTGCTGTGAGATACAGCCAGAGCCATGGAAATAGAAACAGTAAGAGAGAGGAATAAAGAAGCGTGTATGTAGCAGACAGCCCAGATATACATAGTTTTTTGATCTACCAAAACTGAAACTAAAACTGAAACTTTTCTCTGTATAATATCAATGAATATGTATGGGTAAGAGTATGGTGACAGTGGCAGCTTGCTTACTTAACAACCCTTTGACACACTGGGCAAGTGGGCACAGGGTTCAGGGAAAGGGGCTGTGGCTGTGGCTGTGGCTGTCGTTGGAGCTGGGGCTATTGCTGAGGGTAAGAGTAGAGCCAGATTCGTTCATCTGTCGCGCGCATTATGCCAACTCATCGACCACTACAAAATTACAAACTCAAAGGGCAGCATACAAAGGGAGGTAGAGATATCGTGCTCGAAACTGGGATGACGAAGCAAACACAAAAGCTATCGCACACAGCCTGCCACACTCATACACCTAGCCTGCTACACTCGCCCACACATACACTTACACAGCAAGGCATGAAAAAAAAAATTATCATTTGTCAAAATCACAACATGAAACCGTTTTAAATTAAGCCACTCCGCCGTGTACATCTGCACATGCCTCTTCCCCTTACGAATCGCCACTCTTTCTCCAGCTAAAAAATGTCATTTTGTCTGCGGCTGAAGTTAAGTTTAGTTGTCATCTTTGGCGAGAGCAGCAACGACTGCAGCATCTCTTGAATTCACATTGATTGACGACTACCGCCAAGTGTATTCCGCCCCGAGAGAATTGAGCGGCTGGATAAGGAGAGAGCTGTGGTTAGGGGTGCGGGCAGGGTACCTAGCAGTTAGCAGTGAGGGGTAAATTAACTTTATCATCTGGCTTGGCATTGTGAAAGAAATCAATTTGGAACTCTAAGTGCGATTGCTCCATTGCGTTTTCAATGGCATCGCATTTCAAAGAAAAAATCATTTTCCAGCTGCAAGACAATATGAAATGGAATATGAAATAAGTATTAATAGAAAAAATAAGTAAGAAAGCTCTAGTCAGGACTGCTCCACGACGAGATACCCTGAACCCTTCGAAGAACTGGCGAACAGACGGATAGAAAGATAGAAGAAAATTGCTATTTAGACTCAGCTCGTCACCCTGTTCAAGAATATATATATAATTTATGGGGTCGACCACGCCTGTTCCATACGTTTAACAAAACCATAATACCTTGATTTCCCATTTTCAATGGGTTTAGTGCAAAGAAGTTTATAAATAGAAAATAGTTAGGAAATTTGATCATATTAGTTATAATGATATAAATGGTGGTTTTAATAATGAATAATGATAATCCTATCGTAGTCCAGAACAAGAATACATATAATCAAATATCAATCATTTTTATAATATTTTCTCTAGGGAACACAACCGGTCATTTATATTAGATTTCAAGATATTTATAAGCGATGTAGCTTGGAAACAGAATAACACCCAGAGGAAATATGCTGCAGAAGCAATAGCAGTTGAAGTATCTCTCTCTCAGAAGTAAACATAGCCAAAAACTGTTGGCACGCTCGAAATATGGCCAATTCGGTTTGAATAGGCAAGTTGGATGGGCGGTTGAAGGCAATGCCAAGAACAATCATAACAAAACCAATAGACGTTAACAAAAAAGAGGAAGGGGAGGGAGGAGGATGCTTAGACAGGAACGAAAAGAATAACGAAGGAAGCGCTCAAGACAGGTGGTATAAAACGTAATAGGTTTGATTTTAATCTAAATAATGGGCTGTGCGCCTCGTGCTGACGTACATGGCTTAATTAAATAATTTATATGAATTACCTATACGCCTCTTACACACCCGTATACACACTCACATATACATATACACGCTTTAGTTGTAAATGTAGCCGCAAAGCGCGCGTGCGTTCTTTACGTATGAGTGTGTGTGTAAGTCAGGTGTTGCCACCTCGCTTGTAAAAATTTCAGTAACTTTTTCGTTTATTTTTGGGGGGTAAACAAGACACTCGGGCTTTAGTCTGTTTTATCAGCGCATCGAGTACGCTCGAAAACTTCCGGTACGTGTGCTAAAAATTTACAAGCGGATCATTTGTATAAAAAAGAAGATAAACAACAAAACACTCACACCCACACAACACACTCAAACATGGCTGTCGCCGGTTACCATATCCGCGCCTTTGGTAATCAGCCAACAATTTGACTGGGCACCACCTGTCACATACATTTAATATTTAACATATATCTTATTGTCGCATTACTGCACTATAAGCCTTTTTCAGTTAGCCAATTTAAAGTCAGCAAGCTTTTTTCGGCCAAGAGCTTTCGGTTAGGGTAAACTGTCAAAAGCGGCAGTGAGCCCGCCAGACCGCCAGCTCGCTTGTGAGGCAACCAGCCAGTGGACGGCCGAATAGAGAATCATTAGATAACTGCTCTCGTTCTGGAAGTTGTTCAACTGTTAGCAAGCGCTGTTTCTTTCCTTTTCTCTCTCACTCTCTGTCACTCTCTCTCACTCTCTATCTCACTCTCTTTATCTCTGTCTCTTTCCCTTTTTTTCTCTCTCCCTCTCTCTCTCTCTCTATCTCTCTCTCTCTCTCTCTCTCTCTCTCTCTCTCTCTCTCTCCTCTGTTTCTCATTCGCTCGTTCACTTATTCACGCTCTCACTATTGTGCGCTCTTCGCATTTCGGCGTTGTAAACTGTCTGCAGTGAATAACAGTTACTTGGTATTTTCGTTATAGTTGAGCTCGAAAAAGTGTTTTTTGTGTATGCTAGTGGTGAAACAGATTTGTTGTTGTTGTTACGTCGCGAGAAGAGTAAAGTGTAAACGAAAATAATAATTTTTCAACAAATTATTGTTGTTGTTTTGGCGTTGAGTATTTAACGGTGCCTTCAGCGGTTGTAGGTAAGCGAGCCGCTATGGCCCGTCTATAATACAAGTACAAAACTTTCTCAATATTTTATATAAACGAAAAATAAAGTGAAATGAAAAGTCCGCATTAAAAACCAAGTAAACGCCCACTCATTACCCAAGACAAAACGCAATTCTCCTAGGACCAGAACGTGACTTTCATCTCAATCAGAACTAGCGTAGGTATCCCAATGTGAGGGGCTGTACAACGATAATAAGCAATTTGTGGCTGCAAAAAGAAAGGGGATAATAAGTACAAGCAAAAAAAAAAAAAAAAAATATATATATATATATATATATATATATATATATATATATATATATATATATATATATATATATATATATATATATATATATATATATATATATATATATAATTGATTGCTATCTATATAAGGCAGCGACAGAGAAACTATAATTGATAAAGTGCAAGACAATAAAGTTGGAGAGCATTTGTTAGACTTATATCAGACTAATTAGAATTCTTGCGACAGACAGACCGACACTTTATCCTAAAGGCAATTGGTGCACTGACCACTGAGCAGCGGACGTGGCGAAGAACTTTGCAATTTCCTACTTTCAAGCTGTGCGTTTCCGCTGATTCACAAAAGTTAGCTATATCTCTGTGTGTTTGTGTATGTGTGAATCTAATGGCAACTGACAGGGATAACAAAGACGTCAGGCGTAACTCTTTCGCAGCTGTGCGTGCCATATGCTGAGCTTATCACTACGATTTGGGTACATCACTTCTATTATGTTTTTCTCTTATTTTTTTTTTTTTTTTTTGATGGTGAGGGGGGGGGGGTTGAAGGGCAGGTTATCTCAAAAACAACAAATCAATAACGCATAATTTACCCATATGTAGTGCTTACCCTAAAACTCAATATTCCTGACGGACTTCTCTCATTTGCGTGGCGCAGGCGCCGGCCGCAAATAAGTAGGCAACACTTTTTATTTCAAAGTCAAAAAGTCATAAGAGAAAGAGAGCGTGAGGGAAAGCGAGAGAAATAGATAGAGATAGGAAGATAATGTGCGCGAGTATAAGTTCGTATAAAAAATTATGTAATAGAAATAGATAGTAGTAGATGAAAGGCGACAGCAAATCAGTATATTATTAGTTAAAAAGCTAAAAGCTATTATGTACTCACGCAAATACACTCACTCACAAATACTTAAATTCACATACATGAAACGTTTCGTTGAGCCTGCTCGAAGAGCGCAATAGGGTAATGAGGCCAGGCTTCCATCCATATGTTAGAACAGCACAGCTAGTGGGTAGTCACTCAAAACATTAAGTGGGGAAATTTGCAAAAGCTTTGGCAAAAATGCTTGCTACTGAGTGAAATCGTGAGTGCTGTTGTCTTTGTTATTTGTTGTAAATGTAGGCGCCGTCACGACTGCGACGCCGACGCCGCAGCTGCCTACAGCTGGCTGTCTAGCTAGCTCTGCTTTGCTCTGCTCGCTGCGCACCGCAATAGCCCGAGTTTTCCATATAGGCGACTCGGCCGTGCGACACAGAAGAGTGCGAACATAGCATGAAGTAAGAAGCGCCCGTATTAAATACGAAAGTAAAGTGCATAAAAAAAGTATTAAATAAGGCACACAAAAATACTAGCACATATTCATGTATGTGTGTGTGTCTGCTTGTGCGTATACATCGATACTCGCTTAACAGATATATAATATAGATATATATATATATATATATATATATATATATATATATGTGTGTGTGTGTGTGTGTGTGTGTGTGTGTGTGTATGTATGCGTATGTGTGTGTTTCTGCGTATACATCGACACTCGCATAACAGATATATAATATATAATAATAATATATCTCCCATATATACATCGGAAACATACACTATCATATAATGCTTGTATGCTTGCTATTAACAATAAAATTTAATTAATTCGCTGAGCTGCATTACCATTATCAGCGGAAGTGACTACTGCGAATGCCGTGAAGTCGAAGTCAAACGCCATTTTATGTAATCGAGGGATCTTAAAAATTTGAGTTAAATAAAGTCCACAACCTTTGTTACGTAAAAATGTATATATATACATATACATATATATATATATATATATATATATATATATATATATATATATATATATATATATATATATATATATGTGTGTGTGTGTGTGTGTGTGTGTGTGTGTGTGTGTGTGTGTGTGTCTGCGTGTGTGTCTAGCTATATGCCACATACACGCCTGGCTGAGCTTCGTTATGGGCACTTACGTGCACGCTCACATAAAGGAAACCCTAATAAAGAAATATCGATAAAAACAACAAAACACGAACACACATATGAATAGAATAAATAACATAAGTACATCATTAACATCACCGAATATTCAATTCTCTTTATATATATTTTTAACAAGAACATCATATACATTTCCATTAGTTTAATTTGTTCCAGACTCTATCTATTATATGAAATGATTCTCATAATTAATAGTAGCTCGGCTATCTAGAATGGCACGTACAATAATATGTTGCGGCGGTTCGTGGTGTTAGAGCATAGAAAGATTGATCTCTTTTCACATACTATACAAGTTTATGTTTTCACATGTCCCAGATTTCGTACCACAAGTAGTATTCCCTTTGCATAACATTATACTCTTGAATAACAGTAAACAAGTAAGAAGGATCTGCTCGACTACGAGATAACCTGAACCCTTCAGAAAAACTAATACTCTTCTTCTTTACGAACGTATGAACGCGCGCTCTGCTAACCACGAAGTTGCTGCCGTGGCTTGGGGGCGGCTTTTGACGTTTATAACTTCATTTCTAGATGGATAATCTTTATGAAATTTTTATATTATATATATATTAATAGCATTCAAATGTCTCTATTTGCTAAATTACAAGTCTCTAGTATTTGAAAATTTTTTTTTTCGAATTGGGGGCGATGGGAACGTGGCATCCAAAATTACATTTACAGAATCTGCGTATCCATAATAATGACAGACGGACAGGGCTATATAAAATTATTTTGCTGATCAATAATATATATACTTTGTGAGGTCTGCGACGTCGCCTTCTGCCTGTTACATACATTTTCACAAATCGATTATACCCTGAATTCCCATTTTCAATGTGTTCAGGGTATAAAAACACACGCAAGCTGCCTCTATTCAAGTGTATGTGTGTTTATTTGTTCGTGTGCTTTTGTTTAAATTAGCTGCAATGTCAATAGCTACTTGTGTTATATAGGGTTCAGCCCGCAATAGAGATGACCCCTAAAGCAAACTCATTAAAATCATTTCGCCATCTCTATTTTTTTTATCAAATATCTATCCATTCATCCGTCTTGCTCTCTCCCTCACTTTGGCTATATATTTTTAAGAAAATTCAAAGAGTTTTATTTTTGTTCTTTTTATCTATGTTTACTTTGCAGCAAACTCTTTCTGTCTGATGCTCGCTCATCTTAGTGGATTTCTTTAAAAACAACACAAACAACTTTCTAAAACTTAGCTTCTTACTCTTCAACAACAACAAAAACTACAACTACAACTGCATCACCAAAAACAATCACACCATCTAGAACCACAATACACACGCACACGAAAATCTAAGTGGAATATTTTCGTAACAGTAGGTAAGTGTATGCACAAAAAAGTATCTAAAAGTAGCTACAAGTATTCCATTCTGAGTGTGCAAGAAGTACTTTTCAAACTGCCAACTCACTAAACACTAAAACTCTGCATAAACTTTATGCATCTTCACGCGTGAAGTGGCTAGACACCTGAGATACTTGATTTATCCCTTGCCAATTTCACTAACAGTCACCTAATGAAAAGTTTTGATTTGCGCCCACGCCCACTTTACGGTACCTGATTTCGAATTACCAATTCCTCAAGCAGATACCTAGTAAATACTTGTATACTGTGCTCATGTGATTTGCATTAGAAATTGACTTTGATTTGACTGCATTGTAAATGGTATATGATAGCCAGCAAGTGGAGCCAAATAAATAACTTAGAAAAAGTTCATTAATATGAAATATTTGAACATTGAAAGTGTAAAGACTAATATGCACTCTAAAAAAAAAAAAAAAAAAAAAAAAAACCTTATTTCAGGTAACACTGTTATGTGAAAAAAGTTTTATGTGCTTAACAGTTAACTTTGTCTAGGTAAACCTGCATATCGTGTCTCCCAAAAAAATAGCATTGAGATCCCTGATCTTGATCCTATGATAAGACTGGATTTATGTCAAGAAGATGTTTATGCTTCCTATTGAGTTTGAAACTTTAAACTTGAACTTTAAACTAACGTTGTACACAAATTTTGGAGAAGACGGGTTCCTTCGACTAATAATCTTATATATGTATATACTATTTTTACTCTGTTGTTGGGATCAAAATTAATGCAAAAGATAAGTTTTAAATTGCTTCACTGTAAAAGAGAGCCGCTGATTTGTTCCACTGTAAAAGAGAACCACAGTTGGCAAAGGGTTGGCACTTGACATTAGGCTTTGGGAAGGCTTAGGGTGCGTATACTTGATATCGCTGTCGACCGCTTGACGCCATCCTCCAACTTAACAAAGTAGCTCCACTTACTGCGGCGTTATAGGGACGACACAACTCAACTTGGCTTATTTGCGTGTTTATTGCCTTTGGTTTTTCATATCAAAATAAGTCAGAAGCCTCTAGTCGAGACGGCTCGACTACGAGATACCCTGAACCCTGCAAAGGAACGTATGAGCGTGCGCTCTGCTAACCGCGCAGTTGCTTCCGCGGCTTGGGGGTGGGTTGCGCTATACTTTGGACGCTTATAACTCCATTTCTAGATTGACGACCTTCAGGAATAATATCATCTAAATGTGTCTATTTGCCAAATTACATGCATGTGAAATTGCAGCTCTCTAGATTTTGTAGTTTCCGAAAACTCGACGTTCATATAGACGGACAGACGGACAGGGCTATATAAACTTTTTTTGTACTGATCAAGAATATATATACTTTGTGGAGTCTGCGACGTCTCCTTCTGCCTGTTACATAGAATTTAACAAAGTCATTATACCCTAGATTCCCATTTTCAATGGGTTCAGGGTATAAAAATAACTTCAAACGTAATTGGATAGCCCTGCAAAAGAAATGCGAATTGGCTTTTGTTGTGGCACACCTGAAATAGCGGCAGCTGCTGTTTCTGTAATTTCCCCATCAAATTCAAAACACGAAGCCCATAAATTTCGCCTTTTATTTATGTATTTTATAGTATTAGCCGCTGGACTGTTAAAACCCTTTTGTTTCGAGTAACTTGCCAGCTTTTTTCTTTGAAAATTGAAGTGAATTTCGTTAAATTCAGAAACCGACTGGCAGAAACTTACTTGGTTAGCTATATACAGACTATTTTTGAGACAGTAAAGCTTTAATGTAATTAGATTTTTAAATTTGAAATTAGAAGTTTACTGAATTCGTAGTTTAAGTAATCGACAAAGTATCAAAATTCCTCTACTACTACTACTATTAGTACTATTACTACTACTACTACCACTACACTACGAAAAGTGGAAAATATAAATTTCTGTAGCTTACACCATATGAGATGTGCTTTTGAAAAGCAACAGGTATTAAAACTCTACATAAATATTAAAATGCTACATATATAGCTATTAAAATGTTTCAAATCCAATAAGCTCTCATAATATTAGAGTCACTTCTGAAGAGATTGTTTATAATAATACTTTAATACAATTTGCAATGTAAACATGGCCTAAGCCAAGCACAACACTTTACAAATCTATTTGTAATATATACAACTTCAATATCTAGTTAGTCTTCACTGTCTTAGATAAGACAGTTATACTTAATAGAGTAAAAATTGATTTAGCTCAAACCCTTACTACATTTAAAGCAAGGTTATGCTTAAAGTAAATTTTACAAAAGGAAAATATGTTTTCCCATAATTTTGTTGTGGGTGGGTCCTGGGGCAATTTGGGACCCAATACTGCTGGGGTCCAATAAACAATTCTGTTGACGAGTGGCCGCAGGGCGCCTAAAAAGCTAAAAATTCTTTGCAGTGCCAGCTTAATTCATTAGCTTGGCGTAGGAAGGCAGGCAGGCAAGCAAAGGGGAGAATAGTAAGGAAAGCATGTCCTGAGTCCTGATGATCTGTCAGGCTAACTGTATATTCCCTCAGCCTGTCTGTCTGTCTGCCTGCCTGCCAGGCGTATGCTTTTTATGTCAAACTAATTTAGTTGCTCGTTTAGCTGGGCGTTGTTTTAATTTGTTGCAGCTCCAGCACCGGCCTAGCTACGCCCCTAGCTTAAGTTTGTTAACCCAATTGGAGTGAATATTAATACATGACCATGAAGCCGATGGTACTAGATATAACTGCAAATGAAAATGGAAATGAAAATAATCCGTCGCCGCAATATTTTACAAAGTAGCAAATTTGTTGTTTTATTGCTCCTTGAGAAAACTAGTATATTGGTCTTCTTCTCGATTATCCCGAGGATTTTATGGTTTTGTTTGGTTTTTGTAATGGAGTACAAAAAGCTTTAACAGTTGAGAGCTAAACAGTTCGAGTACAGAAAAACTGTTCGAGAATAGTAATTAAACACATATTTTCGTTATTTTAGGTATTTGTACTATGAGCGAGTATTGAGCTACCGAGTAAATGCAAGTACGCAATTCTTATTTAATTTCCATATTCAATTAGACATTATTATACGGGACCTCAGATAATATTAAATTATGTGTTGTAGTACAACTGGCAGGCAAGCCTGTGTTGAGCTAGGCTGGGGTGCGCTGGGCTGGTAATTCCTGAAATGTGCTTTATACACTCTCACGAACATGGTCCATCTGTTAACTGGGAAACTGTCGAGAAGTTCCCTCTGTTAGTAGAAGGTATTTAAGCTAATCGGCTTAAAGTATCAAGGGTACGGTCATTGGCACAGGTGACAGCACAAGTTGGATGTTGGATGTAGGATGCTGATGGAGCGATGGGGCTCTTTGTCCTAAGCATTGTTCTGTTTGAACACAATTTAATTTTCTTGGCTTTTTTATTTCTCTCTCACAGTTTGGTTTTCGTTTCAGTTGCGGAGTTGGACGAAACGAAAGCAGTTACTGCACTTTCCAGATCAGCAGCAGCAACAACATCCACGCCCATACGTACAGAAGAAAAAAACAAGAAATAAAAGACAATGGCGGCGTTTATTGCGAAACAGATGGTTGGAAATCAATTAAGTGCCGTTAAAGGTAAGTAAAATTTAAAAATAAAATTGTTTAATTGGAAAATGTTAAAAATAAAACAAATAAGAAAGCTTTACTCGAGACGGCTCGACTACGAGATAACCTGAACCCTGCAAAAACCAATTCTCTTCTTTATTCATGTGAAATTTTAGCTCTTTAGCTTGCATACAGACGTTCGTCCGGACGGACGGACAGACAGATGGACAGGGGTCAAGCAACTTATTTTTTTTCTGATGATCAAGAATATATATACTTTATGGGGTCTGCGACGTCTCCTTCTGCCTGTTACATACATTTTCACAAAATCATTATAACCTTCATTCCCATTTTCAATGGGTTCAGGGTATAAAAAGTAAAGGGCTATGGTACGCCATTTCACTAATGAGTTGATTTCACAGAATTCTAAACACTCGAACTAACTCTAACTACTACTAACTTAACTAGCTTCAAAAGGGAGAAATTTTCCGCTGTTTGCTATTTCCGTAATATCAACTGAACACTGGGAAATAATGAGAAGAATTAGCAACGTAACCGAATTGAATGTGCTGCTCATCCCTTCGGAGCACTGTCTTATATGATTATACTCATATATACATACATATGAATATGAATATATGAACATACATACACACACGCACATATATAAATGTATTATTTATATATATTTTTGGCTTACCAGATCGATAAACCTACATTATTCATTTTCAAGCTACTGCACAGCACAGCAGATGAAGTACAAGTAACTGCCACACATGAAAGTGGCTAACGCTTTTAGCTACCCCTCCCTCCCTCCTATCTCCCCCCCCCCCCCCCCCCCCCCACCGTACCATTGGCGTTTTTTTGCTCGTTTTTTGCCGTTTTTGTTTAACCGTTGGCTGTGCAATCGTTTGGAAAATCATTGAATGCTTTCAAAAACGCGACACTAGAATTTTTTATTTGAAACGCTTATCAACTGAAGGCATGCGACATGCCACAATACAGCATATGGCATGAGACAAGGATTTACATAGTCACTATATAATGTGTATTTGTGTATCTAGGCGTTTGTGTTCGTACAGAGTTAGGTGTGAAGAAGGCTTTCGAAATTTGCTTGTGCCCGTAGCTGCTGCGCATAAGGCGACGCGGCTATGCACCAACTGCCAACTGCCGACATCCCAACCCCATTTCCATTTCTAACTCGAAAAGGAGCGAGTCCCATCGTCAAATGGCTTCCTCTTATCAAGAGCAAAAATTCTGCACGAATGCGTCGCCAAGTGGCTCTAACAAATTGATACAGTTAATTGTGTAGATTGATGCTAAATTTATAGAACTCTGGCAAGTCTTTGCCCAGGCCATAATGCCACTTACAAAGAGCGTGAGCTAGCAGAGCAGAGGCGTCTAGTTGAATAGATAAAGTGCGAGCTCAATCATTAGCCAACCCACTTGTCCACCCACCTGCCACAGCCACATGCCACATGCCACATGCCACATGCCACATGCCACATGCCTCTTGCCACTTGTCAAGCTGTCGACTGCGGCTCTGCGAGTTGGCATTGATAGACTGGTCGAAAAACATGAAAATGCTATTAGCATGACCATAAAAATTGAGAAATCAAATCGAAGTACCATACATTCGTATTTATATAGTATATGCGAATATATGATGGCGCACGTATGCCAATTACCCAGCCACAAAAATTCAGATTCTATATTGCCCTATTTTATGCCACCCACCTACAGTTGTTCCAATTGTGTAAGAAATTAAATAAAAAGTGTATGAGCTTTGGTTAACTGACTACAGATATTTTGTAGGCAATATTGAAGTAGACCCGTTATTAAAAAAATTTGTTGAATATACGATTATATTAACTGAATTCAAGTGAAGTACTTGCACAAAAAAGTGTTCGTCAGTCCGTAACGTCGAGATTTCTGAAACTACAAAATCTAGAGAGCTGAAATTTCACATGCATATTCGAATATTAGTTGAAGGACGTGTTTATTTTGATTTTTCGATAACTCATCCCCTTTCCAAACTATCGATAAAAAATCGAAAATTCGTTTACTTTTTTAACGTTTTTTGAGCATAACTAGTACACCGTATGAGCTGGAGATTCAAATTATATATTCAGATATATGGATACGCAGATTCTGTAATTTAAAACCGCATTTCAAATACTAGAGACTTGTAATTTAGCAAATAGACACATTTGAATGCTAAATATATTTCGAAAGTTTCATGAAGAAGTGAAAGTGCATTAAGAAATGAAGTTATAAGCGTCCTAAGTATAGCCACTAACCATATGGTACAGCGCAACCCACGCCAAGCCACGATAGCAAATGCGCGGTTAGCAGAGCGTGTGCTTATACGTGCGTAAAGCAGAAGAGAACTATTTTTATACCCCGAGCCCATGGAAAATTGGAAATCAGGGTATAAGGTTTTGTTAAAAGTATGTAACAGACAGAAGGAGGCGTGGCAGACCACATAAAGTATATATATTCTTGATCAGGGTGACGAGAAAAGTTGATATAGCCATGTCCGTCTGTCCGTCCGTCCGTCCGTCCGTCTGTCCGTATGTTTGAACGCGTCGATTTCCGAAGATACAAAAGCTAGAGAGTTAATTCTTTTTGTGTTAGGTCCGTATATTGCGCGCGCAGTACGAGATTGTTTCAGAAATTCGATAACTTGTATATTTTCAAAGTTATCGATAAACGAACTTATCGGGAACCAGTTATAAAATTCTAGCTAATTCATCTTTAGAGTTAGAGTCTCCAAGTCTTCTACGTATATATAGATGTTAATTTAATACAATTTTTGTCAGATTTTGGATTCCGGTCCCCACTTCGCCCCACCACCCCCAAATATGAAAAAAATGCATTTCAAATACTAGAGACATGCAGTTTTGTTTAGCATGTAGCTATGAATATCATAATCATAATCTGAAGATATCAATACGATTGTCCATCTAGAAACAGAATTATTAATCATCAAACTTATCTCATCAAAACCCATGCGACGCAGCAGCAAAGCAGCGAGACAACAACACGCTTGTAATGCTTACACACATCTGTACAAACGTACATGCCTACAAGCGTAGATGAGCGTCTATGGCTGATCTAAAATCGATAGAGTGTATGGCCTCTAAAATGTGTGTATACTTGTCTATTTTCTTTTTAACATAATTTTAATTGGGCATGATATAAGTAAGCAGTAAACAGTAATATATATTTTGAGAACGACTCACCAATAGCTGAAAACTGAATATTTGACTGCAATCGAAATTCTGTTTCACAGTTTTTAATCTGTAATAAACTTTCCGCCCTGTTACACAAGGCGAATAACAGAGAGTGTTTGTAAGAGTGAATTCAGAGCATGGACAGCTAATGCGTTTCCATTGTCGTCACAATCGTTAAATTTATTTGAGTTGCCGTCTTGATATTGCCTGTCTTATGCGAGGATAATATATATGGATTTGTCCAGTTGGGAGGAAGTAAAAGAAATAACTGTGACAAACGGGCAGACAGGAAATAACTCCTTGATATATGAACCACAATTTACTAAAAGAACAACTATCATTACTGTATTTTAATACTATTTAATGTTTATTTTCTTTAAGGTAAGCGTTTGGTTTGTGCAACTTAATCAAGTTCCTACCCAGTGCGTAAGTTACATACAAGAAAATAAGCATATCTATATATAAATTAATATCAATACCTTATCAAACATTATTATAATCATTACATTATTATATATGCGGCACAGTTTTCGATTATGATTTCAGTCTGATTTTCAGTTTTGAATGAAGCATCAGAAAATTTGTATTGATTGGCCTCACAGCATGATTGACAATAAATGACCATTTGACGATTTTTAGAAATATAGACTCGATCAAATTGAATATTAATTTTAAAAATGAAATATATACATATAAAAGTTTTATTTTTTTTAACTTCGAAATATAGCGTTGCACTTAAAGAATACCCACCATATTAGCTTTTAAGTTTTTGGTAAACTACTTTAATTTCTAACCCAACGCTGTCATCAGAAACCATTTCTGGCTCGCAGTTGTAATGACAAGATAATGTGTAGTCTGGCTTTCAATTAATAACTACGTATTATATTATAAAAACTATATTGTATTCTATTTAAGCTTAAGTGCACACACATCATGGAAATCGCCCATAACCAAGTTAAAAATATGTACATATTTGTACGCTCCTCCCTCTCTACCTTGTCACGGCCGAACTTTACCTCATTGTAAAACACACACTAAACACAGGAGCTTGACAAACACCAGTAACAGCAAGATATAAAATACGAAATTCGAAAAAAATAATACACTCACAAACACAGCTACAGCAACAGCTACCTTCAAAACGATTGCCAAGTGCACAACAATCCTCAGAAATTTCCATGCACTTCACACAAAAAACATACAACAATACCCCAAACGCCCTACATTCCACGCCCTCATGACCGACAACAAAGAACACGGCTGCCAACGCCCTTTTTATACGAAATATAAAGAAAAATATACTATTCAATTTCTTCTATAACAATATCTTTCTGCCTTATTCTGATAAGTCTTTTTTTTTTTTTTTTTTTTTTTTTAACGCTCCTTTTTTTATTGTTTGCGCCAATATTAATTCCACGCCTCGTCACGAATTGAGTTATTAGATACCGCCGGAAATTTAATACTTTCATCATCGCATATTTAAGGGTAATCGAATACCCTTTAATATGCTCTTCACAATACATGCTCATTTAATGTTATGTTCGCTGCGTTTCAACACTTTAAACTTCAATCATTTATTTTTCACCAATACTAACACGAACTCAACTTCTAGTCTTTTAATACATTCGCTCGGGTTCTTAACGCGAAATCAGTCGAGTGTTTTACCAAAAAATGTTTTCTAAGCTATTTAACATTAAAAATGTTCGTAATTTGCAAACACAGCATAATATACTTTATCAAACACACAATTACAACTTTTAATGTACACTTATATCGTACATATACTACTCATTTTACAACTCAACAGCACTAAAACAAACTTCAATAAAAATATTTTAATAAACCACAGACATAAACACAACTATTTACTATACTATTTCTACTTTCTAACAACTATATTTTCAACTTATTCTACTATTCTTCCAACTCCGTCGCTCTTTCCCATTTTTTAAATATATTTTTCCCAACCTATTCACAATAATCGCATACTATCATTGTCATTAAAAACTGAGCTATCTACTAACTATATCTATATTTATATAGTACCAAAACTAATAGGATTACAAGTAAACAAACAAATAGGAAGACATATTAATGAAAATTTAACCTTTACTCTCCTCGACCCCACACGCTGAACAGATGCTGCAGGCGGTAATTTCTTAAATATAAAACACTATAATATATATATATATATATATATATATATATATATATATATATATATATATATATTTATTTATTTATTTATTTATTTATTTTTTTTTTTGTATGTACCCCACGCATTTTTGATTCGATTTCGATTTAGATCCCACATGATATCAGCATTTATTATCATATACATATCGTACTCTATATATAGAGTACGATTTTTAATAGAAATAGGCTTCACTTCCGCTTAATTTTTGCTGAAAGAAAACACGAGCTAACAATTATATAATACTTAGTTTAGTTATTAAAATTGGTGCCCATGCCTAACTCCCTCTTGATCCTAAAAAACGAATAAAATTTTGCACAAAAATATGCTTTCAATAGAACCGTTAGTTATGCATAACAAAACTTTTGTCCTGCGAAGGACAAAAATGAAAAAAAGAATTAAGAGTGCTTTAAATAATTTTTTAATTGTTTTATTATAATTTTTTAATTAGCCAAAAAAATGTCCCAAACAATTTTTAGTTCTCCAAATAAGTATATAATTATAAGGCAAAACAAAAAATAATTACAATTTACATAGTTAGCATTGCATTTCAAGTTTTTATTTCTTCTAAAAAAAAAAAAAAAAAAAAAAAAAAAATTTTAAGTAAAAATATGAATATTAACCAAACATAAACATATTTTTCGTATTTTGAAAAGTTACCTGTTTTATTATATTTGGTTACTTATTGCTTCTATATCTACTACTACTTCTACTTCTTTTCTAACTACTACTAACTTCTATTACTAAAACAACAACAAAAATAAAACTACAACCTTTCGTACTCTACTCTGTACTTACAACCATGGAACCATACTTACTACAATAAAACAACTTACATCTTCTACTACCTTCTACTACTACAACTACTACTATAAAACTACTCTTAACTACAACAACAACCAACAACAACAATAATTTCTACAACTATTATACAACGTATTTACAATGAGGTAAAGTATAAGTAAATATTTTTGCTATGTATATAACACAAGAAGTATCTTAATATATATATATATATAAGTAAGTAAAAATATCGTTCAGGCAATTTTCTATAGATGTAACTGGGATACATTTCTTCATATTTGTTTGTGTTCCCGTTTGTTCCCGTTGTTTTCATTTGTATTTTGACGAGCACACATGCGACACATGCCACAGACAGGCAAGATTACACCCTCTACAGGGCCGCTGCAGATACTTCTCTGGCTTGATACAGACACTTATGCAGATTTCAGTACATACACTGATAGAGTTACAGATAGATACAGCTGTCCACAACCATTGCAATTGATGTACTTACACCCAAATGTAAATGCCGCTCATTTTTCTCAATTTGTCAGACAACATTTGTGACGAGCACAAAAGCAAATTGGAACTTAACTCTATCTGATATTGCGGTTAGCATGAAAATTCAATTTTCTTTCCTATTTTTCATTATTTAAATACTGCAATTGTTTTCAATGTAACAATTGGAAAAATTGTTAATGAGGTTGAAACATAAACATTAGAAAACAGTAGTTATGCTAACTATATACAAAAGCAAACAATTTAATTATTGCCTTTTAAGCAATAAATTTAGTTAGGCTACAACAAAGTTAATTCTAAAGACGATAGACTCTGAGCAGCTGTCAAACTTAATTCGCTCAAGCTCGGTCATTGAATGAAATGAGCCTAGAGCTGACATACCGGCACGTTCTGGCAGGAGCGCAGCATAACTAATTCTGTGGGCGCAAAAGACCACAAAACTAAGCGCTAAATGACGCAAGTCATGGGTGAAGCGAGCGGTGGGGAGAGGTTAAAGAGTGGGGTAAAACTCGTAGCTCTCACATAAATGCTGCATATTAAAAATTCTTTAAATATTTTTACTGCGAAAAATATTTGCATGCAGTTTATCAGCTGTCAGCGCTGTAGACGCGGCAGCATTTTTGTCAAATTTCTAACATTTACTGACATGGAAGCCACATTCCCAACAGAGACAACGCTGGTTTTACGAGAGGCGATAGGCGAGAGGTATGAGTGAATGTGCTTATGTGTAGGGGCGTGAGTGTGTGTATGAGTGTGTGCAAGTGCTGTTGGCTAACAACTAATTGCAAAAGCTCAAGAACTGAGAAAAGAATTGAGTGCATAGCCAGCGAAATGGCAATGAGATTTGCTTGCGTCATTATGAAGAGTCATAAGCCAAGGCTTGGCAAAACGAGGCGGCACAGGAAAAGGACGAGGTGCTCTCTGCCACAAGTACTGAACAACATTATAACACTTGCACACGCCCACTTTTTGACTTACTTATGCACACGCATGTGGTCCCAGCGACACAGAAGCTGCTCAAAGAGATACTGCTGCACAAAGTAAAGGTACACTCGAAGAAATAGAGAACCTAAAATCATGTGTCCGAATCTAATTTCAGTGTCCTTAAGCCTAAAAAATGTTTTTATTAGTTTGAAAACGTTTTCTATTTTGAAATCAGATTATATCGTATTTAATTATATTCTTATAACGATTACCGAGCTACGGCACTTCACTTTTTAGGCAGGGTTCAGGGCATCTCGTTGTCGAGTCGTCTCGTTTTTACTTGTTTTTGCATGTCATATTTTTTTAAAGTGTACAATTAGATACATCTGAATACATCTCTAAAGATACAGGGCCAAATTTTCTATTTATATGAGTATATGCAAGAGGGTACGTGGCGATAAGTAAATTTCTAAGACTCTTTGAGGCTGTTCAAATGTAATTACGCCGCGAATATGGTAGTTGCTATTAGTAACTATGACAATGAAATCATTTGCTTTGGGGGATACAGCGCTTAGCCGCCGACTGTAGACGCGTTAAGGTGGTTTGAAGTTGGGGGCTACGCAACATTTCAGCTGCTTACTTAGCAAAGTCGCAGTACTGCGCGACCAAACACCCACTTCCTGTCATTTGAAATGCTGCCGACGTCTCCATCTCTGAACCAGATGCGGATGCAGAGCCCGGTAGAAGCGTGCGTGGCGGCAGAGGGTTTGGCAACAAAGCTCGGCGGTCTTGAACCGGATTAGGCATGAAAATAATTTGACGTTCGTGCCTTTTCAGCAACTCCTTGCAATAAAAAAGAACAAAAATTACACACACACATAGCTAGGGAAAGGGAGTGGAAGATGGAGAGAGAGTGGAAGGTGGAAGGTGGAAGGTGGTGTGAGTGGGATACCCGCACAAATGTGTTGCGCTTCCTTTAGCTTTTTCTTAGCACTTGGTCCCTACTTGTGTGCATGTTGGTGTGTGTATGTATGTTGGTAATACCAATGGAAATGGAACTCTAATGTAGTATTCCCTTAGCATGCACGCATTAAGTCGCATAAATGTCACTAGCAGTCAACCTCATCTACTCATCCATATACAGACGCCTCAGCAAACCCTAAGACTATTCCAAGGGAGCACCACACTGACGACTGACGTGCTGGTATTCAAAATAGCATTCGAAGCAATAAAACGCTGCGAATAAGGAAGAACTTATCCGGTCTTTGGATCGTATATCAGACTTATGATTGGGGCCACAGCACTTAGGCAGAATCCAAAATGGGATGATACATATGTACATAAAAATAAAAAACCATATATACATATATATATATAATGTATCATCATATATATATAGAGCTTGGCCGCAGGACTACGTATTAAGTACCCTCATTACTGCCAGGACACGCAGAAATAAAGCTTTTATCAACAAAATATAAAAAAGAAGAAATTGTTGCCAAGAACAACTAATTTGTGTACCCAGTGTTATTTTCAAAGTGATTTCATAAAAAAAAAAAAAATTTACGCAAATTGAAGACAGGTCGGACTTAAAATCTGAACCTTTAGTCAATAGGTTAGCTACAAGGAAATAAATTAAATAAGTAAAATTGTAAAATTACAATAAAGAAATAAATACATATATACACATATATATATATATATATATATATATATATATATATATATATATATATATATATATATTTTTTTTATTTATTTATTTATAAGAATTTACATAAATATGAAAATATATACATATACATACATATTCATAAATGGAGAAGCTGATGAAAATTAAGAAAAGCTGGCTGACCAGGAGAATATTGCAACTATATGCACAAACTCTGTTAATTATGTTGTCACGATAATTATATTACAATAGGCTTGATTAGTTTTTAATTGAGTTACGAGCTGTGAACAACTTCAAACATAAGAGAGAAAAAGAGAGAGAGAATGAAGATGAGAGAGTATATATGTATGTAAACAACACTCAAAGAAAATCTGAAGGAGGTTTCAAGCTCAAATGGAAAATAAACTTTGCTTAGCCATAACTATGAGCCAATTTCCAAGTTTATCTTTATTTAAAAAATTTGTAAACATAGAAATAGTAAATCATTAAAATTTTCTTTGATTGAATTACGAAAGAATTTGAACCTATTTGTGTAGATATATGTATTTATAAAACTGACTCTTAAATATGCAATATATGCTGCATCTCCTGCCCCACTCTATCTCTCCTTTATTTGTGGCTATATATATGCTGGAGAATACTGAAAGTGCCAAATGGCATAAAAGGAAGTTCATAAAGTTCATAAAGCAAATTACAAAAGTCTTATAAAAGCGCAACAAACACAGAGCGGAGAATGGTTGGAGTAAGGTTAGAAGTTGGACTAGGGGTTGATGGGGCGGATGTGTGCTGCTCGGCTGGAAACAATTTGGCTCCATTTTGATTAAGTGTAGGGAAGAGGGGGTCAATCAATTTTTATTATAAAATACATTGAACTGATTTAAGAAAACAATAAATGGACATTTACACAAATCAATGCGAATACCCTACAATAAAAAGAAGAAAAAGTTAATTCACGCAGCTATTCAGCAAATTGATGACAATAAATTCAATTTAATGTATGTTGCTTTTAGCAGCAGAGACGTGCAGCGGCTGCGGCAGCGCTGTCTACGCAGCAGTATGAAAATATGGTCAACAGCTAGTAGCTAACACCCTCTGGCAGCTAGGGAAAACGCTCAAGAGCATTGCGTTGGAATTTTCTATTGCGTTTGCGCCGTCACATTGGAGGCTGTGCAAATAGTGTCGTTAGCGTCGGCAGCGCTGTCCGAGTGCGACGACAATAATTAGAGCGAGACTGCAAAGATAGCTTCTGCTGCCGCTGCTGCTGTTACTTCAGAGGCTGTTATCAGAGGCAACGCCAGTCGCATTCAATGCCAAAGCTGAATCTGCGCAGGCGCTGCACAGTGCACAGTTAACAGTTTACAGAGTCAACCCCAAGTACTTAGGTCAAAGAAGATATGGTCCATCGCTGCAGCAACAGACGACGACTGCGACCGCGGCAGCGACAGCGACAGCGACAGCGACAGCGGCAGCGACACTGGTGTTTGGGTATAAAAAGCCCAGCGACTGGTGGATTGACTCCTACTCCATCTTTGCACTTCTGCGACTAAAGTTCACTCACGTATCTACGCAGTTGACGTAACGGAGTGTGTCGCCGCTCAAAAGTTGGCATCAGTTAAGTTCATTTTTGTGCATTCAGTTCGTGAGCGCTCGTGGCCGGGTACGCAGTTCGTTTTCGATGCCGCTCTGCGAGCAAATCGATTTGATAGACATAGAAATGGACCTACAGACTAAATCAAACGATGTCAAAGCCGAATCTTCACGAAGCCAAACAAGACGATGGCGAACACGAAAACGAAAGCGCAGCGTCAGTGTGTCACAGTTGCTACGGACGACTGCGGAATGGCCACTCTCAGTGTAGAGCGACGATGCGGCTACACTACTAACTAGCTAGTCGAAACCACAACGGCAGCGACAGCAGTGCCTGCATTTAATATAGTCGCGTGTTTTACACAAAAACCAGCAGCACGGAGAGATAGCATTGGCCTAAAAGCGTCAAGAAATCATGAATTTCATTGGTATGGAAACAACAGTTAAACCAAAAAAATAATAATAATTAAATAATAATAATAATAATTAATAAATAAATAGATCTAGATGAGAATTTGGTCTTGCGTGCACTTCAGTTAAATTGTAACTCTTTCTCTCTTTCTCTCTCTCTCTCTCTCTCTTTCTCTCTCTCTCTATCTCCCACGCTCTCTATATCTAACTGACTCTTTCTATCTCTGTGTGTGTGTGTGTGTTTCGCTCTTAATACTAATACAACTGTACTCTGCTAAATGTAAGTCACAAAAATGAACTTAGTTTTACATACATATACATTTAACCAATATAATTACGAGCATACATGCATATGTTCGTGATGGAAAAACAAGAAGCGAACTAAGCAAAAATCAATTGTCTTAATCCCCAACAACCCCATGTGCTTGCTAAATTTATTGATTTCCTGTCAGGCGAAAAGAAAAAGTTCAAGGTTGATACACTCGCATTTGTCTGCTTCGATTAATTTTTATTACCCATTAAAGCTGACCGAACGATTTTCGGCAGGTTGACAACGCTGCGGCTGTACATAAAGTGCATCGCCGTGGCGACAACTAAACGCCTCGCTGAATTCGGGAGTGTTACGCAAGAGCGTGTGCTGCATCTGGCGCTTATGCTCCTGCTGTCCTTCTCTACACTCCATGAGCAGACTGCCAATGAAGTAGAGGCGCTGCAGCGTCAACTGCAGTTTACCTGCGGTCAGCAGCACATTCACTCGATTTATTGTAGCCTGCTGGTCCAACCACTCTCTGTAGCTGCTGGCCGCCAAGCGCTGAGCTAACATACTCAGTAGCAGTTCGTGGCCATTTGTATTGGTTGGCGTCTTGCTGCAGTTCATAAACTGGGAGAATGTGGGATCTGAGTCGATACTGCGCCAAGCCCCAGATGTTCGACTGCTGCTGCCAGCAGCAACCAAATGACGAGCAAAGCGTTCCGCTAGAAGCACATAGGTAAGCGGCGCTGTCAAGTTCTGTTGTTGCTTTGGCAACAATCCATATACGGTCTCAAAGCCTCGCGCATATTGGCGCAACTGCAGTGCAGCTGGTGTAGACGGCGGTCGCTTATGATGGAAGCGCCGCAGTGTCTCCATATTCCGATAGAAGCTTCGACGACCAAGCTGCAAGTCCTGATAAGCAGCATCTAAATACTCATCTCCATTAAGCATTATGTGCATCACTTGACTCAGAAAACGCTTTGATGACTGCTCAGATATCTCGTCTATCCACACACTGCCTACTAGCTGTGCCTTATAGCCTCTGCCAATGCTCGCATACATCTGTGTCAACTGCACGCGATCCGTGCTCAAGCGCTGCAGCAGATGCGCATATATGTCGCCGGCATACATATCGGCCAACTGCTGGCAGTCAGCCGCTTCAATATCTACATCAAAGTAAATGTAATGGTAGAAGTTGGATTAAGATTATTAGGTACAATTCACTCGGTAACTAGCTAGATTTTAATAAAAATAATATTCAAATCTTTTTAGATTAGCTTCAGCATATAAAGCAATAAAGCCAAAAGTCCTTGCTAAAAATATATAAGAATATTGACTCTACAAGTAGGCGTGAATAAAAATTTTAATACTATATTTGTATTGATAGACCAACCAATAAATGTTCAGATAGATAAAAGGCTTACAGGTAATGCTACCATTAATAAAATGGGTTTCAATGTGTTGATTACATATCTGTTAGCATACTACGCATACGCAGCCTAAGGCTATCCGTTCAGATATAAAGTATACGCACCTATCAAATAATCAATCCAAATCCAATTAAGCAGTCGATTCATACTTGTATTCTGTAATAGATGCATATAGTCTATAAGCCGTGGCAACTGCTTTACAACAATTGCATCCGTGGGCTTCAACGACTTGCCACCGAGCAGATTGCGGAAATAGCCATCCCAATCAAGCTGAGCCATCGAGAAGTTACCGAAAGAACTTCGTTTGAAATTTGCATAGCTAAAGTGCACCTGATCGTCGATGCGCTCAGTCTTAATGATATCGCGGCGATTACGCTCCAGACTGAGTACCTCCAGGGAAACCACATAGGCACGACTCTGCTCGACGGCAAAGCTCTGGAGCAGCTCACCTACACGCTGCTCAAACTTGCGCAACGTGTGACGCCTGGTTGCATCTGGATGCACTGTGACCAGCCGTTTGTTGGACTGTATGCTAATGCGTGTTTCAAAGAAATATGAGGATCCCATCTCGTGGAACTGACTTAGCAATCCCAACCAGCCGAACCCAGTCTGATTGATAGTTCTGGACTCTAGTGCGGGCCAGCCACCGCTACTCTTGTACAGCTGCGTGGACGTGAGCGAGTCCAAGGTGCGACTGCTTTGGCAGGACTTATAAAAGTTGAGCAGCTGTTGCTCCATTGGCAATAGTTGACCTGGATTGTTTGAGCGCAATAACTGATGAAAACGCTGTTGTTCTTGTTGATGGCGCAGTGTCTGATTCTCGGTGCGTCTGCATACATAGCCATAGAAGTCCTGGCAAGGCGAATATGTGGTGTTCAGAAGCTGTTCGAGTTCCTGGCCAAAGCGCAAAACGTCTTGCTCCACAATCGAGATACTGTGACACGCGCAAGCTATCCATACCACGAAGAACAATGACACTAACATTTGAGCCATCTGTTTGCCACGAACTATAAATTTCAAATGTTTTAGAACTGTTTCTAACTGTAAACTTGGCTCACACTGTAAGTGACCTTAGACGATTAGAGGTCATCCGATTGAAAGGTCGCAGCCCATGCAAATTACCGGAAATCACCCTTAGTTGCACTTCCGCAACAATTTTCTGTTTTTGTGGCACGTCAGTTCGCATTCAATGCTGCCGGCCAACTAATTGTATTTTCTATATACTCTAGATAAGCCCTAGGCATCACACATCCGTCTCTACACCACTTCTACAAGCAAGATTACACTTAGCAAAACAAAATGTGTTCAACTAATATACAAAAAAATATAATTTAATGTAAATTAAACTCAAAATTTAAAAAGTAAATCTTAATAAGATATTTTATTAAGTTAAAATTCATTTTTTTTAATTAAAAAAAATCTGAATATTTTTGTAATAATAAAATAAGCTTCAAACTAAGGTAAAAATATGAAGGATTTTTTTTTTTTTTTTAATAATCATAAGTTTAGAAGTTAATTAAAAAGCAAATTTTCGTGATAAAAGTAAATTTCAGTGTATAGCTTATCTCTCGGATTTTGTCAAAATGTCAAGCTAAAATTGATCTTGACCTATTTTTATTGAAACAGACAGACTACAGATCAGCATTGAAAGTGTAGGCAACTAGTACGTACTGTACAGTAAATATACTCCTTTAGACTACATATGTATATAGAGACTATCTTGTTGTATACTAATACCGATTTCAATTGATCTTTGTGCAGGCGCTGTAGGAGGTGATGGTGGCGATGATGGTGACGATAAGGAAAAGGCAGAGGAAGAGGAGAGGGAGCGGCAGGAGGCCATACGCGAGGCCGAGGAGCGCCGCAAAGAGAAACACCGCAAAATGGAAGAAGAACGCGAGAAAATGAGACAGGATATACGCGATAAGGTAAAGTATATATTTATATGTGTATATCATATGATATGAAAGCTAAGCAAGTGCATTAGATAAAGCGCGCTACGGGCTTCCTGCTGCAGTTCAAATTGACTCTAGTAGGGAGTCCTTTTTACGAGCGACTCCCTAACGGAGTCAGATTGAATTTCAAAGGATACTGACAACGAATATGCGCAAATGTAAAGTGTGTAAAGTGTACAATAAAAAAATTAAAAATTAACAAGTGAATGAAATTATTACAGGTTCGGTTCACCTTGGACATTTCAATTTACAACTTCGCTCATCATAATTTTAGTTTCAGGCTAATTTCGTTAACATATTTATATCCTATCTTGCAGTACAATATCAAGAAAAAGGAAGAAATTGTGGAGGCTGCACCACAGGAGGAGCCCAACCCATTAATGCGGAAAAAAAAGACGCCCGAAGAATTGGCTGCCGAAGCGGAGCAGGAGGAACTCGACGATTTTACAAGTAAATCTTTACTCTCACATTCTCATATCCTTAACAAAATGCCGTTATGTATGTGTGTATGTAGTACTCGTACTCATATATATATATGTATATATATGTATCTATATATATATATATCAATAATCAACCGGTCCTTCATCTATATTCGCTGTATGCTATATGCAGAGCTAAAACACCTGAAGTCGCGGATAACTCTTTCCCGCTCTCTCTCTCTCTCTATCTTTCTCTCTCTCTCTCTCTCTCGCTCTTGCTCAGTATGTCTCCGGCTCTTTATCTTTCTCTCTCTCTATGAGCACTTTTTTTGTGTACATTGCATATTAATATTTTTATTTTTATGTTTCTCAAGAAATTGTCTACAAAACTAAAAAAAAAAAACAAAAACAAATTTTCAACAACAAAACGCGTCACTCGCAAGTAGTACAATGTTGTGTGTGCTTGTATATTTATTTTTATCGTAACCTGTTCGAAGCATTAAGTGTTCGAAGTGTCAATGAAATTGTCAAATTTAAGCTATGTATCTCTATCGACTGCTACTACGACTACTACTCCTAATACTGCTATTGTTTTCACTACTATATGTGTGTATCTATCTGTAGCTATATTTCCTGTGCGTAAGATTGAATCGTCTGTAAACTCTACTCAACAAAACTGTTAATCCATCAAATAATCTAACTTTAATGCAACGTTTGAAAGAATCTATCAATTATGCACCCCATTCGCTCTCATTTATGACTTTTTATGAATTCCTTTTTTTTAACTTTAATTGTTTTTAATTGTATTTAACTGTGGAAAATATATGTTGTATTCAAAAAATGGGCTGAAATACTTAAATAATTGATGTTAGTTGGCAGATTGTTTTATTCGCGGGTTAAAGTGTATTAGATTAAGGTAAGTGCATAAAAATGTCATTATCATTTCCATGTGTTTTAATCTAATTGCAAAAACTCTTGCAAATTTAATTCATCTATTCCAGCCGTCTCACTCTCTCTCTCGCTCCCAGTCTCTCTGACTCTCTCTCTCTTTCTGAGTGTGAGAACTCTCCCTCTCCATCTCACCCTCTCACCATCTGTCTCTCTCTCTCTCTCTTTCTCCCTTTCTCTCTTTCTCTCTCTCTCTCTCTCTCTCTATCTCCCTCTCTATCTCTCTCTCTCACTCTCTGTCTCGTGGTCTGTTTCTGTATATTGTTTTCCAAAACTATCGAACCAATCCAATGAGAACTTTTTCTTTATATATATAATAAAAATAAGGAATAAATAAAAGAACACACAAGTCGAGAAATTGTGTGTTATGAGTCTGTTTTCGAGGTGGGGATTTATTTTTAAGATGAGACAGGTTATTTAGTTATACTTACATTAAATTTTTCATTTCCAACAACATTCGTTTTTTGTTTACCAATATAAATACTCACCAACTGCACTAACAAACTGATAAATAGAACTTACTAGAAAAACAAAAACAGCTCTATTTGCATATATGAAAACCAAACACACATAACAATAACAAATATACATAAATATATATTAAGCTCGAAGAACACTTTCAGCAAATTAATTTTTATGCTAAACTAAAGTAATAATAAAAACCCGAAACAAAAAAAAACATAACAAAACTAACTAAATGTTCTTATAAACTTTTTCCCTCTTGCAATTGTTTACTATCTTCCTCCTTTACATCTTATGTAATATATGTATTTTACAAAATGCTTACATGTTTATGTAAAATATATATAATGCATATGTGTCTATGTATGTGTATTTCTCCTACTTCACACACACAATTTATATATCGCTATCACACGCTTCACACACTCGATTTACTGTGACTCTGTCGCTCTCTATTTCTCTACATTTCTCTCTATCTGTTAATTATATGAGTACTTACTGTTAAATGAATACTCTTATACGAATTATATTACAGACCTCAATTAAATTTAGTTTGGTATTTTAATTCAATCTTTAATTTTGCAAGCAGAGCAATTAAACTTGATTTTTTTACTGCCGCCCAAACCTCTCTGCTAGTCCTCTTGCATTGCATTTTGATAAATGTATCTTAGGAACACATTGATGAAACAAATTTAGCAATTTTCATTTTAAACAATTATACATACATATATACTTTTATATATTTGGCTACCATCAACAATTAACAGTTGCACTCAAATACACAACAATGCAAAACGTTGCGCTATGTTAGATAACATAAGCATCTTTTCAAAATACATATACATATACCTGTTGAACATACATATAACATTTGTAGTCTACTCTACAAAATATGCTTATTTATTGCTGTTTCCATACTCAATTTCTTTTTACAGAACTGAAAAATCAAATAGAAACGCAAGTAAATGAGCTAAAAACTCAAATAGAGGGAAAATGTGTCATGCAGTGATATGTCTGTCGCCATAAAAGATATATATAACAATAATAATACAAAAATAATTCGAATAATAATGACAGTGGAAAAACGAAACATTTCTAAAATGCAAATAATTTCAAAAACTTGAATGAATAACAGTTTAAAAAAATAAATAAAATATATATATATATTATGTTCCAATGTTGAAATAATATACTTATTTACTATATATATAAACACAATCGGCAGCAATAATCAAGCAAAACTATAAAACGTATATCTCGGAAAAATCATATAAACACAAAAATAATACAAATAGTATAATAGTAATAACAGAATAACAGAAAAAAAAAATACGGAAAATGAAAATAATATACATGCATATGTATGTATGAAAAACAGGACGGTGAAATCCTATTGACTTTTAAACTTTAAAAAGTAGCTAAATCATAAACTAAATTATGTATAAATGAAATATATAGTAAACGCCTTTAAATATATATAATTTACTTTTGCTTCGATTATAATGTATTATACTCAATGCCCCCAAAACTATAAAAACTAAAAACAAAAAAAAAAAAAACAAAAAAAAAGCGACAAAGTATACACAATCGTTGTTTAGTTGCTAGCGGTAAAGGTAACAGAAACGATATTGGTGACAGAATCGTTTTCGTAAATGAAATATAGCTGCAGTTGGTGCGACAGAGACAGAGTCAGAAAACTGTTATAATGGAGAGGTTGCTGAATCATGTCGAACCGTCGAAATACGTTGCTGAAAAATCTTCTTTTGGACTTTAATGAAACATAAATACATACATACACATGCCTACCAATATACAATACATGAACCGGCAAGGAAACTGGAAATGGTCTAGCAAACATTTATAACACTTTCGAACTTTTTCTGTATTCATTAAATTAAACATTTACATATATATTTCCATAACAAATTCCAATTCAATTTCCGAAATATGAGTTAAATAATCATCGTTGGTATTCAAAATGATTGTAACAAATGAGAAGAAAATTTTGATGACCCAAATCGAAGAATTCATAATCGTTTTGTTTCTTTAAAACTCTCCTTTAACAGCTGTAACATTTTGTTTCTTTTCTATACAAATAAATAAAAATACATACACACAATAAACTGAGAACACTCTAAGCTATTTGAGATACTAACTGAACATACTGAAGATTCTAAAATGTAAGTAAAAACTGAATTTTGTATACATTAAACATTTTGCAAACTTTCAGTTTCTTAATTGAAATCTATAAATATTTATTAAGTTGCAACATTATCAAATAGGATATAATGTATGATAAGCATAAAAGAGATAGAAGATTAGGTAAAACTTTATATTGTAGCCGTTTAGCCCAGGATAATAGTTCGTAAGAAAACGCTAGGCAGTTCGAGAGCATAATACTGTGATAAATTTAGCACATCCCCTCTCATAAAAAAAATCGCATGCCTTAAAGTGCAAATGTAATTCTAATAAATTCGCATACTTGATACCATAATACATACATACAATATAAATATATATATATATATATATATATATATATATATATATATATATATATATATAAATAAATTTCCAATATTTCCAATACATATATATTTTTCTGTTGTCTGCTCCGACTCTGTAATATTTGGGTCTCAAGGGTAGGTACTCCCGTACATCCCATTCGACATCCACAAACATAATTACTACAAATCTATACATATACCACATCAGAATTGTATATAATACGATTGTTCACGCAACAAGAAAACAATACTAGGGTACAGAATGCTATGCATGAATGTACATATATGAACTATGCACATATACGAGTGAAGTATATATCAATTGTTAAATGATTGTATGTGAAATTATCGTATATGGTTAATATATCGTATTTCGATTAACTATCGATTCAACACTCATATGTATGCTAACAATATAAATATTCTATGATATACCATAAATATAAGTATATATATATTCATATATACATTATATATTCATATATGTATTTCACTTTTTCTATATGAACTTTCCAAATCCATCTTTATATCCACCTGTGGTATGCCTTATAGAGATAACCTTTATAAAAAAAAAAATCTGCTTTAAAAATTTAAATATTTGGAAAGGACATTTCTGCTTCGGGCAATCGAAGGTCGCCTTATTCTCACTTTTTATTTTTGTATTTATGCAAAATACTTTATATAAATATATATATATACTATAAATATATATATAATATAAATATATATATAATATAAATACATTTTTAATCACACTGCATTCTCTATATTTCTCTTTCTCTCTCTCTCTTTCTCTGGTGTCTCTCTTTTCTCTCTCTCTCTCTCTCTCTCTCTCTTTTGATTTGAAACACTATTTTGAATCTTTAATCTGCGCCACTACTACTCTGCCTAAAAATACATCAACAACTACAACTACAAAAACCACACGAAACAACAACAATCTTCACTACAACATCAACAACAACAACGACTCGCTGGTTTCTTTCAGACATATGTACTCTCGGTGGTATAATATATGATATACCACTTGTATCATCATCTACAACAACAACAGCACAAGAAAACAACAAGTACAAGTTCTACATCTACAGAAGTAACAACAGAACCAATCTAATTTTACCTGTAATTGTTGTGAATATTTTGTTTAAAACAAAATTTTTTTCTTTTCTTGTATAGTACATTACACCTATATAGATACACACACACACACACACAGTCATATATGGTTAAAAGCATACAGCTAAAAAAATATATACGGTGTTGTAAATGTTAAAAAATTATATGTACAGATTCAACAACAAACACATAAAATACCAAATCAATGAAATGTACAATTTAAAGTACCGCATATTGAAAAGGAGTATTCACAACCTAATATATTAAATATATTAATATATATAATATAGAATAATCAGCTTTCGTTCAAAAAAAAAAAAAAAAAAAAAAAAAAACTTCATTCGCGTTGGTACAATTTTAGCTAACAAGAAACTTTTCTGTGTTGTTAAATATATATATATATATATATATATATATTTTGTTTTTTTTTTTTAGCCTTATTTTCTTGGCACTTCCCTGTTTCTATAGTTCATAGTTCATTGCCTATCACTCTGTTTTAAATATTTTGACTTTGAAAGCAACAACTAAGACCTCACTCTCTGTCAATCCAGAAAAGCAATTCCCTAGTGCCCCTCGCTCGATTAAATAATTGAACGATAAAATTGCCTTAAAGTGGCTCCTAGATACTACTCAAAAGCTAAGGATATCTTTAACTTCAATCTTTGTTTAGCAACTACTAGAACTAGAAGCTATGTATTTCCCACAACAATTTTTACTAGTTTTACAGAACCCAAGTCTTATGCTCTTTTCAATTTTTAGCTCTTACAACTAACCAAAAAATGCTTTCAACATATAGATAAATATTTAACTAGATTCTATTAAAGGAAATATATTGCGTTGAAATTGACTTGAATTAATTACTAAACATTAAATAGGAAACGCAAAACTTATACAAAATATATACAAAAACAAACCAATATAAATAAAAAACATTATATTCAATCATAGCAAAAGATTTTAACGTAAATCATTAAAGTTGCAAGTGTTGAAAATGGTTCAGATGAATTTTTTAGTTTTGACGTTTAATATTACATATAGTTATGATATAATATATATGTATATGTATGTCGAAAAGTTTATAACAAACACATTATTATTGAATATTATTAAATACATATACCCATTTATATATATTTCCCACACATATATGTATCCATATATCGCTATATATTTGGGTATTTGTTTAACTAAATAGGGAAATGAATTAAATAAAAAAAAAAAAAACCAAAGTAAAACATCAAACACTACCAAAAACGAGAATAATGTTGAAAATTATACCATTCAAGTCATTATTAGATGTGAAAGCAGCTCTAAAAAAAAATATATATATTAAAGAAAAGTTAAAAAAAAAAACGTTAATAGTTGGTTAATTATATTGTTACTTTGAACATTTGAAAACAAAAATAAATAAAAGAAAAACAAAATGAATAATAAAAAAACATGATATATGTATAAATATATACTTATATGAGAAAAAACACAAATAATACAATGGTTTTTTTTTTGTATTCCTCTGGGCAAGTTTTCTCTAACTCTCGTTTTCTCTGTATTTCTCTCTTGTACCAGCAAATCAAGTACACTCTATCTCTTATATTCCCTCTCTCTATCTCTCTCTCTCTCTCTTTCTCTCTCACACACACACACTCTATCTCTCTCTCTATTTTATCATTCTTAATTTAGCATGAACTAGTCTAAATATTTTCTACCAACTACCAACTTCCTTAAATGTGTGTATCTCATTATCTGTCTTGTCTCCGTCTATCTATCCTTATACTTCTTCTTGCTGTCTATAATTTCCTGTTCTTTTTTTTTTTTTTTAATGAAGAAGCGCAGATTTGCTGTCCATTGTCTATCTTTACTATATAACTAAATGCTAAATATATATAATCTTAAAAAAACGTTGTCTAATGGAATGTGCTGCGTTTTCTAATAAGTATTAAGCACATGTTCGTACCATGCATCTTTGCATCTGCATCTCCCTATATTCTGAGCTGACTCTCAGATATATTTGTTGTACTTTTAGACAAAGGTAGAAGGTAAGTTGTGTCGAGTTGTAAAAACGTAAACATGTAAAAAAAAAAAATAATAATAATAATAAAAGAAAACAAACCCAATATACTTTTTTCCCTTTGGAAACAAAGTATAAAAAATGGCCCATACTAAATAGCGTGAGTATCAACGTGTCTCTCGTTTGTCCGTTGTGTTTGTAAGTCATTTCATCAGTCTGTCCCAAATCCAGGTAGGTAGACCTTATGTATATCAAATGCATACAAACAACACACAACCCCAAAAAAAAACAAAAAATTCCTTATGATAAATTTTAGTATGCCTTCCAGACAAAAAGTAATCAAAAAAAACTATGAACAAAAATTAACTCTCATTTTCTTACATTTTTGTATTATTTTTTTTACATTATACTGTTATATGTTTTGTTTTTGTAGACAATTTGACTTACTTTTAAAATATATCTTCAATAAAAACTGATTTTTTTCGATTTTGTACTTTCAGCGAAATTAAGAAAACGTCTCAGCGACGCTTTCAAAAATTGCCCTCTGAGAAACTTATTTTGAAACCCCCAGGCTAGCTACAATTCCAAAGAAGATGAATTAATATTTCATAATTTCGGTTTCAATCTACATACGGACAAGCATATGCATATATGCTCTATTTACATATATTTACATACACCTATGTTTAGGATGACGCCTAGTTTATTCTATATGAATAAAAATGTGAAATAAGCGGTTGATATATATAAATAACAATGTATATCGATCAATATTACATAAATATTAGTACAACCCTACGATGTGCCCTTTGAACGCATAAGCAGCTGCACTAAATTTAAGTAGAATTCAGAATTAAGCTAGTTTATGAATTGATTTTGAAGCTCTGCTTTGTTTTTATCGACATAAACCGTTCATTTGTCGAATAAGTACAATGATGAAGTATTAAAGAGATTAGATTATAGCATTTCAGAAAGCCGAAATAACCAAATTAATAAACAACGACATTAGTTAGATATAATGTGCCATGCACAGTTCAAAGGATACGAGTTGATTCGGTAAGACACATTTCGATCCTGTTCAACTTAGCTTGTAGATGTTTGAAGATGTTTTCGTTAATTGCCAAAATAATTCATAAGATTTTTAATGTACCTGAAATTCCAAAGATCCTAATGGAAGTCTATAAAATTAGGTTAAGCTCCGATACTTTGAAACCATTTTTAAAACATTTTTGAAAAACTTTAGAAAGACTACTCAATACTTCGGTTAGCCGAAGCAAAAATTATCTTCAAGCCTATATTCTATAATCATATGCATATAGCTAAACTTCATGGTCCCTTTTATAACGGATTTCGATAAGTTTAGGTAAGATATGCCAGTGAGATTATTCGCATAAATCATTCAGAAGAACAACAATCATATCTAAACTTTAAACGATTTAGTGTCTTAATTTAAAAATATTAAATGATTTTATAAGAATAATAAAAAGACACAAAACTTTCGACGAATGTAAACGTTGTTTTTTCGAAAGCAGTTTAGTCTAAGTATAATTTATACATACCTTATATATATATATATATATATATAAACACGGACTGAAATTATTGTTAAAAGTTTTATCAATTATACTTTATATATATGTATATATATATATATATATATATATATATATATATATATATATATATATATATATATATATATATATATATATATATATATATATATATATATATATATATATATATATATATGATTCATAGGAGAAGGTAAATACAAGAAATATATATACAATCAATTCAAATGAAAGCAAAAATTAAAACGAAATAAATTAAACTTTCTATACCTTATCAAGCATAATTTGCGATTCAATATATACAAACATATTGCGATAGTTGAGCGAATCCTAAAATTATTAATTATATATGGTCATTTACAATATTTTACGAATCAAACAATAGTTTTTAAATAAACAGCTAAGAGAAATGAAATTATAAAAAGCTGTTATGTATCTATAACCTGATGCTCGTGAATGGCGAAATTAAATCTAAATCCAAGACTAGTTCCAAAATAAATTCTAAAATATTATTAACAAAAAGAAAAGAAAACTTCAGCGTTATTAAAAAAAAAGGAAGAAAGGTGTAATAATAAATAATATCCTAGCGATTATAATACCTATAAATAAATATATTCAGGCATTTTAATGACTTAATGATACTTAAGACCCTCGTTCTACATAGGCGCCCACGCATATACATATATACAAGTACATATGCATATAAACCGTGCTGTACTGCTTTCGATTATATTGTATGGCATCATACTGTATTGCATTTTAATATGATGTATTGTATTAACTGTTGGATTGTATTTTAATATATATAGACAGAGTTAATTTCCAATAAAAAGTTTTTAAATGCAAGAAATTTTCTTCTTTTCTTTTCCTCCTTCTTTAGGTAATAGCTCCTTACCACACTGAAAACAAGGTAGAAGGTTCTAAACAATTTGTTTGCAATTTAGCAAAAATTAAGTAAAAAGGCTCTAGTCGAGACGGCTCGACTACGAGATAAAAAAAAAAACTAATACTCTTCTTCTTTACGAACGAATGACCGTGCGCTCTGCTAACCGCGCAGTTGCTGCCGTGGCTTGGGGTTGGGTTGGGCTATACTATAAATGCATATAACATCATTTCTAGATGGACGATTTTAATGATCTTCTCTTCAGAATAGATTAAGAGTATCTAAATGTATCTGTGTGCCAAGTTCTTAGTATTTGATATGAGTTTTTGTTTTTCAAATTGGCGGCGAAGGGGCGTGGCATCCAAAATCTAACAATTATAAAATTTGCGCATCTATAATCTATCTGATTATTCAAATTTAAAGTCTCTAGCTCAAACGGTGTATAAATTATGCTCAAAAAACCTTAGGGATAGTAAGCATATTTTATGTTTTTATCGATAATTAGGAAATGGGAAAATTATCAAAAAAACCGAGCAAACTTGTACAACGTAACTAATATACAAGTATTCGTGTAATATTTCTTTTCTTTTGTAATATTTCGTTCATGCGGATGGACGGACAGATGGACAGGGCTACATCAACTTATTTTTTTTGTGCTGATCAAGAATACATATACTTTATGGGCTCTGACTGTTATATACATTTTCACATCATACCCTGAATTCCTTTTCTCAATGGATTCAGGGTATAATAAACTCATATTGCATATGTATGTTATGCGTGCGTAAAAAAGAATATCCTTTTTATACCCTGAACCCATTGAAAATGGGAATTCATGGTATAATGGTTTTGTGAAAATGTATGTAACAGGCTGAAGGAGATGTCGCAGACCCCATAAAGTATATATATTCTTGATCAGCATAAAAAAATAAGTTGATTGAGCCCTGTCCGTCTGTCCGTCCGTCCGTCCGTCCGTCCGTCCGTCCGTCAGTATGAACGTCGAGATTTCGGAAACTACAAAAGCTAGAGAGCTGAAATTTCACATGAACACTCGTATGTTAGCTACGCAGTACGAGTTTATTTTGTTTTTTCGATAACTCATCCCATTTCCAAATTATCGATCAAAAATTCGTTTCTATATTTTACGTTTTTTGAGCATAACTTCTACACCGTTTTAGCGAAAGACTTCAAATTTGTATATTTGGATAGATATTATGAATACGCAGATTTTGGATGCCACGCCCCATTCGCCCATAATTTGCAAAAAACGCATTTCAAATACTAGAGACTTGAAATTTGGCACATATATACACATACATATAGATACTCTTAATCTACTCTGAAAATTTCATGAAGATCATCCACCTAGAAATGGAGTTATAACCGTTCAAAGTATAGCCCAACCCACCCCCAAGCCACGGCAGCAACTGCGCGGTTAGCAGAACGCGCGCTTACAAGTGCGTAAAGAAGAAGAGTATCACTTTTTTTGGGTTCAGGGTATCTCGTAGTCGAGCCGTCTCGACTAGAGCCTTCTTACTTGTTTTTTTTTTTCAGGGTTCATGATATCTTATAGTAGCCTCAACCAAAGCCTTCGAACTTAAATATTTGTTATATCCCTCAACTTGAAAGTACAAAACAACATGAACAAATAGTGAAAAAGCATGGAAGACTAAATATTCCCTGGCTCTAGTCAATTGGGATGTTTTTATTGGTATTTGGTAAAACTTTTGTTTGGCATTTTATGATGCTATCATTATCCGAGGCCGCATTGTTTAGAAATTAAATGCCAAAGTGCTTGGAATTTATGATACTGCCAGTCCATGGTGGTCCTGGCCCTGGTCCTGACGCGTCCTTGTGCTGTTCGACACCAAACAACGAGCCAAAAGGAATTCGATTAGCGGTGGCAGCTGGCTATTGCACGTACTACAAATCAATACAGAAAGTGCGCATCCTTCTCGATATCTGCCTTTTGCTTCCAGCGTATTTCCCTTAATTAAAAAAGTCTCACAGTGTTTCTGAACAATTGATTCCTAAATTGACATCATTGACATTTTAATGCGTTTAGTTCTGCTTGTCACTTAAAGCGAGTTTTGTCCGCACTATCCACTAACATACATATCAACGGAGTTGCTTCGCAGTTATCCACGACCTGAGCTTAATGTGCCAGCACACTTTTTGTTGTATATTGTACGTTTAGGCTAATACATGGTGCACATGTATGTTCAATATAAAAAAAAAAATTTTAAAATATACGCACTCAAAGTTTGAGACATACGAAGGGAGACAATATATCTATGTCTCAAAATTATATATGGGACTAATCCAGTTCACACTTTACCTAAATTACAGGTAATGGAAGAGAAATCTGAACTGTTGAATATATAAAAGAATCGGGTAATGTTTCGAAGCTCGCAAGGTTCAAGATATCTTTTAGTCGTTCACTTTCCAACAGAGCCCTCTTACAAAATTTTTTTGGCGAACAATGCTTATAAATAATTCATTGAATACCTTTTAATTATACAAACTTACCAGGTGTGCTAGCACCTGCCCCCCCCCCCCCCCCCCCCCCCCCACCACCACCTTCCCTTCAGTCACCAATAAATGGACACACACTTTGCCTTCACCCAAGTGTAAAGAGTCATGTTTATTAGCCAAAAACAAACGCAAGCAAGCTCTATATTGCTTTGTATGTATGTGTATATTCTGCCTAAAGAAACACTTTAATGTAATGGGAAGCAGCAAGGGAATGCCCATAATGAAATGCATTGTCAAATGAAATGGTAAAATTGACGACGTCCACTCTTTCGTAAAGTGCCCAACCGCATTAAATCAGCAAACTAACCACCACTAAATAAATACTCCCACAAGCAGCCACACACATGTTGGCTGCTGCATCGACCAGGATCTAAAGTTAAAAGCACTTGTAACAAATTGAAATCATTCATCTTACTTTTCGCATTCATTTGCACTTTCATCTACACAGTCAAACAGACACCAATACACACAGAGCTACATATGGCAGACGCCGTCGCCCACATTAATGTGGGTATTTGAAATTCGCCCATGGTCAGCCAATAGCACTAAGTAGTTGGGTTTGGGTGTTTCTTTGAACAGGTAACACACGCCTTTCATTTACTGTTTGTTTATAGAGTGTGGCAAAGCCCAAAAGATTCTAACAACGTACTATATACTTATGCTTATATGTGCTAGAAGCTTTGGTTAAGTGTTACTCGTACTGTATAAATTTTAACAACGTCATGTTGTTCTAATTGAATGTAAATATAAATCTCTTTTGGGTTAAGTAAAGTATTCTAAATTTGTTTTTCCAGATTTTAAAATGCATAAGTTTTAATAATATATATAAAGTTAACAGTTATCATTCAACATTTCATTTAATTACACTTTAAACGATGAATTCAACCTTAAAAATTTTAGCAAAAGAAAACTAATTTAATTGAACGGCTCACTTATGTTTTGTTATGTAAGATAATATATACACTACCTTAGATTATACACAACCTTCATAATGAAACTTTTTTGGTAATGTCAAATGTTAGTAAAGCAATACTAATTAATTCCCTGAGACATATACATACATATTTCTATAGCATATAATTCCTTCTGTTTACGCAAAACTGCTGTGCCTCTTTCCCCATTTTCATTAAATAATATAAATTGCTTTTCCGCTATACAAACCTTTCAAGTTTTACAAAATACAAGAACTGGGTTTATACATTCTGGATTCTACACTCGAAATAAATTAATGAGTACATATGTGTGTGCATATGATAAAGTGCGTGCATTTATTAATATTTAAAGAGAATCGAAAATAAATACGTCTTGTAGACATATATTAATATTTGTAAAAGTTCTTATAAAAAAGAATGAAAAAATTTTAGAAGTGAACTTCAGATTTTCGCTCAATCGAGTAGTCTAGTGCAGCTGCTGCAAGCACTTTCAAGTGGATGTGGCTATTAAAACCGGCCAAGAACTGTCAGAGTGAAGTAGAAAAGAAATCAACTCGCAATACAACTAAAAAGGGATGAGGCGGTAGATGGGCAAAAGCAAATATAAAAGAGGTAGAAGCTTCACATATAGATAGCAGACTTAGGAAGCATCTTATACGAATTGACTTATACGCTATTCACTTGTACAGCTAATCAGCTAATAATACCCTCTCTCTCTAACTCTCTCGCCCCTCAACAACTTTTTCTCTCTCTTTCCCTATCTCTTTGCTCACTCTCTCTCTCTCTCTCTCCCTCTCTCGCTTTTCTTTCTCTCTTCACCCACTTGTTGTCTCTCAGAGGCTTCATTGACAGCGTGTAAGTACAATCAGGTTGATCTTTAGAAGGCACGTTCAGTGCGATTGAGCAGGCAGCAAGAGGAACACGTTGGAACGCAATATTTAGTTCTTCTTATTGAATAAATCGGCTTTCTATTAAAATTGAAATTTACAATTTCAAAATGAAAATCCTGCTAGCTTTGATGCTGCTGTTGGTGAGATTATTTTACAGCGGTGCGCAAGGTGAGCAAAGACATTGGTTGCGGAGACAGTCATTGGGTAAAGTCCCAGAATTGAGTCACAATAACATCAAGAATAACAGCAAAGAAAAAAAAAACAATAACAACTCAACTGGTTATCAGCTGTGAACTCGACCCAGTGAAATCGGTGAAGCACTATTAAAATTTCAAGCATTTGACATAGACTTTTTATACCCTGAGCCCATTGAAAATGGGAAATCAGGGTATAATGGTTTTGTTAAAAGTATGTAACAGGCAGAAGGAGGCGTGGCAGACCCCATAATGTATATACATATATTCTTGATCAGGGTGACGAGAAAAGTTGATATAGCCATGTCCGTCCGTCCGTCCGTATGTATGAACGCGTCGATTTCCGAAGATATAAGAGCTAGAGAGCTCATTCTTTTTGTGCTAGACTTACACTCGCGCAGTACGAGTTTGTTTCAGAATAACTTTTATATTTAAAAAGTTATCGATAAAACACTTTATCGAGAATAAGTTATTAAATAATATCTCATTCATCATTAGAGTTAGAGCCTCCACTCTTCTGCATATATATAGATACTAACTTAATACAATTTCGTTTTTTTATCCGATTTTGGATTCCGGTTCCCGATTCGCCCCCACACCACCAAATGTGTAAAAAATTCATTTCAAATACTAGAGATATGCAGTTTGGATTAGCATATACTATATGCCATATAGATATGAATATCATATTCATAATCTGAAGAGATAAATACGATTGTCCGTCTAGAAACAGAAATATTAATCAATAAAGTTTTCGCAGCAAAACCCATGTTGCGCAGCAAGCAAGACAGAGAGACAGCAAGACGCTTGCAATGCTCACACACATACAGGCGTACAAACATAGATCAGCGTGTGTGTGCTCGTGTTTTTGCATGTATAGTTTCTTACACGTGGAGAATCGAAACGAAGCATTTTTGGAATATGATTCATTCGAAGAAGGGCTCAGGGGATTTCGTAGTCGAGCAGTCTCGACTACAGCTTCCTTACTTGTTTTGTGATTAATTTATATTTACTTGTTATATTATATTATTACTGTGTCTCTATAGAAACTTTCGGATATTGTACTACGCCTACTGACCAAAGTGGTACCTGTATTAATCTCAGGGATTGCACCTATCTCTTCCAATTGGTCCAAAAGATGACTTTGTCAACGTCCGAGCGCAGCCTACTCCAAAATAGCCAATGCGGTTATCGAAATGGTCAGGTGTTGGTGAGTATGCGTCAATAAATAAATTAATAAATACAAATAAGATAAATGATCAAACGAATAAATGATAAAATAGTGAATAGGGAATACACGTACAAAATAAGATGTAATCTTGTTTAGGTGAGTTAAAAACCCTGATTTGCTACAGTCAAGAGAATAGGGCAGCCTTGGTTGTTTCATTTGATATAAATAATTAATTGAAAAGGGAATAATTATCTGCCGAGTCAAAAGTACTGTACATTATAGATACGTTTAAAATCGCTTGCAGATTTGCTGTGCCAACAGTCGCCAACTTAGCCAGCACCCCATATGGGACCAACCACAGCCCCAGCCCCAACCGCAACCGACCCCACCCCCCAGGCGGTCTGCGTTACTCCCCCAGGTTCCCAATTGTGGCGACAACTTTGCTGATCGGGTTGTGGGAGGTGTGAACACTGCTATTAACGAATACACCTGGTTGGCTCTCATCGAGTATACAAAATGTAAGTGGAACGCTCTTCCCGCTGGAGCTGTACTAATGATTTTGTTTTCGCAGCGAATAATGATATTGGACACCATTGTGGGGGTTCGCTTATTAACAATCGTTATGTGTTAACGGCGGCGCATTGCGTTTCCGCGATACCCAGCGATTGGCGGCTGACGGGCGTCCGTCTAGGCGACTGGGACACTACATCCAATCCGGACTGTGTCAGAGGACGAAATGGCAGAATGGAGTGCAATGACCCTTATGTGGATGTGACTGTATCAGAGAGAATACCACATCCTCAGTACCCAGGAAATACGCGCGATCAATTGCATGATATTGCGCTGCTGCGTTTGAGTCAGGAAGTTGCCTTCACGAATTTCATATCGCCTATTTGTCTGCCGGTATTGCCAGAACAACGGAATACCATTTTCCTGGGACGTAAAATGTTTGTTGCTGGCTGGGGCCGCACCGAGACGAATAGTACATCGAATATCAAGCTTAAAGCTGAACTTCAACCTGTCCCCACTGAGGACTGCAATCGCCGCTATCAGACCCAGCGACGTACTTTGACATCGAATCAAATTTGCGCCGGCGGAGTGGAGGGCATTGATTCTTGTCGAGGTGACTCCGGGGGACCATTGGGTAATATTTATGAATAGCAATATCAATACGATCTTTCAGTGTTTGCCTATTTTAGTCATGGAGGAGTCCAATAATGGTTACAGCAATTTTTACCTTACTGGCGTTGTCTCCTATGGACCGACACCTTGTGGGCTTGCCGGCTGGCCAGGGGTATACACGCTTGTCTCTGCTTACATTGACTGGATTGAGGCCACGATAAGAGCATAGAATTGTAAATCAATCGACTGTACATGCATTGAGATATTTGAGTTTTGAAATTAATTATTAATAAACGATTCGCCTATATTATACGGGAAACCCGGGGCTCTGGCTTTTAAAAAATTAATAAATGGACAAAACACTAAACCTTATGATAGACTTTATTTATATTTCACCTGCAAAAATTATTTTGGCACAATTATTTCCTTAATAAGTCATATGAAACCTATACGCAAAATTGCATAGAATTAATCACACCCCCAACTAATTTGTAATTTTCATATCGTCGATGACTAACTAAACAATTGGACAATTATCATAAGAGCATTCGTTATCGATAATAGTTGCAGCTGTTCAAATATCTCATTTTTGCGTTAACATGCGATGAATGTTGAGCATGCATTAAATGGATTTATCGGTTAAGTAACGATATATTTATGAATAACAATATAAGGTTACTTATCTGCGTTAAACATTTAAAATGTTGAAAAATGTATGGAAAACACAATTAAATCTGCTTCAGAGTGTTAACAGTTTGAGGCAACAAGTGCGGGTAAGCTGAGTGATGACTTATATAGGTAATGCACATTGAATAACGGTATATATCAACAATATCTATAGACCACGTTCGTCTTGAAGCGCAAATATGAACCTTTGTTACACAAGACGAATGAAAAGCCCCGTCGCTTACGCGCTAAACACTTCATCTATGAGCTTGTAGAAGATACACACGTAAAGAAGCGCCCCAATATGGAAGTAGTGCTAAAAACCTTCGTCGAGGGGGTTGGCGACAAGGGCGATGTGGTCTCCATGAAGCCACACTTTGTATACAACAAGTTGCTGTTGCCCGGTTTGGCGACCTATAAAACACCTGAAAACATTGCTAAATATTCGAAGACGGAAGCGGAAAAGTCAGCTGTGCAGCACAGCTCAGCATATGCACAACGTACAGTCAACATCCTGGAGACTATTGTGCTGGCCGTGATCATGAACAAGGATGAACCCTGGGTGCTAGAGCCATGGCACATTAAAGCTTCACTTCGCAAGGCGGGCTTTCACTGTAAGGAGGAATGCATAAAACTTCCTACGGAGCGTATTGAAGGGCCTGATCTAAAAAAGGAGAATAAGGAATTCAGTTGCACCATAACAATCAACAAACTGGAACAGGCCACGCTCAAATGTCGCATCCATCACTGGAGCACCGATCCCAGCGAACGCTTGCCCTATGTTCTCGAGCACTGGAAGCTGCCGGCAGAACCGCTGCTCGAGGCAAGCCAACTTAAGGTGCCAGCAAGCACTGTCGGGAAACCTATTGTTGAATGAATATATATATTATAAAAGTCTTATTTTCTTATCCTAAAAATCTTTATTTTAAATCAACGTTCAATCGCACGAAAAGTGGATTTTATAATTATATAAGAAAAAATATGAGCACATTTCTTGTGATATATCTGTGTAAATGAAGTTTGTATTCATAACTGAACGATTTGCTGATATCAATCGATAATCAATATTAATATCTACTGCTATATTTAGGTGCATAATTTGCTCTTCAAGCTTGCTTAGTGCACGGCCTTTAGCTCCACATCGAAGACGAGCGTCGAATTTGGTGGAATGGTGGGCGGATGGCCACGTGCGCCATATGCCATGTGTGCGGGACAGGTAATTCGACGTTTACCACCCACCTTCATTCCAATTACGCCCACATCCCAGCCTTTAATCACTTCCCCAGCTCCCAAAGCAAACTTAAATCCATTGCCTTTCTGCATGCTGTCGAATGTCTTATTATTGGATTTAAGGCGTCCAACATAGTAAACAGCAACGCGTTTGCCCTGCTTGGCCTCTGGCCCGTTGCCTGCCTGTAAGTCCTGGACTTTAACGCCACCTGCTAAAGTGCGCTCACCTACAGCAGTGGCAGTTTGTTTACCCTCCTTTGCCTTCACCTGCTGTTTCTTCACCTCGGATGCAGCTACCACTTTAATTTCATTTTTTCCTTCTTTCTTCTGTGGTTGCTTTTGCTGCTTCTCTTGCTTTTTGGCTTCACCATTTTGTTCCCTAGCTGGCTTCTTGGCAGCTTCACCTAGTTTTGCTTTTTTGGCCTTGGGGGCCGAGTTGTCTACATCTTCATCCTCTTCGTCAGAGTCATCCTCGCCCTCGTCAGAGTCATCCTCTTCGTCGTCCTCATCACCGGATTCATTCTCGAGGAACGATGAATACTCAGCAGCAAGCTTGCTATCATCATCGTCGACCTCCTCATCCTCGTCTTCCTCCTCGCTGGCATCTTCATCCGATTGAATATCATCGGCGCCCGCTTTAGACTTTTGGTCCTTCTTTAAAGCATTAACTACTTTCTCATATTCCTCTTCGTCTTCGAATTCTTCATCCGATTCATCGGTATCATGCAGGTAACCAATTAATGATACCACTGCATTTCCTAAAAAATTTTACAATATAAATGTATAGAAATTTATATAGGTACATAAATAATTATGTATGTTATATAAAGCCTCACCAGTTGTTTGAAACATGATCTTGTCTCCCTTGCAGAAGTTCAAGTCGAGGGTCATTTGGGGCAAGTTTTTAGTTAAAGTTGCAACAATAAACTTGGTTTTGTCTGCGGTAATGTAAAGCTTAGCGGTGTCGCCCTCATCCAGCGCTACGCCCGAAATATGGAACGATTTTACAATGGTTTGTGTGTACTTCCGGTTGGGCTTCATACTTAATCCTGAGCAACAAAGGAAGCAAACCGAGATTATAGAAAAAATAGCAAGGGGCTAATAAAGTCCACGCTGCGACGGTCGCAAACACGTGGTAAAAGCATATCCACTTGCTGTCAGAACGCACGCGGTTACACAAGTTGTGAATGGACTAACTCATCTAAAAATTTTAAACTATTTAATACTCAATTAAAACTTACCCCAAAACATCGACATGTTGCTAATTATATTTTAATTAACGCAGAGAAAAGTTAAAAAAAAAACGTGAACGATACGATAGAACGTTCTCAAACAAACGACTGACGCCGGCAAATTAAAAGTGCTGGAAAAGATGTAATGGATTTGCGGCGCCAACGATTAATCTATTATCGATATAAGAAACGAAACTCGCACACATTTCGGAACGTGCAACACTGCGAGCTCACGTCTCGCTGTGATTGACGCAAAAAAATTGTGTTTATGTATTTGTGACGAAAAAATCGTATATCTGAAGTTCCGCAGCCCCGCCTATCAGTGCAATTTTATCTGTAAATTTTCGTTTTTAACTTAAAAGTGATGACAATTAAAGTAACATGACCGAAAAGATAACACTTGCTGATGCCCTGTCTAATGTAGAAGTACTAGACGAAATACCCCTTCCCGATGAGCAACCATGTATTGAGGCCCAGCCCTGTTCCATTATTTACAAAGCAAATTTTGATACCAATTTCGAGGATCGCAACGGCTTTGTTACAGGCATTGCCAAGTACATCGAAGAGGCGACTACGCACGCAAATTTGGTAAGTTTAAAAAAAAAGTTGGAAAGCAATCTTTTAAAAACTAATAAATTAATGTAATTTTACATTGTCTTCAGAACGTTTTACTGGACGAGGGTCAAAAGCATGCTGTTATGCTGTATACCTGGCGCTGCTGCTCTCGGGCAATACCGCAACCAAAATCAAACGAGCAGCCAAATCGTGTGGAAATATATGAGAAAACTGTGGAAGTTCTTGCACCGGAAGTGAATAAATTGCTAAATTTTATGTACTTTCAACGCAAGGCTATCGAAGCATTTTCTGGTGAAATAAAACGTTTATGTCATGCTGAAAAACGCAAGGACTTCGTATCGGAGGCATATCTCCTTACCCTCGGAAAATTCATTAACATGTTTGCCGTGCTAGACGAACTTAAGAATATGAAGTCAAGCGTAAAGAACGACTATTCGACATATCGACGCGCTGCACAGTTCCTTAAGGTGATGTCTGATTCACATACGCTTCAAGAATCACAGAATCTTTCCATGTTCTTGGCCACCCAAAACAAAATACGTGACACTGTCAAGGATACGCTAGAAAAGATCGTTGGCTATGAGGATTTGCTATCTGACGTTGTCAACATCTGCGTACATATGTTTGAAACAAAAATGTATTTGACGCCAGAGGAGAAACACATGCTGGTGAAAGTCATGGGCTTTGGTTTATTTCTGATGGATAGTGACGCATGCAATATCAACAAGCTAGATCAGAAAAAAAAAATACGTCTGGATCGCATTGATCGGATCTTCAAGAATCTAGAGGTGGTGCCCCTCTTTGGCGATATGCAAATTGCTCCATTTAACTATATAAAGCGCAGCAAACACTTCGATTCTAGTAAATGGCCGTTGTCTAGTTCCAATGCCATCAGCCCGCAGGCAGATTTGATGGTACATTTACCCCAGATACGCGAGGACCATGTGAAATACATATCCGAGCTAGCACGCTACACCAATGAGGTGACCACCACCGTCAAAGAAAATCCAACCGATGCTGAGAATCGTATTACCGCAGATTTGGCTTTGCGCGGTCTGCAGCTGCTATCCGAGTGGACCAGCGTCGTCACTGAGCTCTACTCGTGGAAGCTGTTACATCCCACCGATCATCATCAGAACAAAGACTGTCCCGTGGAGGCGGAGGAATATGAGCGCGCCACACGCTACAACTATACATCTGAAGAGAAATTTGCATTGATCGAAGTGATTGCCATGATCAAAGGGCTGCAGGTACTAATGGCACGCATTGAAACAGTACTATGCGAGGCAATCAGACGTAATATCTACGCTGAACTGCAAGACTTCGTGCAACTAACGCTACGCGAACCTCTTCGTAAGGCGGTTAAAAATAAAAAGGATTTGATCCGGAGCATTATTATGTCGGTACGTGAGACCTCCGCCGATTGGCAGAAGGGTTATGAGCCCACAGATGATCCAGTGTCCAAGGGCAAGAAGGATCCCGATGGTGGCTTTCGTATACATGTGCCCCGCTTGAATGTGGGACCCTCCTCCACGCAGCTGTACATGGTGCGCACTATGCTAGAGTCCCTGATTGCTGACAAAAGCGGAGGAAAACGTACTCTACGTAAAGATATCGATGGCAACTATTTAATGCAGATAGATATTTTTCACAAGACTTCGTTTTATTGGAGTTACTTGCTAAATCTGAGCGATACGTTGCAGAAGTGCTGCGACTTATCCCAGCTATGGTATCGCGAATTTTACTTGGAAATGACTATGGGCCGTAAAGTAAACAAATGCATGGTGCGGCATCAGCATAATGAGGAATGCAAGGATTTAATCACAATGGAGAAACGTATACAGTTTCCGATTGAAATGTCGATGCCATGGATATTAACTGATCACATACTGCAAACCAAGGAGCCATCGATGATGGAGTAGGTTTCTATTCATTTAACTATATAGTATTATCATAATTCTGTATATGCTTTAGGTTTGTGCTGTATCCCTTGGACTTGTATAATGATTCAGCACATTATGCTCTGACCGTTTTCCGTAAGCAATTCCTCTATGACGAGGTGGAGGCTGAAGTCAACTTGTGCTTTGATCAGTTTGTATATAAGCTAAGTGAACAAATATTTGCCCACTATAAGCAGCTGGCCGGCAGGTGAATTAAATATATTTAGATTGCATTGTTCGAGCCTTCAAAGCAATATTTTCACCGTTGTAAAAATATTTCGTTTTTAGCATTTTCTTAGATAAACGTTTTCGGCTTGAGTGTGAAGTTCTAGGCTTCAATTTCCATTCATATCCACGCAATAATCGTTATGAAACGCTACTGAAGCAACGGCATGTGCAACTCTTAGGTAAATAAAACAGCATTGTCCCCAAACAGCATTAAACTCCTTTTACTGCTCATCAGGTCGTTCCATTGATCTCAACAAACTAATTACACAACGTATCAATGCAAATATGCATAAGAGTATTGAATTGGCAATCAGTCGCTTTGAGGGAAATGACATAACTGCGATTGTGGTAAGTAAAATTTGAAAGATGAACCACAGGAAAACCAATGATAAATTCAACTTGTAACTTTACATGTTACTATTAAAGGAACTTGAAGGGCTTCTGGAAGCCAACCGAATTTGTCACAAAATGCTTAGCAAATATTTGGCTTTAGACAATTTTGAAGGCATGGTCAAGGAGGCAAATCATAATGTTCTGGCTCCGTATGGTCGCATCACTTTACATGTGTTTGTTGAGTTGAATTATGATTTTCTGGTTAATTACTGTTACAATGCAGCTACAAATCGGTAAGTTCGCCGCAATGGTATTCTAGCAGTTAAATAGAAACTCTTATTTCGCGTGCAGCTTTATTCGCACCAAGGTCAATTTGTCATCCTCGCAAGTCATACAACGCGAGAAGCCGCCCCAGATGTCGCATTATTATCTTTGGGGCTCAAAACAGCTGAATGCTGCATATACGACACAGTACGGACAGTATACGGGGTTTGTGGGGTCACCTCATTTCCATGCTATGTGTCGTCTGTTAGGCTACCAGGGAATCGCGGTAGTTATGGATATTATACTAAAGGACATTGTCAAGCCACTGATACAAGGCTCATTGCTTCAATTCACGAAAACTCTAATGATTGCCATGCCCAAATCTTGCAAATTGCCACGTTGCGAATATGGTTCGCCCGGTGTGCTCAGCTATTATCAGGCGCATCTCACTGACATTGTGCAATATCCAGATACCAAAACTGAATTATTTCAATCGTTTAGAGAGTTTGGCAACTGCATAATCTTTTGCCTTTTGATCGAGCAAGCGCTGTCGCAGGAAGAGGTGTGCGATCTGCTTCATGCAGCACTCTTTCAAAACATCTTCCCGCGTCCCTTTTGCAAAGGTGTGTTACAGTCTGACAATTCAATAGAAATTATATATTTACATGTTCACAACATATTTTTTGCAGAGAATGAAAAGCCAGAGGCGAAGCAAAAACGCCTAGAAGCTCAGTTTGCCAATTTGCAAATTGTATCCAATGTGGAGAAAATTGGTACTGCCAAGGTAAATGGCCGGTAGATAGATAGATGAATCCGTATACCGATTGTTTATAAGCTTTTATTAAATTCGATTAACCTAATTTTTTTTTTTTTTTGTAACCCACAGCAAGCAATGATAGCACGTGAAGGAGATCTGCTGACACGCGAGCGCCTTTGCTGCGGCTTAAGCATATTTGAGGTAATTTTAAACCGAGTAAAAAGTTATTTAGATGATCCTGTCTGGTGTGGCCCACCGCCTGCAAATGGCATCATTCATGTTGACGAATGCTCTGAGTTTCATCGTCTCTGGTCCGCACTGCAGTTTGTTTATTGTATACCAGTGCGCGGCACTGAGTACACTATTGAAGAGCTGTTTGGCGAGGGTCTGAACTGGGCTGGTTGCGTCATGATCGTATTGCTTGGACAGCAGCGACGGTTTGAAGCGCTGGACTTTTGTTATCATATATTGCGCGTGCAACGTGTCGATGGCAAGGACGAAGATGTTAAGGGCATTGTAAGTGGGCTTTACCCCAAACTGAATCTCATTTTAAGCTATTTTATTCCTAATGCAGCAATTGAAGCGTATGGTGGATCGCATTAGACGCTTTCAAGTATTAAACTCACAAGTTTTTTCAATACTAAACAAATATTTGAAAGGAGGTGACGGTGAAGGCTCAAATGTGGAGCATGTGCGTTGTTTTCCGCCGCCACAGCATCCATCGGTCATATCCTCATCGTCACACTATCAGGATCCACAAAAGCTGCGCCAGAGTATGAACAATTAAGCAAAATGCAGTATATATAAGCTTATCGTACACACCTAACAAAAAAAAAATTATTTAACCAGAATACCGTAACTAGCTGCTACTCACAATATTTGCTGGCAGTGTAGACAGTATTTATGCCAACCTCAGCATACATTCGATTTTATTATAATTGTTTATTATTATTATTATTATGAAATTTTTCTCCTGATTGTCTTTTACATGATGTATTGAATTAGGCAACTATATGCTTTTATAGATTTATAACTATAATAACAATTCCACGCTACTCTTTCTAAATATTGTAATTCCTGAGTTGATTACCGTATTCAAAAAAAAAAAAAGTAATTAAATGTGCGAAAGTAAAAAAGCCAAAGCAATAAATTAAATTGGCTTTAAACTTGAAAAATAAAATAATAATAACAAAAACGAAAATCGAGAGGGTATTAAATAAAAATACATCAGACAATTAGCCAGCGCGCATATAAATATTAATATATTTATATACAAACTTAATACAATGAACTTGATCGAATAAAATTTTCATACGTGTTTCTAATAAACTTTATAATCAACAGTTTTTTGCGAACAAATTGGCAAGCAACAAGAAAAGGAAAACCCTAACTAAACCAATTGAAAATGGGAAATCGGTGTTAGGTCCCGTATATTGCACACGCATATCGAGGTTGTTGCTAAAAATCGATAAGAATTAGTTCGTAAATATTAGTTCTTTGAATGGTTCAGATCTCATAGTATACAGTCACTAACCATACATGTATGGTTAGTGGTGTTATAGTAGGAGTTCAGCAAAACTTAGACGTAAAATATAAATGCTGTAGAGTTGCGAATATATATTCCTTAACAAAATTGTACTTTAACAAAACAGAAAAACATTTTAATAGTACACAAAAATTTAACTTGAAGCAACAAAAAAGAAATAACAATAGTAGTTGCGCTTTCAAATAGAGTGCTCATTTTAGCGAATGATGGTTTGCGTTCATACGGACAGACGGATGCACAGAAAGATAGACACTTCATGAAATAGACTGTTTCTATATAATTTTATTTGAAATAGATCATATACGTTAGTATTATTCTTTTATTTACTGACAATTCTTGGAATGACTGAGTAATACAGTTCATATTGATCTAATAGTCAGAGGCCGTCGGTGTGACCCCATTTTTAACAGAAGTACTTTTAGGATGGACATGCAACACGGTAAAGTTGTCCGCATAGTTGCGTGGCAAGTCGAATTTAGCATTGTCGGCACCCAAGTAGCAGGCGCCATAAGCGCTGCTTTTGGTGATACGCACCAGTTTGAGATTGTAATCGATGCTCATTTTCGAGATATCTTTAATGAAAGCCTTCTGCAGTAAATTCCAGCTGCTCCATACCGATCCTACGCAGACAATATTAAGATCACCAGACTTGACCAGGTCCTTGTGCACCTTGGGCAGCACCGCCTTGATCATGCACGCCAAATGGATAGCGGCCTCATGGAACAGCGACAAAGCCAGTTTGTCGCCGGCTTCGGCATTCCTCGCTAGCTTCTCACACAAATTGGCAAAGAAGGGCTTATCAAATTTGGCATAACAATATGGTAGCATATCGTAGCGTGTCTCTATGCTAAAGTGTTCACGAATGAGCGCCCAAGTCTGATCAATGGGAAAAGGCGACTTGACCAGGTTATCCATATGATCAAAGACCACTTTAGTTGCGCGATAGGATATAAACCAGGCTGGAATACAAAGCCAATTAGTCATTTCCAATTATATTGCCATAGAACGATATCAGCTAATATTAATCATTGATTTGCCATTAAAATAGATTAATGAAACTGGTAATAATTCTTGTTTTATTGGACAAAAGTTGATCACTCACCGCTTCCCTCGTCCCCCAGAAAATGTCCCCAACCACCGCAGTTAGCTGTGCTACCATCCGGATTACGCAGCAAGCAATTGGAGCCGGTTCCCGAGATGAGGACAATCCCACCAATAGAGGAAGCCGTGAACATACTGCCCATTGTGTCGCTCGAGACGGTATAGCTCTCGGAAAGATTTGGAAATGTGCGTCGCAACTCCAGCTCCAGCTCGCGATTTGTAGCTTCCTATTGTGTACAAACGGATAAAGTTACGTGCTTCAAATTTTATTTTTTCCCACGTTACCTGTTCGCAGCCGCTAAGGCTGAGACCCAAGCTCGCCAATGGCGTATCTTTTGGTATGTTAGCTTCATCTTTGCAACGTTCCACCATATCCGCAATGCGACGGGCACATGTCGGTATTCCGATACCCCAATGATTTGTGCCGAGACCACTGGTCGTGCCCACCGAGACACCGTTTGCATCACAGATGACCAAGTGGGAGTGCGTCGCTCCTCTGCAATATGCAAACAAATTTATTTATATATGTATATATTTTTCTGTTTAACCGTTTGGAGCGTATTGTTCGACTATTAAGATCTATTTAATAATGCTTCCATCAATAGTTATTCAATCAAGGCAATTGAGTTAATTGAATCAATAATGTTCTATATTTGACGAAGTTTATTCAATTAAGGAATTTCCTGAAAAGTACATATTTTTACTACTGTAACATGCGTTATAAATTTTTGATGCAGTCGTTGTGATTAATATACATACATATGTATGTATGTATGGTTAGTGATATGGGAACTAATTTAATACATAAATATTCTTGTAGATTGACTTTCAGATTATGATCATGACATTCATATGTACATGCCAAACCAAGCCATATATATATATATATATATATATATATATATATATATATATATATATATATATATATGAAAAAAAAGACAGGCTCTAAATATATACTATATATTATTTGTTTCGTATTCAAGTTTGACATTTATGACGTCAAAACTCTAACATACTGGCAGCTCTAAACCAAATGGTGCTGCCACATCAGCGCAATATACATATTACACAATGAAAACATTTTTAATTACTAATTGAATACATATACATATGTCGAGGCATCGAAGTGCGTGCTAAAAAAGAGTTAAAAAAAAAGAGGACAAGAGAAAAGAAACATAATTTTAATTGAAATGGATCTTTTGACAAATATACGGAAACTACTGTTGCTCAATTGCCGGCACACCATGAAGCAGCGGCTAATGACAACAACAATAAAGGAAGCGGCACGTGATCAACCGGCAATAACCAGTGCACAGCTGGACGAGTTAGAGCAGAATGTGCTGATGCGACATCACAAGAACAATGTGCCATGCATTCGGCAGCTTGTGGAAGCCCTGCAGCTGAACAGGGGGCACTCAGAGGACACACGTCAACAACTGGCTGCTGAACTCCAACAATTACCAAACGCAACTCATCCCCGCCTGCTCACATATAAAAATCAGCCGATGGAGCTGGCTAAGTATGAGCATCGGTTTCAGCATGAGGGAGCCAAAGAGTTCTCAGAACTAGCGCGTTCATTTAACCTGTATCGCATGGAGCATCTGGGGAACTACACGGGACACAAGAGCTACTACCTGATGGGTCAGCTGGCCATGCTGGAGCAAGCCGTCATAAAGTTTGCACTTAAATCGCTCACTCGAAACGGCTTTAAGGTTATTTCCGTGCCTGACATATTGCCACGAGAAATTATCGAAGGCTGTGGTATGCGCACCGAAGGCGAACGCACACAGGTCTACAAGTTGGAAACTGGGGAATGCCTATCGGGGACATCTGAAATGGCACTCGCTGGCTACTTTGCAAATAGACAGCTGGCGGAACGGGAGCTGCCGCTAAAAGTAGCCGCCGTCAGTCGTTGCTATCGAGCCGAGACCTCAGGACTTCAGGAGGAGAAAGGCATCTACCGGGTGCATCAGTTTACCAAGGTGGAAATGTTTGCTATTGCGACGCCAGAAAAATCTGAACCCACGTTAGAGGAGTTTAAGAACATTGAAATTGATTTGTTCAAAAAATTAGGGATTAACTTTCGACTGCTTGACATGCCGCCCTGTGAGCTGGGTACGCCGGCATATCAGAAATACGATATAGAAGCGTGGATGCCGGGTCGCCAGATATGGGGTGAAATATCGAGCTGCAGCAACTGCACAGACTACCAGGCCAAGCGCCTGAATATCATGTATAGGCGAGATAGTGATGGAACAGTTGTATATGCTCACACTCTCAATGGTACCGCAACGGCTATTCCACGACTACTGATTGCTCTAATTGAGTCATATCAGAGCGAAGATCACATACAAATACCAGAGGTATTAGTGCCCTTCATGAATGTACGGCGCACGATAACAAAGAATAAAAAGATACCCGAGATAAAGTTGGTAAAATTTATTAAAACAGCTTAACCTCTGCATTTACAAATTATGTGATGAATAAAGAATATTGAAAGTTTGTCTATTACGATTACATTCGCCAAAATGAAACACAATCGCAAATTATATAGTACATACAAAACATATACACATTGTATTGTGAGTAATTTGTTTCCATTCACTGACTTTGTATATTTAAGACTCGTTTTTATGATTCTTATCTTACACAAATATTTGTGCATCCCCTCTGATAAGTATTTGTCGCGCGCAACAATGACAAAAACCATAATCTAGCTCATTGTTAAACAATTGCGCATTGCACAAATAGATTGATGAATATTATACTATATAATAAATATAGAGTAGAGTTAACGTATCAATAGCAACTATCAACGACCTTACTTACCCTTCAATGCCGCCAAAATATTTCATTTTAATTGCTTGAACTTTAGATTGAAGCCGTGTAACGAGGCACTCGTACAAATCCTACAATTAAACAATAAACATTATGGTAAACGCATTCCAATTCCATTTACTATCATCACAATCTTATCGAGATTTGAACTACTCTGGTATTAGAATTTGTTAATTCAAGCACAAAAATAAAATCAAAAGTCGAGTTGGGTGCATGTGTCTGAAGAATGGAGAACTGTTTTACCAATTCCGATTGGAAGCTCAAATAACAATTATTGCAGCTACAGCACAAAGCAGTTCAGCGGGTGAAACGCAGGAAAAAAAACCACAAGAAACTCGTTTTCAAAATAAATTCCAGTCACTTTTTAGCATTTTGTAATCGTAGTCAGTTTTCTGTCTCACTTAAAAAAAATTAAACAATTAACTGCTTTCAACCTCTCCTACCCTTACACAACAGTCAATATTTTCTATTCGTACACGCACTGATATGTACTGTACACACAAATACCGCGAATTTAAGTTGGAAACCGCTTTTTATAGTAATTCGCATATTAAATCTGTTTTATTCTTACACGCCAATGGAGCTGCTGATATGGTCCCACGTCCAAACACTTTGAAACCCACACACCAAATATTGTTTTGAGACACTTGTTTTGTTATTTAAAGATTGGCGTAAACAGTAAACAGATGTTTTAACAGCAACAGTGCTGCAAAACACCATGCTCACGGTTGATTGAATCTTTTTATACCCTGAGCCCATTGAAAATGCGAAATCAGGGTACAATGATTTTGTTAAAAGTATGTGACAGGCAGAAGTAGGCAGACCCCATAAAGTATATATATTCCTGATCAGGGTGAAGAGCTGTTTCGATATGTCATGTCCGTCTGTCCGTATGCTTGAACGCGCCGATTTCCGAAGATATAAAAGTTAGAGAGTTCATTCTTTTTGTGTTAGGTTCGTATATTGCACGCGCAGTACGAATTTGTTTAAGAAATTCGATAACTTGTATATTTCCAAAGTTATCGATAAAAATATTGATCGAGAATCAGTTATAAAATTATATCTCGTTCATCTTTAGAATTAGAGTCTCCAAGTCTTCTTCTGCATATATACATATATGTAGATACTAATTTAATGCAATTTCGGGATTTTGTCAGATTTTGGATTCCGGTCCCCAATGCAAAAATGTATTTCAAATACTAGAGACATACAGTTTGGTTTGGCACATAGATATTACTATCATGATCATAATCTGAACATCTGATAACGATTGTCTGTCTAGAAACAGAATTATTAATCAAATAAGTTATGGCAGCAAAACCCACGCGGCACAGCAAGAGAGGCAGCGAGACAGCAAGACGCCTCCAATGCTTAAACACATACATATGTACATGCGTACAAGCGTAGATCAGAGTGTGCGTGTGTTCGTATTTTTGCATCTATAGTTTGTTACGCGTGGTGAATCGAAACGAAGCATTCTTGGAATATTATTCGTTTGAAGAAAGGCTCGGAGGATTTAGTAGTCGAGAAGTCTCGACTACAGCTTTCTTACTTGTTAACACTGCACTATGCTACGTGCCTACGTTTAGTATTATTATTAAATAAACCTAATTTGTTCCAATTAAAAAAAAAAAAATAATAATAAATAAAAGAAAAGAAAAACTAATAATTATCTTTCCTTTTTTGTTCATAGTGAATATTTGTCAGAAGGCAGTTTTGAATTTAAATATATATTTTTTTATTTTAAGCATTTCAATAATACAAAATCGAAGCTCTATTTTTTGCTCTTGTCCTTGTCGTTATCCTTAATTGTATATTTGTCATAGGACTTGGTGGGATCGTATGGCTCCCATCGGCTGGCAGGGAAGATATGCTTGTTGCGTTCATACCACGAACGCAATAGTACTTTACCTGCATGCGATTCTTCCTTCTCAACGGAGGCGTCGCTAATCATACGTATATCGTCGTGCACATCGAACTGGAAGAGTGGGCCGGATTTACCGCGAGCCTTGGTTACAATGAAGTCATAAAAGGAGTAGTGATGGGGCAATATTAAATCTTCCTTCACATACATCAGCTGATCGGCCATTACAGTCTTCAGCTCGATGAACTCTTTGCGCAACAACTCCAGGCATTTCTGAAGGAACTGATATATGGAATTGCCCTTTTTCATCAACACATTTCGCCTGTGCCCAGAGCCATCCCAGTAGCTAAACGTTATGGAGATGTCTTCGTCTTTAAGTTCCGCTTGCTGCATTACCCATTCCTGTCGTAATTGCTCGCGCAAACGATTCTCCTGTTCCTCACGCTCGCGGTCTGGCAGAAAGGACGTGTCCACATCAGGATTCTTACAGATTTTCTTTTTTTTTACTGGCACATGTTCATTTGGTTGTTCGGTCCACTTGGTTGGCTTGGGCCGGACGAACTTCTCTTGCATCGCCCTATCATCTTCGTCTATTTCCTCCTCTTCGTCATCTAGACTAAAAGATAACGCTTGTATTTGACGCTTCTGTTTGTTTTTCTCTTCTTGTATGGCTTCCAAGGCACGCTGTTTCTCTCGATCTTTTTCATCCTTCTTTTGAGCGAGTTTCTTTTCTCTTTCTCGCACAATGTCCTCTTGCTTCGCCTTCATCTCATCTAAGGTGACCAGTCCAATAGTTGACGATTTGAGCTGTTGTTCGACGGCATCGTAGTGCGTTGCAAATTTGTTCTCTATCTTATCCAGCTTCAGCTCCTCCTCGATTTTCTTTTTCCGGAACTCAATCTCTTGCTGCTGGATTTCGCGCTTTTTCATTAGTTGTGCAGCGCGCCCAGCCTCGCTGGCGGCGCCCTTGTAGTGGGCCATTATTTAGTTTTAACACTTCTTTATTAAAAAAAAAAAGAAATAAAATATATTTGTATCAACGCTTATTTCCACTTGTTATAACGAAAGATGTTCTGCTTCTTCTTTCTCAAATTGTGCCAGCTGTTATTGAAGAGTGGTTCAATATTTATTCAAATGTCGGAACTAGTTCATATATTAAATAAAGTGTCATATCGACTAGCTTTTGTAGCGTAGAAATGCGTAATTCGTTAAAATTCGAATATGTGAGAGCTTTAAGCCCCTTTGAGAGTCCTTTAAAGAGCTTTTACGAGCTGGTTAACATAAATACATTTGACAGATGCCGTTGACTGTTTTAGTCACTGCGGAACTTTCAAGCCTATTGGACGCTCTCGGCAAAAAAAAAAAACAAAAAAAATCAGTGCAGCAGCTTATTGCTTATGGATATTTTTGAAATCGAATTCTTTGATTTAAACCGCTGGAAATGAATTGTAAAGTAATAAAAACCAAATTACCAAATTGTGTGAGGTTAAATTATGTAAATACCAAAGGCGTGTCTAAGCTGTGGAAATGTGAGGTTGTGTTTTCTCTCTTTGTGAATGAGTGGATGTGAGCATATACATATGCGTGCGTTTTGTAAATGAAGAAGTGCTCTGCGTTGGGCAAGGACATTACGGACAAAGAGTAACACCAGTAAGTGACACGTGGTGGGCGGGGCGTGGCGGGTGGTGGTCGGGTGGTGGCGGGTGTTGGTGGCGGGTGGTGGAGGCGTAGTGTCGGGAGGAAACGGAAGTTACCAAATTGAAATTGCATTTAAGATGAGCGAACCATTAAAAAGATTTCACTTACAGCTTGTTTAGTCCATCGAATTTCCTTTGCGCCTTTTCGTCATTGCTATCGAGTAACCTAATGCGGCTTCTGTTTTAGAAACGTTGACAATATTCATGAGTCTGAGTCATAAATTCCCGTTCGAAGTCTGGCTAATGGGTGGCCCACGCTTTGGGTCTGGTGGGGCAGAGTTTTGCAGGTGCCACGTCAAGTGGCACTAAAATCATTAACTGTTGCAACATATTAAATTCATGGCCCAGAGTCTAGTCGATATTCAGGCAGCATATATTGACATAAACACTATTGGACCACTCAGCCAACCAATACCCGAGGGCGTGACATGAGGTTCTATTCGTGTTGCAGCTAATTTCCTGTGTGTGGAAACACGCGAAAGACTATGAAAATAACGTACGAGCTGGCATCGTGAGAAGTAAATAAAAGCAACAATAACTTTATCGAGCATTAATTAATTTATCGAAGAATTATATTTATAATACTTATAAATTTTCTCAGATGGGAGATGCTTACCATTATGTATATATTTTTAACTTAGAGAGCTGGAAAAGTTTTACCCAGCCCAAATCAAATTAAACAAGTAGTAACAATTACCTTCAAACCAACAAATATCAAAAATATCAAAGGTTAGAAAACCTATGTATTCAAACAACAAAATAAGTATAACGAAAATATCAATTGACAAATGGGGTATACCCTCTGCTGGAACATAACTAAAGTCAACTTGAAAGTTTCTTCTGTGTGTGCTGGATGCAGTTCATTTCATAGAGTTTGTCGCCTTAGATTGGATTTCAGCTTGCCTGTGAAGCTTTACATTCTCTTCTATTTTCTCTTTCTCTCCACAAAAATGTACCTCAATCAACCATAAAATTCAGACCTTCTCCCTTCTAAGCCTTGAGTTAAATACTGTAATTAAAGGTGTCCAATTTGTTTGTTGAGTAGAAATTAAATTTCGTAGCTCATTTACTAATCTTCATAATAAACCTTTCGAAAGAGCCAAGTTATTAACTACAGTAAAGATATAAAATGTATATATATAATGAAATTAATACATAATTTACATGGCTGCGCACAAATAATTAATATATTATGTTACCATTTCTCTATCACATAATATTGGCTCTCTTCAATACGAAGGTATCTACTTCTTTTTATCACAATCAAGCGTCTGATATCCCAAGTATTCAAAACGTCATTCGCCACATTTTATGGAAACTGTATTAAACTAAAAGAAAAAAGTTCGTATTACTTCAATTTTTATTTTAAATTTTTATATTAGAAAGTATTTAAAATATGTTTATATTTTCTTTCTAATTGCAAACATTCAAGAAAGTATAATATTGACAGTCGAAAATTTATTTACTTAACACTTTCTTGGAGGAGTATAATGACCTATTCAGCATCTCTGTGATGACAATGGCTTAAAAATTATATCCACACAGCTTTTCATTTGATTACAGTTTTGTTAACGTTTTTTTTTTCTGATTTGAGAACTATTAACTTTTTACTGCGCAAGTAAACTTTTTGAATTTTGTGATTGAAGAATATGTCGGGGACATTCTTCACTTCCATCTGAGTTTATGTATACCCTAAACCCATTGAAAATGGGAATTCAGGATATAATGGTTTTGTGAAAATGTATGTAATGAAGAAGAGAAAGAGTGAAAGTTTTTTTTTTGTTTTTTTTTTTTTCAGTTTTCAGGGTATCTCGTTTTTTTATACCCTGAGCCCATTGAAAATGGGAAATCAGGGTATAATGATTTTGTTAAAAGTATGTAACAGGCAGAAGGAGGCGTGGACCCCATAAAGTATATATATTCTTGATCAGGGTGACGAGGAAAGTTGATATAGCCATGTCCGTCTGTCCGTCCGTCCGTATGTATGAACGAGTCGATTTCCGAAGATACAAAAGCTAGAGAGTTCATTTTTTTTTTGTGTTAGGTTCGTATATTGCACGCGCAGTATGAGTTTGTTTCAGAAATTCGATAACTTGTATATTTGCAAAGTTATCGATAAACGAATTTATCGGGAACCAGTTATAAAATTCTAAATAATTCATTTTTAGAGTTAGAGTCTCCAAGTCTTCTGCATATATATAGATACTAATTTAATGCAATTTCGGTTTTTGTCAGATTTTGGATTCCGGTCCACTTCGCCCCACCACCCCCAAATATGAAAAAAATGCATTTCAAATACTAGAGACATGCAGTTTGGTTTAGCATATAGATATGAATATCATAATCACAATATGAAGATATCAATACGATTGTCCATCTAGAAACAGAATTATTAATCATCAAAGTTTTCTCATCAAAATCCATGCGGCGCAGCAACAACGGCAGAGAGAGACAGCAAGACGCTTGCAATGCTTACACACATGCATACACACATACATGCATACAAGTGTAGATCACTGTTTATGTGTGCGCGTGGTTTTGCATGCGAGCAGAAACGAATCGAATAATTCTTGGAATATTATTCGTTCGATGAAGGGCTCAGGGGATTTCGTAGTCGAACAGTCTCGACTACAGCTTTCTTACTTGTTTTTTTTTTTATCTCATTAAATAATGTGATTTGAGCTCAAAATTTGTCAATAGAAGGAAATATATAAACCCTTTTGCAACTTATTTTCTGCGCATTTCAATTTTCGCAGAAATTGTGTACATTTTAAACAATTTGCCGTCGACACTAATACATTCGCTCGGAAACTCACACATACACAGTCAGTTCAGTATACTTCTTGTTGCTTTCTGCATAGGATTTATGCAGACTTTTCATAAACACGACATAAGATTAATTTGTTGTTGTTTCCTAATGTCTTATATTGGTAAGCAGCGCTAGCTGAGCCGTCGCTTTTTCATATAACTTAAGCGTTTATTTATGGGTCACCATAACGCTGAGAAAACAAGACGCAGAGCAGGTCCATGACAACCGACTAAATGAGTAACTTTCAATATTCATTTGAAAATGTAAATTTAGGGTATATTGGTTTTGTTAACAGTCAGAAAGAGACTTCGCAAACCCACAAAGTATATATGTATATATATAAGCCCTGTCCGTCCGTTATTTCGGAAACTACAAAAGCTAGAGAGGTGAAATTTCACGTGAAGTCGTATTCTTTCTCGACTAGAACTAGGAAATCGGGGTATAATGGTTTGGTTAAATATAAATATATCCTTGATCATGGCGACGAACTGTTAATCTTTAGAAATAGATTCACTACAGATAATAATTTAATACAATTTTTATTTATATTAGATTTTGGATAGCGGCCCCCAATTCAATTCCCATCCATCCAAGTGTGGCTAAATTATATGATAGACATTTTACACATCATCGTAAAGCTCGAACTTTCCAAAAATAACTGCTCTTTTTATAGTAAAACTATTTTACTTTATTACGGTAACATCCTAGTATTATTTATACACTTTAGTCAAAGACAAGCAAATGAAGTGTCAAAAATGTGGCCCCAAATTCTGTACTATTATTTCGTGTGCGAATTATTTGCGTGTATCAGTGTATATTCATTTACAAAATGTGTGTCCTTGAACAACTATAAAGCACAAGCGTTTGTGGGAATGCATGTGTGGGTGATTTAAAAATAGCTTAATAAGCGATGTCAAACGCTGTTTGCATTTTCGCAGCGCAGCAAACGTATACGTATCCTTGTGTGCGTGCTTGTATATGTGTGTATGTTATTGAGTGTACATGCATGTCTGCTGATGACTATATGAATGATATTCGAATAGCCAGCCAGCCAAATAGTTGAGTGGGTCTCTTTCTTTTTCTCGCTGTGTGCTACATCCAAGAGACAGGCGCTTGACAACAGGCATGCCCTACTCTTCTAGAGCTGTACCCGTACATTTAATCATGCACTTCTTTATTCCAATATTATTTGGTCCATCAATGACGCGTAGTTCAATCCACTGAGCTATATAGATCTATTCGATTATATACTCTGAACCTGTTGGAAATAGGAAATCAGGGTCTAATGGTGTTGTTAAACAGGCAGAAGGAGGCGTGACAATTATATCTCTTACATCTTTAGAGCTAGAGCCTCCAAGTCGTCCATGTACAAGAACATTTATTCATTAAATAACACAGCCCATGTGCTGAGCATGCAAGCAGACACGAAGCGAAGAATTTTTGGAATATTAGTTCTTTGAAGGGTTCAGGGGATCTCGTAGTCGAGCAGTCTCTTTTTGATTTCTTACATTTGTATGTTTAGCGGTTTGATTTGTTTTGCTGCTTCAATTTGCCTTTTGCCAAGGGCATCTTGAGGTAATTTTCGGCTGTTACAGACATCTATCATTTTCATACATATTTATGTATGTATATATTCAGCTATATTGTCTAAGTTCTTCCACCTGTAATATACTACATAAATCGGATACCATGTACGCAGCTTGCTCTTCATTATTTGCGTTCGCTCTGCCCTATTCGCCGTTAAATGGTTTAATGCTATTTGATGTCAACTAAACATACTCAAAAAGTTGACTGGGAATTGTTGATTGATTGATCTGTGCCTGTCTCTTTTCTTCATGGACACAGTATTGTTAAATTATATCCTTATTATTTCCTTTAAACTAGTAATTAGTAAAGGGTTATGCTCTATTAATGCTGAGACTTCTAAAGATATTGTCATCTAAGAATATTGCTTTTCATCGTCTGTTTGCAGGATAGGGCAATAAGGATTCTTTTTATCTGGCTGTCGCAAGCCCAGATTTGGCAGCCATATATTCATATCGGCGCTAGTATTTATTTGTACACTGTCATTATGTTGTTCAGAGTCAGTTTGCTGCGCGATTGGAGAAGCCAGTAATGCTTTTTTACCGTCGCACGTAGGTAATCCTAGTGGCGTTCCAGCACTTTTAAATCTCACATACGTGAAGCATTTGAACTTTACTATGAGTACGTATGTGCGATATATGTGAATGGTTGGTCTATCTACAATATGTACCCTGGCAAAGGATATAGCCTATCTTACTGGTCTTTAACATCGCAATTTATCTATTAATCCCAGTTAAGACTAGTACATATGTATATTTAATTGATTTGTGTGACATGATATGTGGCTTAACTGTATGACTAGACCTTCTTATACCAAAAGCTAAGACTCGAAATACAGTATCCAGTTCATCAAGTATTCCTTTCAAATACAAAATATTGACAAGATTTAAAAGTACAGTTGTCAAAGCTTCTTGTTGCATGTTGCACTTGGGAAATTTCATTGGGTCTGCTTTTACATTTGTTTTGATAGATATTGCTATTACACGAGTGTTGTTCCATTTCATAAAGGGAATGGGTGTGCGGATGTGTGTATGTATATGGTGAATAGCGCTTGTTTTCCAGCTGTATGCAGTATGGCATGAAAATTCTGTAACCTTTGTTTGTGTGCCTCGCTTAGTTGAATAACTGACTGCCTGCCCTTGTCAAAAATATCGCTATGTATGTATATATGGTTGTCTCAATTGTCTTTTGTCCGAAAGCTATTTGGCATTTGCAAAATGGCCAAGGCTGGCAGTACCAACCCAAAACCAAACGACCAACTAGTGAAATAAACTTTAACATACATACATGGCGACTGCGGGTGTTTTTGTCTGTGTGTTTACTTGTGTGTCCGTGGACTATCTACCACTCAATAGCGAACAAATAGTGAACAAAATGTTGCTAAAGAAAACAAAGCTTAGCAGCTTAAGCCTTAAATGTTTGGCAGCCAGACTTAGAAGAATCTCATAAAAGCTATGTATATTTTTATACTCTATTCCCAAAGGGAAAAAGAGTATATTGGGTTTGTGCAATGTCCGTCTGTCCGTCTGCTCGTATGATCTCAATATTTTTCGGCGCTATTAGAGCTAGAGACTTAAAGTTTGCTCCCGAATTATAAAATTTTTCCCGATCCGCCCACTAGGGGCGTGGCAAATCGGAAAATTCTTGCGCTCATAGGCCAGTAATCATACTAGTTGATGAGCTAGAGAGTTGCAATTTGGAATGTATACTCGCGGTGACAACCCAAGATCAGAAAGCTATGGCCCATTAGGGGCGTGGTAAACCGGGAAAAATGTATTTTCTACTGTTTTAAAGCTAGAACGCTGAAATTTGTCATGTGCGTTTATGTTATGATTCTATGAAGATTGATCAAAAAGTTATATGCCTGCGCCCATTGGGGCCGTTTTTGAGCTAAAAGCTTCCAAAATTGGATGGTTCAGTTAATAATGTCATTCTCTATCGATGACCCAAAAATATTTTTTCAGCTATTTTTGGGGCGTGGCATATCGAAAATATCCTGTAATTTTCGCATTTTTTGAGTGTAAGCAACAAAATGTTGCATTTATGTTAGCCTCGTCTCTTTCTAAGAACTTATGCGTCTACACCCTCTGGGGGCGTGGCAAATAGGCAAAGAAATTTGTTGTGGCCAACTGCATAATTCATGCATACAAACAGCTTATGTGGCTTAACTGTATGACTAGACCTTCTTATACCAAAAGCTAAGACTCGAAATACAGTATCCAGTTCATCAAGTATTCCTTTCAAATACAAAATATTGACAAGATTTAAAAGTACAGTTGTCAAAGCTTCTTGTTGCATGTTGCACTTGGGAAATTTCATTGGGTCTGCTTTTACATTTGTTTTGATAGATATTGCTATTACACGAGTGTTGTTCCATTTCATAAAGGGAATGGGTGTGCGGATGTGTGTATGTATATGGTGAATAGCGCTTGTTTTCCAGCTGTATGCAGTATGGCATGAAAATTCTGTAACCTTTGTTTGTGTGCCTCGCTTAGTTGAATAACTGACTGCCTGCCCTTGTCAAAAATATCGCTATGTATGTATATATGGTTGTCTCAATTGTCTTTTGTCCGAAAGCTATTTGGCATTTGCAAAATGGCCAAGGCTGGCAGTACCAACCCAAAACCAAACGACCAACTAGTGAAATAAACTTTAACATACATACATGGCGACTGCGGGTGTTTTTGTCTGTGTGTTTACTTGTGTGTCCGTGGACTATCTACCACTCAATAGCGAACAAATAGTGAACAAAATGTTGCTAAAGAAAACAAAGCTTAGCAGCTTAAGCCTTAAATGTTTGGCAGCCAGACTTAGAAGAATCTCATAAAAGCTATGTATATTTTTATACTCTATTCCCAAAGGGAAAAAGAGTATATTGGGTTTGTGCAATGTCCGTCTGTCCGTCTGCTCGTATGATCTCAATATTTTTCGGCGCTATTAGAGCTAGAGACTTAAAGTTTGCTCCCGAATTATAAAATTTTTCCCGATCCGCCCACTAGGGGCGTGGCAAATCGGAAAATTCTTGCGCTCATAGGCCAGTAATCATACTAGTTGATGAGCTAGAGAGTTGCAATTTGGAATGTATACTCGCGGTGACAACCCAAGATCAGAAAGCTATGGCCCATTAGGGGCGTGGTAAACCGGGAAAAATGTATTTTCTACTGTTTTAAAGCTAGAACGCTGAAATTTGTCATGTGCGTTTATGTTATGATTCTATGAAGATTGATCAAAAAGTTATATGCCTGCGCCCATTGGGGCCGTTTTTGAGCTAAAAGCTTCCAAAATTGGATGGTTCAGTTAATAATGTCATTCTCTATCGATGACCCAAAAATATTTTTTCAGCTATTTTTGGGGCGTGGCATATCGAAAATATCCTGTAATTTTCGCATTTTTTGAGTGTAAGCAACAAAATGTTGCATTTATGTTAGCCTCGTCTCTTTCTAAGAACTTATGCGTCTACACCCTCTGGGGGCGTGGCAAATAGGCAAAGAAATTTGTTGTGGCCAACTGCATAATTCATGCATACAAACAGCTTAGAAGTAATTGCTAAACTGGCAGAAAGCATCTAATAAACAACAAGTTTCCAGCGGGATTTGAACCTAGGTCATTTTAAAACAAGTAAGAAAGCTGTAGTCGAGACTGCTCGACTACGAAATCCCCTGAGCCCTTCTTAAAACGAATAATATTCCAAGAATTATTCGATTCATGTGCATGTGTGTAAACATGTGTGTAAGCATTGCAATCGTCTTGCTGCCTCACTGCTTTGTTGCTGTGCCGCATGGGTTTTGTTGAGAAAACTTTGATGATTAATAATTCTGTTTCTAGATGGACAATCGTATTGATATCTTCAGATTATGATTATGATATTCATATCTATATGCTAAACCAAACTGCATGTCTCTAGTATTTGAAATGCATTCTTTTTCATATTTGGGGGTGGTGGGGTGAAGTGGGAACCGGAATCCAAAATCTGACAAAAACCGAAATTGTATTAAATTAGTATCTATATATATGCAGAAGACTTGGAAATCGGACGCGTTCAAACGTACGGTCAGACGGAAAGTCGGATGGATGGACGGACAGACGGACATGGCTATATCAACTTTTCTCGTCACCCTGATCAGGAATATATATACTTTATGGGGTCTGCCACGCCTCCTTCTGCCTGTTACATACGGTCAGACGGACAGACGGACGGACGGACATACAGATAGACATGGCTATATCAACTTTTCTCGTCACCCTGATCAGGAATATATATACTTTATGGGGTCTGCCACGCCTCCTTCTGCCTGTTACATACTTTTAACAAAACCATTTTCAATGGGCTCAGGGTATAATCATAAATAAAACAACAATAACACACAAACGCACATTAAAATCTGATAGAGCCATTCAGAGAAAGAAGGGCATATAAGGTTAAGAGAGTGTAAGATGTGTATTACATGTGCATGTATTTTCATGTGATAGTGTATGTATACGGGTGTCAAGCAGACAACGAATTATTTTCGTAGCTAGCACATCAATGAGGTATGGGGAGTATATGTGACAAGGCCACGTGTACATTCATAATATGTACGTACGTATATAATGAGTACGTATTTAAAAATATAATACTACGCCAGACAGTGCACAGAGCAAAAGATAATAGTACAAATAATGAAAAGAAAGTGTAGCATTAGAGACGAAAATAACAGGAACATGAACGGGAACACAAAGCACGCACAGGAAACCAGTTAAATGGCAAAATAAGATAACAACTATCAGCAACAACAACAAACACCACGGCACTTTGCGCATACAAATGTCAGTCGTGGCCAACGCTGACTGCGGTGCCGGCAGTTATAGAAAGTAGAGAGCATTATGCTTGCAACTTCAACACGCTGCTAACTGCTGTATGAGCGCGTTGCGTTCATTGACATTTCAAATTAAATATAGCGAAACGGCAGCAACGACAACAACAGCGAAATCAGCTACTTTACTCACACCATGGAGGACGTTAGCGGAGCAACTTCGGCAACAAAAAAGAGTACCCTGTCAGTGGATCGTGCCGCATTTCTCCTGCTGCGCGTGAAAAAGGCATTCAAGAAGAAGAGGCAGCAAAGAAAGGACCGGCAGTAAGTTAAAACCGTAGTTTACCACGCTCTATATTACAGTTCATCTTCCCACGCACTCTTTATATTTCAAGTTAAAGCTTTCGAATTGGTTTTTCATTATCTGTTTTGCCTATATTGCATTTTGCTTTGCACCTTTTTATACCCTGAGCCCATTGAAAATGGGAAATCAGGGTATAATGGTTTTGTTAAAAGTATGTAACAGGCAGAAGGAGGCGTGGCAGACCCCATAAAGTATATATATTCCTGATCAGGGTGACGAGAAAAGTTGATATAGCCATGTCCGTCTGTCCGTCCGTCTGTCCGTCCGTCCGTCCGTCCGTATGTATGAACGCTTCGATTTCTGAAGGTCCGTATATAGCCCGCGCAGTCTTCTGCATATATATAGATACTAATCTAATACAATTTCCATTTTTGTCAGATTTTGGATGCCACGCCCCCTTAGCCCACAATTTGCAAAAAACGCCATCTTAGCAATTACTACTAAGCTGTTTGTATGCATGAATTATGAAGTTGGCCACTACAAACTTCTTTGCCGATTTGGCATGTCCCCAGTGGGCGTAGATGCATAATTTTTGGGCAGTTCTTAGAAAGAGCCGAGGCTAACATAACTGCAATTTGGTTACTTACACTCAAAGAAATGCGAAAATTACCGGGTATTTTTCGGTATGCCACGCCCCCAAAGAGGCTGAAAAATTATTTCACATGACAAATTTCAGCGTTCTAGCTTTAAAACTGTAGAATATACGTTTTTCCCGACTTACCACGCCCCCAATAGGCGTAGATATTGCCGCCATAGCTTTCTGATCTTGGGTTGTTACCGCGAGTATACATTCCAAATTGCAACTCTCTAACTCATCAACTAGTATGATTACTGGCATACGGGCGCAAGAACTTTCCGATTTGCCATACGATTGTTACCGCGAGTATACATTCCAAATTACAACTCTCTAGCTCATCAACTAGTATGATTAGTGGCATACGGGCGCAAGAATTTTCCGATTTGCCACGCCCCTAGTGGGCGAATCGGGAAAATTTTTACTGTTTATAATTCGGGAGCATACATGAGTATATGTTAAAAATTTCATTTCTGCTGATCAAGAATATATATACTTTGTGGGGTCTGCGACGTCTCCTTCTGCCGAAGATATAAAATCTTGAAATTTGGCACATAAATACATTCAGATATTCTTAATCTACTCTGAAAGTTTCATGAAGATCGTCTATCAAGAAATTAAGTTATAAGCCAAAGTTCAGCCCAACCTACCCCCAAGCCACGGCAGCAACTGCGAGGTAAACAGAGCGCGCGCTCATTGTATATATATTCTTGATCAGCACAAAAAATAAGTTGGTATAATCTGTCCGTCGGTATGAATGTCGAGATTTGGGAAACTACAAAATCTAGAGAGCTGAAATTTCACATGAATACTCATATGTACGAGCTTATTATTATTATTATTTTTTTTTTAATACTATTCGTTTATTTGTTTCCCTTTTTTTTGTTTTTTGAACATAGCTTCTACGCCTTTTTAGCTAGAGATTTGTATATTTGGATAGATATTATGGAGTGTTTTGATTTGTATAGAGATAGAGGCTAAGGCAGCATCGAGTACCAGAAATTGAATCAAACGTCAAGTTGAGCAATTTCTAAATGAATTGACAACAGCTTCTAAAAGCCTATGAAAAGGGAACGGGGGTTCGAAGCAGAGTAAAGGTCTTATGTCTCTGACAGATTTTCACATTTGCATGAGCATTGAATATTGGCGGATGTGGAGAAAAAAACCTGATTTAACTATTCATACTTAAATATAATTCGAAGCTGACAAATACCATATCCCTCATCTTACTCCTCTGCAAATATCATACAAACGCGGTTGTGCCGCGCCAAGTAATTGCATTTTCTTGCTGCCGCTTTAATTGACATCAATAAATAATTACATTGAGTTAAATTGTATTTCACCATGTCTCTCTCTCACTATTCTCTCTTTCTCAAACTTCTCTCTCTCACACTTGTCTCTCTCTCTCTCTCTCTCTCTCTCTCTCTCTCTCTCTCTCTCTCTCTCTCTCTCTCTCTCTCTCTCTCTCTCTCTCTCTCTCTCTCTGATATATAATAATAAACATATATCTCTCGTTTCCTTGCAGGGGACAGCAGAGCGGCGCATGCACGGTCTTGGGTGGCAACGGACAACAGTCGCGCATCGGTAGCCGCAAATTTCCGCCGCCATTGTTACGGTCACACACTCTGCCTGCCATAATTGTACCAGGAATTCCCGTTGTCTCGCTGCATGCAGATAAACAATCATTTCAATTGGGTGTGTAATCAATTTATAACTAAAAGAAAAATATACATATATAGCACATTAACACATCATATACGGTCTTGAATGAATATATGTATTCAAGGCTAGTTAACAAGTGAAGTTAGCAAGAATGTTATAGTGTCAGGGACACCCAGCTACAAAATTCCCACTCATGTTTTAGTGCATAACATCAAATTTCACTTGTCGACATTTACTTTATCATAAGTAGCCTATCAAAATACATATCACACAACCGAAATCACACAATCGTAATGGCAAGGGAACAGAATTTTTTACGAATTACAGAGGTTTTCGATTTATCGGGGCTTAAAAAACCAAAATACGATATTTCACGTCGTTTCAATAATTTTAACTTATTAAAAAATTAAATACACATCCAATTCAATATTATTTATTGTTTTATTGCTATTTACCCATCCGTTTGCCCATTAGTGCTCAATCTACCTTTCTGGCTATTTTCTAGCCATTTTTAGCCGTTTTTAGCCGTTTTTCGCTCTTTTTCTGGTTTATCTCACCAAATACCTTTCTACCTTCTTTCTAGGCTTGCTATCCTACTTTCTAATCATATTTCTATCTCTTAATCACGATTATGTTCATTGGTTGATGGCCAGTCTTATTTATCCATCCATTTGCCCATTAGTGCTCAATCTACCTTTCTGGCTATTTTCTAGCCGTTTTTAGCCGTTTTTCGCTCTTTTTCTGGTTTATCTCACCAAATACCTTTCTACCTTCTTTCTAAGCTTGCTATCCTACTTTCCAATCATATTTACATTCCTTAATCACGATTCTGTTCATTGGTTGATGGCCAGTCTTATTTATCCATCCATTTGCCCATTACTGCTATTTTTTAGCCGTTTTTCGCTCTTTATCAGGTTTATCTCACCAAATACCTTTCTACCTTCTTTCCAGGTTTGCTATCCTATTTTCTAATTATATTCCTATCTCTTAATCACGATTCTGTTCATTGGTTGATGGCCAGTCTTATTTATCCATCCATTTGCCCATTACTGCTCAATCTACCTTTCTGGCTATTTTTAGCCGTTTTTAGCGGTTTTTAGCCGTTTTTCGCTCTTTTTCTGGTTTATCTCACCAAATACCTTTCTACCTTCTTTCTAGGCTTGCTATCCTACTTTCTTATCATATTTACATCCCTTGATCCCGATTCTGTTCATTGGTTAATGGCCAGTCTTATTTATCCATCCATTTGCCCATTACTGCTCAATCTACCTTTCTGGCTATTTTTAGCCGTTTTTAGCGGTTTGTAGCCGTTTTTTGCTCTTTTTCTGGTTTATCTCACCAAATAACTTTCTACCTTCTTTCTAGGCTTCCTATCCTACTTTCTAATCATATTTACATTCCTTAATCACGATTCTGTTCATTGGTTGATGGCCAGTCTTATTTATCCATCCATTTGCCCATTACTGCTCAATCTACCTTTCTGGCTATTTTTAGCAGTTTTTAGCCGTTTTTCGCTCTTTTTCTGGTTTATCTCACCAAATACCTTTCTACCTTCTTTCTAGGCTTGCTATCCTACTTTCTTATCATATTTACATCCCTTGATCCCGATTCTGTTCATTGGTTAATGGCCAGTCTTATTTATCCATCCATTTGCCCATTACTGCTCAATCTACCTTTCTGGCTATTTTTAGCCGTTTTTAGCGGCTTTTAGCCGTTTTTTGCTCTTTTTCTGGTTTATCTCACCAAATACCTTTCTACCTTGTGTCTAGGCTTGCTATCCTACTTTCTAATCATATATTCATTCCCTAATCACGATTCTGTTCATTGGTTGATGGCCAGTCTTATTTATCCATCCATTTGCCCATTACTGCTCAATCTACCTTTCTGGCTATTTTTAGCCGTTTTTAGCGGTTTTTAGCCGTTTTTTGCTCTTTTTCTGGTTTATCTCACCAAATACCTTTCTACCTTCTTTCTAGGCTTCCTATCCTACTTTCTAATCATATTTACATTCCTTAATCACGATTCTGTTCATTGGTTGATGGCCAGTCTTATTTATCCATCCATTTGCCCATTACTGATCAATCTACCTTTCTGGCTATTTTTAGCAGTTTTTAGCCGTTTTTCGCTCTTTTTCTGGTTTATCTCACCAAATACCTTTCTACCTTCTTATCATATTTACATCCCTTGATCCCGATTCTGTTCATTGGTTAATGGCCAGTCTTATTTATCCATCCATTTGCCCATTACTGCTCAATCTACCTTTCTGGCTATTTTTAGCCGTTTTTAGCGGTTTTTAGCCGTTTTTTGCTCTTTTTCTGGTTTATCTCACCAAATACCTTTCTACCTTGTGTCTAGGCTTGCTATCCTACTTTCTAATCATATTTACATTCCCTAATCACGATTCTGTTCATTGGTTGATGGCCAGTCTTATTTATCCATCCATTTGCCCATTACTGCTCAATCTACCTTTCTGGCTATTTTTAGCCGTTTTTAGCCGTTTTTCGATCTTTTTCTGGTTTATCTCACCAAATACCTTTCTACCTTCTGTCTAGGCTTGCTATCCTACTTTCTAATTATATTTCTACCTCTTAATCACGATTCTGTTCATTGGTTCTGTTCTGGTTTATCTCACCAAATACCTTTCTACCTTCTTTCTAGGCTTGCTATCATACTTATCATATTTACATCCCTTGATCCCGATTCTGTTCATTGGTTAATGGCCAGTCTTATTTATCCATCCATTTGCCCATTACTGCTCAATCTACCTTTCTGGCTACTTTTAGCCGTTTTTAGCCGTTTTTAGCGGTTTGTAGCCGTTTTTTGCTCTTTTTCTGGTTTATCTCACCAAATACCTTTCTACCTTCTTTCTAGGCTTGCTATCCTATTTTCTAATTATATTTCTATCTCTTAATCACGATTCTGTTCATTGGTTGATGGCCAGTCTTATTTATCCATCCATTTGCCCATTACTGCTCAATCTACCTTTCTGGCTATTTTTAGCCGTTTTTAGCCGTTTTTAGCGGTTTGTAGCCGTTTTTTGCTCTTTTTCTGGTTTATCTCACCAAATACCTTTCTACCTTGTGTCTAGGCTTGCTATCCTACTTTCTTATCATATTTACATCCCTTGATCCCGATTCTGTTCATTGGTTAATGGCCAGTCTTATTTATCCATCCATTTGCCCATTACTGCTCAATCTACCTTTCTGGCTATTTTTAGCCGTTTTTAGCGGTTTGTAGCCGTTTTTTGCTCTTTTTCTGGTTTATCTCACCAAATAACTTTCTACCTTCTTTCTAGGCTTCCTATCCTACTTTCTAATCATATTTACATTCCTTAATCACGATTCTGTTCATTGGTTGATGGCCAGTCTTATTTATCCATCCATTTGCCCATTACTGCTCAATCTACCTTTCTGGCTATTTTTAGCAGTTTTTAGCCGTTTTTCGCTCTTTTTCTGGTTTATCTCACCAAATACCTTTCTACCTTCTTTCTAGGCTTGCTATCCTACTTTCTTATCATATTTACATCCCTTGATCCCGATTCTGTTCATTGGTTAATGGCCAGTCTTATTTATCCATCCATTTGCCCATTACTGCTCAATCTACCTTTCTGGCTATTTTTAGCCGTTTTTTGCTCTTTTTCTGGTTTATCTCACCAAATACCTTTCTACCTTGTGTCTAGGCTTGCTATCCTACTTTCTAATCATATTTACATTCCCTAATCACGATTCTGTTCATTGGTTGATGGCCAGTCTTATTTATCCATCCATTTGCCCATTACTGCTCAATCTACCTTTCTGGCTATTTTTAGCCGTTTTTAGCCGTTTTTCGATCTTTTTCTGGTTTATCTCACCAAATTCCTTTCTACCTTCTGTCTAGGCTTGCTATCCTACTTTCTAATTATATTTCTATCTCTTAATCACGATTCTGCTCATTGGTTCTGTTCTGGTTTATCTCACCAAATACATTTCTACCTTCTTTCTAGGCTTGCTATCCTACTTTCTTATCATATTTACATCCCTTGATCCCGATTCTGTTCATTGGTTAATGGCCAGTCTTATTTATCCATCCATTTGCCCATTACTGCTCAATCTACCTTTCTGGCTATTTTTAGCCGTTTTTAGCGGTTTTTAGCCGTTTTTCGCTTTTTTTCTGGTTTATCTCACCAAATACCTTTCTACCTTCTTTCTAGGCTTGCTATCTTACTTTCTAATCATATTTACATTCCTTAATCACGATTCTGTTCATTGGTTGATGGCCAGTCTTATTTATCCATCAATTTGCCCATTACTGCTCAATCTACCTTTCTGGCTATTTTTAGCCGTTTTTAGCGGTTTTTTGCCGTTTTTTGCTCTTTTTCTGGTTTATCTCACCAAATACCTTTCTACCTTCTTTCTAGGTTTGCTATCCTACTTTCTAATTATATTTCTATCTCTTAATCACGATTCTGTTCATTGGTTGATGGCCAGTCTTATTTATCCATCCATTTGCCCATTACTGCTCAATCTACCTTTCTGGCTATTTTTAGCCGTTTTTAGCGGTTTTTTGCCGTTTTTTGCTCTTTTTCTGGTTTATCTCACCAAATACCTTTCTACCTTCTTTCTAGGCTTGCTATCCTACTTTCTAATTATATTTCTATCTCTTAATCACGATTCTGTTCATTGGTTGATGGCCAGTCTTATTTATCCATCCATTTGCCCACTACTGCTCAATCTACCTTTCTGGCTATTTTTTAGCCGTTTTTAGCGGTTTTTCGCTCTTTTTCTGGTTTATCTCACCAAATACCTTTCTACCTTCTTTCTAGGCTTGCTATCCTACTTTCTTATCATATTTACATCCCTTGATCCCGATTCTGTTCATTGGTTAATGGCCAGTCTTATTTATCCATCCATTTGCCCATTACTGCTCAATCTACCTTTCTGGCTATTTTTAGCCGTTTTTAGCCGTTTTTAGCGGTTTGTAGCCGTTTTTTGCTCTTTTTCTGGTTTATCTCACCAAATACCTTTCTGCCTTCTTTCTAGGCTTGCTATCCTACTTTCTTATCATATTTACATCTCTTAATCACGATTCTGTTCATTGGTTGATGGCCAGTCTTATTTATCCATCCATTTGCCCATTACTGCTCAATCTACCTTTCTGGCTATTTTTAGCCGTTTTTAGCGGTTTTTAGCCGTTTTTCGCTCTTTTTCTGGTTTATCTCACCAAATACCTTTCTACCTTCTTTCTAGGTTTGATATCCTACTTTCTAATTATATTTCTATCTCTTAATCACGATTCTGTTCATTGGTTGATGGCCAGTCTTATTTATCCATCCATTTGCCCATTACTGCTCAATCTACCTTTCTGGCTATTTTTAGCCGTTTTTAGCGGTTTTTAGCCGTTTTTCGCTCTTTTTCTGGTTTATCTCACCAAATACCTTTCTACCTTCTTTCTAGGCTTGCTATCCTATTTTCTAATTATATTTCTATCTCTTAATCACGATTCTGTTCATTGGTTGATGGCTAGTCTTATTTATCCATCCATTTGCCCATTACTGCTCAATCTACCTTTCTGACTATTTTTAGCCGTTTTTAGCGGTTTTTAGCCGTTTTTCGCTTTTTTTCTGGTTTATCTCACCAAATACCTTTCTACCTTCTTTCTAGGCTTCCTATCCTACTTTCTAATCATATTTACATTCCTTAATCACGATTCTGTTCATTGGTTGATGGCCAGTCTTATTTATCCATCCATTTGCCCATTACTGCTCAATCTACCTTTCTGGCTATTTTTAGCAGTTTTTAGCCGTTTTTCGCTCTTTTTCTGGTTTATCTCACCAAATACCTTTCTACCTTCTTTCTAGGCTTGCTATCCTACTTTCTTATCATATTTACATCTCTTAATCACGATTCTGTTCATTGGTTGATGGCCAGTCTTATTTATCCATCCATTTGCCCATTACTGCTCAATCTACCTTTCTGGCTATTTTTAGCCGTTTTTAGCGGTTTTTAGCCGGTTTTTTGGCCCTTTTCTGGTTTATCTCACCAAATACCTTTCTACCTTGTGTCTAGGCTTGCTATCCTACTTTCTTATCATATTTACATCCCTTGATCCCGATTCTGTTCATTGGTTAATGGCCAGTCTTATTTATCCATCCATTTGCCCATTACTGCTCAATCTACCTTTCTGGCTATTTTTAGCCGTTTTTAGCCGTTTTTAGCGGTTTGTAGCCGTTTTTTGCTCTTTTTCTGGTTTATCTCACCAAATACCTTTCTACCTTCTTTCTAGGCTTGCTATCCTACTTTCTTATCATATTTACATCTCTTAATCACGATTCTGTTCATTGGTTGATGGCCAGTCTTATTTATCCATCCATTTGCCCATTACTGCTCAATCTACCTTTCTGGCTATTTTTAGCCGTTTTTAGCGGTTTTTAGCCGTTTTTTGCTCTTTTTCTGGTTTATCTCACCAAATACCTTTCTACCTTCTTTCTAGGCTTGCTATCCTACTTTCTAATTATATTTCTATCTCTTAATCACGATTCTGTTCATTGGTTGATGGCCAGTCTTATTTATCCATCCATTTGCCCATTACTGCTATTTTTTAGCCGTTTTTAGACGTTTTTTGCTCTTTTTCTGGTTTATCTCACCAAATACCTTTCTACCTTCTTTCTAGGCTTGCTATCCTATTTTCTAATTATATTTCTATATCTTAATCACGATTCTGTTCATTGGTTGATGGCCAGTCTTATTTATCCATCCATTTGCCCATTACTGCTCAATCTACCTTTCTGGCTATTTTTAGCCGTTTTTAGCCGTTTTTAGCGGTTTGTAGCCGTTTTTTGCTCTTTTTCTGGTTTATCTCACCAAATACCTTTCTACCTTCTTTCTAGGCTTGCTATCCTACTTTCTTATCATATTTACATCTCTTAATCACGATTCTGTTCATTGGTTGATGGCCAGTCTTATTTATCCATCCATTTGCCCATTACTGCTCAATCTACCTTTCTGGCTATTTTTAGCCGTTTTTAGCGGTTTTTAGCCGTTTTTTGCTCTTTTTCTGGTTTATCTCACCAAATACCTTTCTACCTTCTTTCTAGGCTTGCTATCCTACTTTCTAATTATATTTCTATCTCTTAATCACGATTCTGTTCATTGGTTGATGGCCAGTCTTATTTATCCATCCATTTGCCCATTACTGCTATTTTTTAGCCGTTTTTAGACGTTTTTTGCTCTTTTTCTGGTTTATCTCACCAAATACCTTTCTACCTTCTGTCTAGGCTTGCTATCCTACTTTCTAATTATATTTCTATCTCTTAATCACGATTCTGTTCATTGGTTCTGTTCTGGTTTATCTCACCAAATACCTTTCTACCTTCTTTCTAGGCTTGCTATCCTACTTTCTTATCATATTTACATCCCTTGATCCCGATTCTGTTCATTGGTTAATGGCCAGTCTTATTTATCCATCCATTTGCCCATTACTGCTCAATCTACCTTTCTGGCTATTTTTAGCCGTTTTTAGCCGTTTTTAGCCGTTTTTAGCCGTTTTTAGCCGTTTTTAGCCGTTTTTAGCGGTTTGTAGCCGTTTTTTGCTCTTTTTCTGGTTTATCTCACCAAATACCTTTCTACCTTCTTTCTAGGCTTGCTATCCTATTTTCTAATTATATTTCTATCTATTAATCACGATTCTGTTCATTGGTTGATGGCCAGTCTTATTTATCCATCCATTTGCCCATTACTGCTCAATCTACCTTTCTGGCTATTTTTAGCCGTTTTAGCGGTTTTTAGCCGTTTTTTGCTCTTTTTATGGTTTATCTCACCAAATACCTTTCTACCTTCTTTCTAGGCTTGCTATCCTACTTTCTTATCATATTTACATCCCTTGATCCCGATTCTGTTCATTGGTTAATGGCCAGTCTTATTTATCCATCCATTTGCCCATTACTGCTCAATCTACCTTTCTGGCTATTTTTAGCCGTTTTTAGCCGTTTTTAGCGGTTTGTAGCCGTTTTTTGCTCTTTTTCTGGTTTATCTCACCAAATACCTTTCTACCTTCTTTCTAGGCTTGCTATCCTACTTTCTTATCATATTTACATCTCTTAATCACGATTCTGTTCATTGGTTGATGGTCAGTCTTATTTATCCATCCATTTGCCCATTACTGCTCAATCTACCTTTCTGGCTATTTTTAGCCGTTTTTAGCGGTTTTTAGCCGTTTTTCGCTCTTTTTCTGGTTTATCTCACCAAATACCTTTCTACCTTCTTTCTAGGTTTGATATCCTACTTTCTAATTATATTTCTATCCCTTGATCCCGATTCTGTTCATTGGTTAATGGCCAGTCTTATTTATCCATCCATTTGCCCATTACTGCTCAATCTACCTTTCTGGCTATTTTTAGCCGTTTTTAGCCGTTTTTAGCGGTTTGTAGCCGTTTTTTGCTCTTTTTCTGGTTTATCTCACCAAATACCTTTCTACCTTCTTTCTAGGCTTGCTATCCTACTTTCTTATCATATTTACATCTCTTAATCACGATTCTGTTCATTGGTTGATGGCCAGTCTTATTTATCCATCCATTTGGCCATTACTGCTCAATCTACCTTTCTGGCTATTTTTAGCCGTTTTTAGCGGTTTTTAGCCGTTTTTCGCTCTTTTTCTGGTTTATCTCACCAAATACCTTTCTACCTTCTTTCTAGGTTTGATATCCTACTTTCTAATTAAATTTCTATCCCTTGATCCCGATTCTGTTCATTGGTTAATGGCCAGTCTTATTTATCCATCCATTTGCCCATTACTGCTCAATCTACCTTTCTGGCTATTTTTAGCCGTTTTTAGCGGTTTTTAGCCGTTTTTCGCTCTTTTTCTGGTTTATCTCACCAAATACATTTCTACCTTCTTTCTAGGCTTGCTATCCTATTTTCTAATTATATTTCTATCTATTAATCACGATTCTGTTCATTGGTTGATGGCCAGTCTTATTTATCCATCCATTTGCCCATTACTGCTCAATCTACCTTTCTGGCTATTTTTAGCCGTTTTAGCGGTTTTTAGCCGTTTTTCGCTCTTTTTATGGTTTATCTCACCAAATACCTTTCTACCTTCTTTCTAGGCTTGCTATCCTACTTTCTTATCATATTTACATCCCTTGATCCCGATTCTGTTCATTGGTTAATGGCCAGTCTTATTTATCCATCCATTTGCCCATTACTGCTCAATCTACCTTTCTGGCTATTTTTAGCCGTTTTTAGCCGTTTTTAGCGGTTTGTAGCCGTTTTTTTGCTCTTTTTCTGGTTTATCTCACCAAATACCTTTCTACCTTCTTTCTAGGCTTGCTATCCTACTTTCTTATCATATTTACATCTCTTAATCACGATTCTGTTCATTGGTTGATGGTCAGTCTTATTTATCCATCCATTTGCCCATTACTGCTCAATCTACCTTTCTGGCTATTTTTAGCCGTTTTTAGCGGTTTTTAGCCGTTTTTCGCTCTTTTTCTGGTTTATCTCACCAAATACCTTTCTACCTTCTTTCTAGGTTTGATATCCTACTTTCTAATTATATTTCTATCCCTTGATCCCGATTCTGTTCATTGGTTAATGGCCAGTCTTATTTATCCATCCATTTGCCCATTACTGCTCAATCTACCTTTCTGGCTATTTTTAGCCGTTTTTAGCCGTTTTTAGCGGTTTGTAGCCGTTTTTCGCTCTTTTTCTGGTTTATCTCACCAAATACCTTTCTACCTTCTTTCTAGGTTTGATATCCTACTTTCAATTATATTTCTATCCCTTGATCCCGATTCTGTTCACTGGTTAATGGCCAGTCTTATTTATCCATCCATTTGCCCATTACTGCTCAATCTACCTTTCTGGCTATTTTTAGCCGTTTTTAGCGGTTTGTAGCCGTTTTTTGCTCTTTTTCTGGTTTATCTCACCAAATACCTTTCTACCTTCTTTCTAGGCCTGCTATCCCACTTTCTAATTATATTTCTATCTCTTAATCACGATTCTGTTCATTGGTTGATGGCCAATCTTATTTATCCATCCATTTGCCCATTACTGCTATTTTTTAGCCGTTTTTAGACGTTTTTTGCTCTTTTTCTGGTTTATCTCACCAAATACCTTTCTACCTTCTTTCTAGGCTTGCTATCCTATTTTCTAATTATATTTCTATCTCTTAATCACGATTCTGTTCATTGGTTGATGGCCAGTCTTATTTATCCATCCATTTGCCCATTACTGCTCAATCTACCTTTCTGGCTATTTTTAGCCGTTTTTAGCGGTTTTTAGCCGTTTTTCGCTCTTTTTCTGGTTTATCTCACCAAATACCTTTCTACCTTCTTTCTAGGCTTCCTATCCTACTTTCTAATCATATTTACATTCCTTAATCACGATTCTGTTCATTGGTTGATGGCCAGTCTTATTTATCCATCCATTTGCCCATTACTGCTCAATCTACCTTTCTGGCTATTTTTAGCAGTTTTTAGCCGTTTTTCGCTCTTTTTCTGGTTTATCTCACCAAATACCTTTCTACCTTCTTTCTAGGCTTGCTATCCTACTTTCTTATCATATTTACATCCCTTGATCCCGATTCTGTTCATTGGTTAATGGCCAGTCTTATTTATCCATCCATTTGCCCATTACTGCTCAATCTACCTTTCTGGCTATTTTTAGCCGTTTTTAGCGGTTTTTAGCCGTTTTTTGCTCTTTTTCTGGTTTATCTCACCAAATACCTTTCTACCTTGTGTCTAGGCTTGCTATCCTACTTTCTTATCATATTTACATCCCTTGATCCCGATTCTGTTCATTGGTTAATGGCCAGTCTTATTTATCCATCTATTTGCCCATTACTGCTCAATCTACCTTTCTGGCTATTTTTAGCCGTTTTCAGCCGTTTTTAGCGGTTTTTAGCCGTTTTTTGCTCTTTTTCTGGTTTATCTCACCAAATACCTTTCTACCTTCTTTCTAGGCTTGCTATCCTACTTTCTTATCATATTTACATCTCTTAATCACGATTCTGTTCATTGGTTGATGGCCAGTCTTATTTATCCATCCATTTGCCCATTACTGCTCAATCTACCTTTCTGGCTATTTTTAGCCGTTTTTAGCGGTTTTTAGCCGTTTTCGCTTTTTTCTGGTTTATCTCACCAAATACCTTTCTACCTTCTTTCTAGGCTTGCTATCCTACTTTCTTATCATATTTACATCCCTTGATCCCGATTCTGTTCATTGGTTAATGGCCAGTCTTATTTATGCCCATTACTGCTCAATCTACCTTTCTGGCTATTTTTAGCCGTTTTTAGCCGTTTTTAGCCGTTTTTAGCGGTTTGTAGCCGTTTTTTGCTCTTTTTCTGGTTTATCTCACCAAATACCTTTCTACCTTCTTTCTAGGCTTGCTATCCTACTTTCTTATCATATTTACATCCCTTGATCCCGATTCTGTTCATTGGTTAATGGCCAGTCTTATTTATCCATCCATTTGCCCATTACTGCTCAATCTACCTTTCTGGATATTTTTAGCCGTTTTTAGCGGCTTTTAGCCGTTTTTTGCTCTTTTTCTGGTTTATCTCACCATATACCTTTCTACCTTCTTTCTAGGCTTGCTATCCTACTTTCTAATCATATTTACATTCCTTAATCACGATTCTGTTCATTGGTTGATGGCCAGTCTTATTTATCCATCCATTTGCCCATTACTGCTCAATCTACCTTTCTGGCTATTTTTAGCCGTTTTTAGCGGTTTTTAGCCGTTTTTCGCTCTTTTTCTGGTTTATCTCACCAAATACCTTTCTACCTTCTTTCTAGGCTTCCTATCCTACTTTCTAATCATATTTACATTCCTTAATCACGATTCTGTTCATTGGTTGATGGCCAGTCTTATTTATCCATCCATTTGCCCATTACTGCTCAATCTACCTTTCTGGCTATTTTTAGCAGTTTTTAGCCGTTTTTCGCTCTTTTTCTGGTTTATCTCACCAAATACCTTTCTACCTTCTTTCTAGGCTTCCTATCCTACTTTCTAATCATATTTACATTCGTTAATCACGATTCTGTTCATTGGTTGATGGCCAGTCTTATTTATCCATTTGTCCATTACTGCTCAATCTACCTTTCTGGCTATTTTTAGCAGTTTTTAGCCGTTTTTCGCTCTTTTTCTGGTTTATCTCACCAAATACCTTTCTACCTTCTTTCTAGGCTTGCTATCCTACTTTCTTATCATATTTACATCCCTTGATCACGATTCTGTTCATTGGTTGATGGCCAGTCTTATTTATCCATCCATTTGCCCATTACTGCTCAATCTACCTTTCTGGCTATTTTTAGCCGTTTTTAGCCGTTTTTCGATCTTTTTCTGGTTTATCTCACCAAATACCTTTCTACCTTCTGTCTAGGCTTGCTATCCTACTTTCTAATTATATTTCTATCTCTTAATCACGATTCTGTTCATTGGTTCTGTTCTGGTTTATCTCACCAAATACCTTTCTACCTTCTTTCTAGGCTTGCTATCCTACTTTCTTATCATATTTACATCCCTTGATCCCGATTCTGTTCATTGGTTAATGGCCAGTCTTATTTATCCATCCATTTGCCCATTACTGCTCAATCTACCTTTCTGGCTATTTTTAGCCGTTTTTAGCCGTTTTTAGCGGTTTTTAGCCGTTTTTCGCTCTTTTTCTGGTTTATCTCACCAAATACCTTTCTACCTTCTTTCTAGGTTTGATATCCTACTTTCTAATTATATTTCTATCCCTTGATCCCGATTCTGTTCATTGGTTAATGGCCAGTCTTATTTATCCATCCATTTGCCCATTACTGCTCAATCTACCTTTCTGGCTATTTTTAGCCGTTTTTAGCCGTTTTTAGCGGTTTGTAGCCGTTTTTTGCTCTTTTTCTGGTTTATCTCACCAAATACCTTTCTACCTTCTTTCTAGGCTTGCTATCCTACTTTCTTATCATATTTACATCTCTTAATCACGATTCTGTTCATTGGTTGATGGCCAGTCTTATTTATCCATCCATTTGCCCATTACTGCTCAATCTACCTTTCTGGCTATTTTTAGCCGTTTTTAGCGGTTTTTAGCCGTTTTTCGCTCTTTTTCTGGTTTATCTCACCAAATACCTTTCTACCTTCTTTCTAGGTTTGATATCCTACTTTCTAATTATATTTCTATCTCTTAATCACGATTCTGTTCATTGGTTGATGGCCAGTCTTATTTATCCATCCATTTGCCCATTACTGCTCAATCTACCTTTCTGGCTATTTTTAGCCGTTTTTAGCGGTTTGTAATTTCTAATTATATTTCTATCTCTTAATCACGATTCTGTTCATTGGTTGATGGCCAGTCTTATTTATCCATCCATTTGCCCATTACTGCTCAATCTACCTTTCTGGCTATTTTTAGCCGTTTTTAGCGGTTTTTAGCCGTTTTTCGCTCTTTTTCTGGTTTATCTCACCAAATACCTTTCTACCTTCTTTCTAGGCTTCCTATCCTACTTTCTAATCATATTTACATTCCTTAATCACGATTCTGTTCATTGGTTGATGGCCAGTCTTATTTATCCATCCATTTGCCCATTACTGCTCAATCTACCTTTCTGGCTATTTTTAGCAGTTTTTAGCCGTTTTTCGCTCTTTTTCTGGTTTATCTCACCAAATACCTTTCTACCTTCTTTCTAGGCTTGCTATCCTACTTTCTTATCATATTTACATCCCTTGATCCCGATTCTGTTCATTGGTTAATGGCCAGTCTTATTTATCCATCCATTTGCCCATTACTGCTCAATCTACCTTTCTGGCTATTTTTAGCCGTTTTTAGCGGTTTTTAGCCGTTTTTTGCTCTTTTTCTGGTTTATCTCACCAAATACCTTTCTACCTTGTGTCTAGGCTTGCTATCCTACTTTCTTATCATATTTACATCCCTTGATCCCGATTCTGTTCATTGGTTAATGGCCAGTCTTATTTATCCATCTATTTGCCCATTACTGCTCAATCTACCTTTCTGGCTATTTTTAGCCGTTTTTAGCCGTTTTTAGCGGTTTGTAGCCGTTTTTTGCTCTTTTTCTGGTTTATCTCACCAAATACCTTTCTACCTTCTTTCTAGGCTTGCTATCCTACTTTCTTATCATATTTACATCTCTTAATCACGATTCTGTTCATTGGTTGATGGCCAGTCTTATTTATCCATCCATTTGCCCATTACTGCTCAATCTACCTTTCTGGCTATTTTTAGCCGTTTTTAGCGGTTTTTAGCCGTTTTCGCTTTTTTCTGGTTTATCTCACCAAATACCTTTCTACCTTCTTTCTAGCTTTGATATCCTACTTTCTAATTATATTTCTATCTCTTAATCACGATTCTGTTCATTGGTTGATGGCCAGTCTTATTTATCCATCCATTTGCCCATTACTGCTCAATCTACCTTTCTGGCTATTTTTAGCCGTTTTTAGCGGTTTGTAGCCGTTTTTTGCTCTTTTTCTGGTTTATCTCACCAAATACCTTTCTACCTTCTTTCTAGGCTTGCTATCCTACTTTCTAATTATATTTCTATCTCTTAATCACGATTCTGTTCATTGGTTGATGGCCAGTCTTATTTATCCATCCATTTGCCCATTACTGCTATTTTTTAGCCGTTTTTAGACGTTTTTTGCTCTTTTTCTGGTTTATCTCACCAAATACCTTTCTACCTTCTTTCTAGGCTTGCTATCCTATTTTCTAATTATTTTTCTATATCTTAATCACGATTCTGTTCATTGGTTGATGGCCAGTCTTATTTATCCATCCATTTGCCCATTACTGCTCAATCTACCTTTCTGGCTATTTTTAGCCGTTTTTAGCCGTTTTTCGATCTTTTTCTGGTTTATCTCACCAAATACCTTTCTACCTTCTGTCTAGGCTTGCTATCCTACTTTCTAATTATATTTCTATCTCTTACTCACGATTCTGTTCATTGGTTCTGTTCTGGTTTATCTCACCAAATACCTTTCTACCTTCTTTCTAGGCTTGCTATCCTACTTTCTTATCATATTTACATCCCTTGATCCCGATTCTGTTCATTGGTTAATGGCCAGTCTTATTTATCCATCCATTTGCCCATTACTGCTCAATCTACCTTTCTGGCTATTTTTAGCCGTTTTTAGCCGTTTTTAGCCGTTTTTAGCGGTTTGTAGCCGTTTTTTGCTCTTTTTCTGGTTTATCTCACCAAATACCTTTCTACCTTCTTTCTAGGCTTGCTATCCTATTTTCTAATTATATTTCTATCTCTTAATCACGATTCTGTTCATTGGTTGATGGCCAGTCTTATTTATCCATCCATTTGCCCATTACTGCTCAATCTACCTTTCTGGCTATTTTTAGCCGTTTTTAGCGGTTTTTAGCCGTTTTCGCTTTTTTCTGGTTTATCTCACCAAATACCTTTCTACCTTCTTTCTAGCTTTGATATCCTACTTTCTAATTATATTTCTATCTCTTAATCACGATTCTGTTCATTGGTTGATGGCCAGTCTTATTTATCCATCCATTTGCCCATTACTGCTCAATCTACCTTTCTGGCTATTTTTAGCCGTTTTTAGCGGTTTTTAGCCGTTTTTTGCTCTTTTTCTGGTTTATCTCACCAAATACCTTTCTACCTTCTTTCTAATTATATTTCTATCTCTTAATCACGATTCTGTTCATTGGTTCTGTTCTGGTTTATCTCACCAAATACCTTTCTACCTTCTTTCTAGGCTTGCTATCCTACTTTCTAATTATATTTCTATCTCTTAATCACGATTCTGTTCATTGGTTGATGGCCAGTCTTATTTATCCATCCATTTGCCCATTACTGCTATTTTTTAGCCGTTTTTAGACGTTTTTTGCTCTTTTTCTGGTTTATCTCACCAAATACCTTTCTACCTTCTTTCTAGGCTTGCTATCCTATTTTCTAATTATTTTTCTATATCTTAATCACGATTCTGTTCATTGGTTGATGGCCAGTCTTATTTATCCATCCATTTGCCCATTACTGCTCAATCTACCTTTCTGGCTATTTTTAGCCGTTTTTAGCCGTTTTTCGATCTTTTTCTGGTTTATCTCACCAAATACCTTTCTACCTTCTGTCTAGGCTTGCTATCCTACTTTCTAATTATATTTCTATCTCTTAATCACGATTCTGTTCATTGGTTCTGTTCTGGTTTATCTCACCAAATACCTTTCTACCTTCTTTCTAGGCTTGCTATCCTACTTTCTTATCATATTTACATCCCTTGATCCCGATTCTGTTCATTGGTTAATGGCCAGTCTTATTTATCCATCCATTTGCCCATTACTGCTCAATCTACCTTTCTGGCTATTTTTAGCCGTTTTTAGCCGTTTTTAGCCGTTTTTAGCGGTTTGTAGCCGTTTTTTGCTCTTTTTCTGGTTTATCTCACCAAATACCTTTCTACCTTCTTTCTAGGCTTGCTATCCTATTTTCTAATTATATTTCTATCTCTTAATCACGATTCTGTTCATTGGTTGATGGCCAGTCTTATTTATCCATCCATTTGCCCATTACTGCTCAATCTACCTTTCTGGCTATTTGTAGCCGTTTTAGCGGTTTTTAGCCGTTTTTCGCTCTTTTTCTGGTTTATCTCACCAAATACCTTTCTACCTTCTTTCTAGGCTTGCTATCCTACTTTCTTATCATATTTACATCCCTTGATCCCGATTCTGTTCATTGGTTAATGGCCAGTCTTATTTATCCATCCATTTGCCCATGCTCAATCTACCTTTCTGGCTATTTTTAGCCGTTTTTAGCGGCTTTTAGCCGTTTTTTGCTCTTTTTCTGGTTTATCTCACCAAATACCTTTCTACCTTCTTTCTAGGCTTGCTATCCTACTTTCTAATCATATTTACATTCCTTAATCACGATTCTGTTCATTGGTTGATGGCCAGTCTTATTTATCCATCCATTTGCCCATTACTGCTCAATCTACCTTTCTGGCTATTTTTAGCCGTTTTTAGCGGTTTTTAGCCGTTTTTCGCTCTTTTTCTGGTTTATCTCACCAAATACCTTTCTACCTTCTTTCTAGGCTTCCTATCCTACTTTCTAATCATATTTACATTCCTTAATCACGATTCTGTTCATTGGTTGATGGCCAGTCTTATTTATCCATCCATTTGCCCATTACTGCTCAATCTACCTTTCTGGCTATTTTTAGCCGTTTTTAGCGGTTTTTAGCCGTTTTTCGCTCTTTTTCTGGTTTATCTCACCAAATACCTTTCTACCTTCTTTCTAGGCTTCCTATCCTACTTTCTAATCATATTTACATTCCTTAATCACGATTCTGTTCATTGGTTGATGGCCAGTCTTATTTATCCATTTGTCCATTACTGCTCAATCTACCTTTCTGGCTATTTTTAGCAGTTTTTAGCCGTTTTTCGCTCTTTTTCTGGTTTATCTCACCAAATACCTTTCTACCTTCTTTCTAGGCTTGCTATCCTACTTTCTTATCATATTTACATCCCTTGATCCCGATTCTGTTCATTGGTTAATGGCCAGTCTTATTTATCCATCCATTTGCCCATTACTGCTCAATCTACCTTTCTGGCTATTTTTAGCCGTTTTCGCTCTTTTTCTGGTTTATCTCACCAAATACCTTTCTACCTTCTTTCTAGGCTTGCTATCATACTTATCATATTTACATCCCTTGATCCCGATTCTGTTCATTGGTTAATGGCCAGTCTTATTTATCCATCCATTTGCCCATTACTGCTCAATCTACCTTTCTGGCTATTTTTAGCCGTTTTTAGCGGTTTGTAGCCGTTTTTTGCTCTTTTTCTGGTTTATCTCACCAAATAACTTTCTACCTTCTTTCTAGGCTTGCTATCCTATTTTCTAATTATATTTATATCTCTTAATCACGATTCTGTTCATTGGTTGATGGCCAGTCTTATTTATCCATCCATTTGCCTATTACTGCTCAATCTACCTTTTTGGCTATTTTTTAGCCGTTTTTAGTGGTTTTTAGCCGTTTTTCGCTCTTTTTCTGGTTTATCTCACCAAATACCTTTCTACCTTCTTTCTAATCATATTTCCATCCCTTAATCACGATTCTGTTCATTGGTTGATGGCCAGTCTTATTTATCCATCCAAATGCCCACTAATGTTTTATCTGTCTTTCTGGCTCTTCTCTAGGCTTTTTTAGCCGTTGTTAGCGCTTTCTATCCCAATCCCAAAGGTTTCGAAACGAAGTTGCGAATATAAGAGGCAAGATCATCGCCCAATAGGCAGAAAAACTACGAATTAATGAGGGGACCAAAATGTATGGGATTTTTACGAATTTACGAAATTCTTTCAAGGGGTCAGCAGTTTCTTACGAAATATTGAGGTTTTCCTTTTAGCGAGGTACGAATTATCGAGATTCGACTGTATATACATACATATACATTTGTATGTAAGTATATAACAGTTAAGCATAGATATAGTTAAGATGTATGTACGTCTAAGACTGAAGACAAAAACTATTATTTATGGATATGTTCTGCACTAACGACAATCCATAATACGACCAATATATACAAAAAAAAATGATATGCCCTCAGTTATTGTAAGAAATCTGCCCAAAATGTGAACTGAAAAGTATGCTACGGATTTTTACATATTAGATATTGTCTTTTAAAGACGCAATTTTCATTTATTTCATTTCATTTATTTTATTTCATTTCGACAAGCTTATAATTTTCAACTTTAATTAAATAATATTTGAGCGAAATGAAATATGCACACATCTCATGTATAATGCGACACCTATAAATGAGAAGTATTATATTTCCGAATGTTGATCCACAGATTGTAAAGGCCGCAGTGATAGCGCTAGCGGTAGCTCTAGTGGTCATCGTTGGTCTGTGCTCACACGCGGTGCAAGTGGTGGGACTAGTGGAGCTGCTATCGGTGGTGGCAGCCACAATAACAACAATGCCAATTTCAACAATAATAATAACAACACGCTAATGGTAAAGCCACTGAACTTACCAAAAGATGATTGCAGTCAGATTTATCGCCGGAAATCGTCGGGCAGTTCGCCACACGCTCAAGCCGCACATGCGGCTATACAACAGCATGTGGCACAGCAATATTTGCACCTCTATCAGCAGCATGTCCCCGATAGTTCGATTTATCACTTATCCGATGATTTTGAATGCCATGCTGATGGTTCGCTTCTGCTTAGGTGAGTTCCAACTGAAATTAATACAAAGTCACGTTTTATAAGCTAGAGAATCATGGTAGGATTGGATCGTTATCTACCCAATTAAAAAGGTGTATTGAAGAGATCCATTCTTATCTTGAGAAACCGTATTCACCTACAAATTTAATACAATTTCGATTTTCGTCAGATTTTTGATTCAAATACTAGAGACATACAGTTTGGTTTGGCATAGAGATATTAATTTCATGATCATAATCTGAAGATTTAATTACGATTGTCCGTCTAGAAACAGAATTATTGATCAAATAAGTAATCAGGCTCTAGTCGAGACGGCTCGACTACGAGATACTCTTCTTTACTGTTACTCTATTACTCTTCTGCTTTACGAACGTCTGAGTGCACGCTCTGCTAACCGCGCAGCTGCTGCCGTGGCTTTGGGGTAGGTTGGGCTGAACTTTGGACGCTTTCACTTCTAGATGGACAATTTTCATGAAACTCTCGGAATATATTAATAGCATCGAAATGTATCTATTTGTCATATTACAAGCCCCTAGTTTTTTTTTTTCAAATTGTAGGCGGAGGGGGCGTGATATCCGGTCTGGCATCCACAATCTAAAAATTATATAATCTGCGTACTCATAATACCTATCTAAATATTACACCGTTTGGTGTAAAAGTTATGCTCAAAAAACATAAGAAAAACGAACTTTACCTATGTGCTGTAATCACTTCACTTGACTATTTACCACAGGATACCCTCACCACATGCCACGGCTCCATTACGCGGCTATCGAAGTCGTCTGGGTGGAAAGAAACGTGTCACAGCATGCTCGGAGGCAACAACACCAATGGCTAGGGAGCACCATCATCTGCACGATTTTGCCACGGCCGAGAACAGCAGTTCCAGTACGCATACGACCTTCACACGGTTGTCCAAATTACTACATCAATCAAGATCCACCCTGTTACCACAGCCGCCGATGTTGCACGGAGAATATTTCGGTATTGAGGCGGGGCCAGGGACACAAAAGAGCAACAGCAAATCTGTATTGGACCTCGGTGAGGATGCGCCGCGTCGTTTGTCGTGGGAAAGGTGCGTATGAAATTTATTTAGCACTGGCAGTATGCCTGTGGAGCAATATCTGTCCATCCAGCTGTTGGCCATCATGTCTGTCAGCTTGTCAGTGTGTCAACTTACCTTACCTTGGCTTTGGCAATTAGTTAATTTCATTTCTGACAAAAAAGTTGCTCTTCATTTCAGTCGGGGTTAGCACGGGAGGCATCTGAGTTGCGTGCAACTTGCACGTGTGTGTCCACTCAATGGCTGGCTGGATGCGAGTACGTGAGATTTAGTACGCCGGCTTCCGATGACGCGGTATACTCGAGTACCCCGCATTTATCTTCATTTAGTTTTTCTAATTTCTCCCTCCGAAACTAATGAAGACTCATTCCCTAGCCTCCCAACCTGAACATTAACTCAGCTACGTTTCATTTTGTAGTTTAGTTACATAGGCCAGGGACTTCACGTATTTATAATGCTAGTTCAACTGAGTGTTCATTCAGAGAAAATAAATGTAGTTGATTAAGATTAAAATTCATTAGAAACGAATATTTACAACTAAAGCTGTAGATGTTAAATGTGTAGATAACCCACAACAAATTATGTATCGGGGCATATGGTTTTGCTTAAACTTATTTAATTGGTAGTAGAAGTTTTCGCAGACCTATCATGTAAGAAGGCTTTAGTCGATACGGCTCGACTACGAGATACCCTGAACCCTGCAAAAAATCTAACACACTTCTTCTTTACGAACGTATGAGCGCGAGCTCTGCTAACCACGAAGTTGATGCCGAGGCTTGGGGGTGGGTTGGGATATACTTTGAACGCTTATAACTCCATTTTTAGATCTTCAGAAATTTTCAGAATATATTAATAGCAAATAAATTTGTCTATTTGACAAATTACAAGTCGCTGCTATTTGAAATTCGTTTTTTTTTTTCAAATTAGGGGCAAGGGGGGTGTGGCATCCAAAATCTAAAAAAAACAAGTAAGAAGGCTCTAGTCGAGACGGCTCGACTACGAGATACCCTGAACCCAAAAAAGGGGATACTCTTCTTGTTTACGCGCGTATAGGCGAGCGCTCTGCTAACCGCGCAGTTGCTGCAGTGACTTGGGGGTGGGTTGGGCTATACTTTGAACGCTTATAACTCCATTTCTAGATGGATGATCTTAATGAAATTTTCAGAGTAGATTAAAAATATCTAAATGTATTTATGTGCCAAATTTCAAGTGTCTAGTATTTGAAATGCGTTTTTTGCAAATTTTGGGCGAAGGGGGCGTGGCATCTAAAATCCAAAAATTACATAATCTGCGTATTCATAATATCTATCTAAATATACAAATTTGAAGTCTTTAGCTAAAACGGTGTAGAAGTTATGCTCAAAAAACATAAAAAATTTAAACGAATTTTCTATTTTTTATCGATAATTTGGAAATGGGATGAGTTATCGAAAAAACAAAACAAACTCGTACTGCGTAGCTAACATATGAGTGTTCATGTAAAATTTCAGCTCTCTAGCTTTTGTAGTTTCCGAAATCTCGACGTTCATACGGACGGACGGACGGACGGACAGACGGACAGGGCTCAATCAACTTATTTTTTTATGCTGATCAAGAATATATATACTTTATGGGGTCTGCGACGTCTCCTTCTGCCTGTTACATACATTTTCACAAAACCATTATACCCTGAATTCCCATTTTCAATGGGTTCAGGGTATAAAAAAAATAATCTGCGTATCCATAATATCTATCTAAATATATAAATTCGAAGTTTCTATCTCGACCAGTGTAGAAGTTATGCTCAAAAAACGAAAAGGAACGAATTTTCGATTTTTTATCGAAAAAAGCCTACAGGAGCTTGGACAGATGACAGAGAGAACTTACATACAGCGTCTGTATTATGTTAATGATAAAGCTAATGGTAACTAGGCCAGGCCACTGACCGCGAAACATTGCATGACTTGATCAAATTGTAGCTAAGACGCCGTGAAGCTGAAGTAATTGCAATAGTTTACAACTGGCTAGAGCAACAATTATTTGTCCCACTCTTTGACAGTTACCCCAATCTCCGTCTATTACAGGCGCAAGGACAGCAGTGCGCTGCAACGCTCGGCCAGCATTGATTCGTTTGCGGAAATTGTATTTAGCGACATGCCACGTTCATCGCTGGATGTATTACGCAGTGTGGTGGCCACCCCAACAGCCTTCAGTAAGCGCCCATCGGCAAGCAGCCTGTATTCAACACGCAGCAGCATTGCGGCCGTTACAGCCGCCTCCGCACAGGTGAATACCCAGCTGAATGTTAATTATGGCGATGTAACGGCATATTCGCATCAGCATCAACTTCAAGAGCATGCAGGTAACTGCAGCAGCAGAAGCACCATCACCGCCAACAGTCGACGCGAGAGCATGTTGAGTCCCTCGTCAATGCGACGCAACAAGCAGACCCGCATTATAAATGGTAAGTGTAGGAGCTGGAAGAAAGTGTAAATAGAGCGAGCACAGCTAGAGGGCAACAACTGCTGGATACAAGCAAAGCCTCTAGCAACAGCATGATCAACAGCAACAGTACGAACATGAAATGTACTTTAAATGACTCTAAATCACACACTATCACACATATTTTTAGATTCTGTTCCCAAAAAGGGAAAAAGAATTTATTGGGTTTGTGCAATGTCCGTCTAGCTGTCCGTCCGTCTGTCCGTATGTACGCAATATTGTTCAGCGCTATTAGAGCTAAAGATTTGAAATTTTGAACATATACTCATGTATGTATGTATAAAGTGTAAAGTGTAAGTGTAAATTGGCAAATCGGAAAATTCTTGCACCCGTTGCCAGTAATCATACTAGTTGACTAGTTGAGCTAGAGAGTTGCAATTTGAAATGCATACTCGCGGTGAGGTGTATTGAAGAGATCCATTCTTATCTTGAGAAACCGTATTCACCTACAAATTTAATACAATTTCGATTTTCGTCAGATTTTTTATTCAAATACTAGAGACATACAGTTTGGTTTGGCATAGAGATATTAATTTCATGATCATAATCTGAAGATTTAATTACGATTGTCCGTCTAGAAACAGAATTATTGATCAAATAAGTAATCAGGCTCTAGTCAAGACGGCTCGACTACGAGATGGACGATCTTCAGAGTAGATTCTAGTATTTGAAATGCGTTTTTTTCATATTGGGGGCGGTGAGGGCGTGGCCATAATTTCTATCTAAATATATAAATATATAAAGAGTAGATTAAGAGTATCTAAATTTATCTATGTGCCAAATTGCAAGTCTCTAGTATTTGAAATGCGTTTTTTTCTTATTGGGGGCGGAGAGGGCGTGGCCATAATTCCTATCTAAATATATAAATTTGAAGTCTCTAGCTAAAGCGGTGTGGAAGTTATGCTCGAGAAAACATAAAAAAAAAGTAAATGAATTTTCGATTTTTATCGATAATTTGAAAATGGGATGAGTTATCGAAAAAACAAAATAAACTCGTACTGCGTAACTAACATACGAATATTCAGATCTCTAGCATTTGTAGTGTCCGAAATCTCGACGTTCATACGGACGGACGGACAGGGCTCAATCAACTTATATTTTTCTGCTGATCAAGAATATATATACTTTGTGGGATCTGCGAAGTTTCAATCTGCCTGTTACATACATTTTCGTAACACCATTATACCCTGGTATAATGTCGATATCAGCGACTTCCACAAAAAAAAAATGGTTTTTATTTCGATATTTTCATTTATTTTATTTTGAAGGCTAGTCCGTTCGGTATCCAAAGCTTTGCTCTGCATCTGAGAAAAAATATAAAAAGTTTAAGACAAACCATCGTCAACATTTTTTATTCGCTGCAAATTGCTACGAAATGGCAACTTCGACATCAACGGCAGTTGAGAGCGTCTACTAAGCAATGAGAGTGAAACGCTCTGGCGTCCAAAACGTTTACGCTCTGGCGCGATCGCTGTCGATGTCGCTGCAACTTCGATTTCAGTAGACTAACGACTTCTGTTAGGAGCGCAACGAGAGATACGTGCACGAGATATGGATCGAAATTACAATAACAACAAATAAGAATCAAATCTATTGGAAATTTCAAATTGTGTTAAACATACTCTGCATTTTAGAGTGATCTGTAAAATATTTGTAGATATGAAGTGGGCTGTTGCTTAATAAAATGTTAAGCTAAATAAAAAGTCACATGAAAAAGAAAAAGAAATTATAATAAAAAAAAAATAATAAAAACCAGACGCTTCGCGTATTCGTTTCTGCTTTGGTGTGTTTGTGTGAGTATATCCAACTACCTGTTTGACGCGTACGTGTGAGTGTTTGTGTGGTTTGAGGCAGTGGGAGAGAGAGAGAGAAATAATAAGAGCGCGCAACAATAAACTTACCTGCTTTGACGGTATAGAGAGTCGTGCTAGAAAGAAGAGAGTGTAACCGAAAAACTAAGAGAGTGAGCGAAATTTAACGAATGATCGTCGTGCATTCGTTATTGTTGTTGCAGTTGGTTTTGACAAAAACTAAACGTGTCGCTTTCGTTTAAAAAGAAACGAACCAACTACCTACAACAATATCAACAACAAACAGCCGCGGGGCAACAGACATTAGCTGCCGACAGCGGCATTTGCCGTTACTCTGCAGATGCTACGACTACTGATATTAGCTGTCATTGCAATGTAAATTTTTTCGTATACCCTGAACCCATTGAAAATGGAAATTCATTTTAATTACATAGTTGCCAGATAAATAGCAGTATCACAAATCTAACTGTAATTGCATTGCGTGTCCAACTGTTATTATTTGCACTACGAGCTTGAATAAAATTTACAATATTTAAAACTACAACTGCAGCGAAAGTGAACTTTTTTTTACATTTTTGTTTTTCCATTGTGCAAGATATAAACTTAACTCAGTTAATTTTCTCACAACTCTCTCATGCAACTGGCGCGCGCAATAACTCCATTCGAAGTATTTAGAGTTGCACCGCCTCGAGATTCCCAAAGAAGGATCCAGTTAATTTAAAAGAAAACTAAACACTATGAAAAGAATTTAAAAAAAAAAATCAATATATAATTGCCGATAAAAAGATTTCTTTATATGTGCAAAAAGGTTTACAGTATAATATTGGCACTAGTGAACAATCTAAAAGAGTTACTGCAGAAAATACAACACTGCAGCATACTTACAATAATGCTTATGCGATTCTATATAGCGACGTCTCTTTCTCTCACCCATATGTCCACATGTTCGCGTTGCTCACCTTGTTCTTAGCTTATCTTGATGTGTTATGTGGTTGTTGTTTTTGTAGCAGCTTTGTAGCCATCGCGTCGTCGGTTTCATTAAAGTTGTTTGTGTTGCAATTTGAAGTACATCGCACAATGAACAGGTAAGCAAACCCATTACAGACGCAGAGACTTACAGAGGTTGTGTAAAGTTTTCTGGCTATAATATGCAATGCTATGCATCTGATTTCCCAGATGAGTTTTTGCTCCTAAAAGTTTATTTACATTTCCACTGCAATTTTGCTAACAGTTTACTGTTTACTGGTAGATAAAATTCAATCATTCAATAAATTCATAAGTTTTTATATAAACGATAATTATGTGTGTGTACCACATTTATATAAAGTATATATATTTTTTATAAGTGAGAAAAACTAAATCGATTTAGCCCTGTCCATCCGTCTATATGAACGTGAGATTTCGTAAACTACTACAGCTCGAGAGCTGCAATTTCACATAAATACTCGTATGTTAGTTACACAGTACGAGCTTTTTTCGATAACTAATCCCAATTCCTTATTATCGATATAAAAAAAATATAAAAAAAAAAACAAATTCGTTTCCTTTTTTAAGTTTTTTGAGCGTCACTTCTACACCGTTTTAGCTAGAGACTTCAAATTTATAAAAGTTTTGAAAACAAAAGGCATTACTAGAGACTTTCAATTTAGCAAATAGATACATTTAGATACTCTAATCTACTCTAAAAATTTCATAAAGATCGTCTATCTAAAAATAGAGATAAAAGCGTTCAAACAATAGCCCGACCCACCCCTATGCCATGGCAACAACTACGCGGTAAAGAAGAAGAGTATCACTTTTCTTGCACGGTTCAGGGTATCTCGTAGTCGACCTGTCTCGACTAGAGGCTTCTTACTTGTTTATTTTACAGAATCAAACAAAAATAATTGATTCAAGTAAGAAAAGGAAAGTTAAAATATATCATTAAATGCGTACATCAACAGCTCACTCAAACGTCGAATCGTAGATTATATTATTATACCGCAATCTTTGACCCACTCTTCTTTATGTAGCTGTCCTTGCCCAATATTCATCATGTCTCGTTACTTAAATTCAATTGGCGTTTCCGGTAAAGTTTACAGAATGCAGAGCCTGTGAATGGGGTCCACACTCATAATGCGATTTAAATTAAATTTATTTAAATGAACTCGTTGCCTGTCTTGGACTTTAGAATTCGCAATCATGACACCATATAATGCTACTTAAAATGTACATAATTTATCAGAGGATAGGATAAAACGAAGAGTAGGGTCCTAGCGTTTTAGCAAGAAGCACATATCCATGGTAATAGATACCAATAAGCTTTAATTAAATAAGCAACTATGTGATATTTTCGAAAATATATATGAATATAAATAAGTAATAATACTGTAGTCGAAATTGTTCGATTACGAGATCACCTGAATCTTAAAAAAAAATTATACCCTGATTTCTCATTTTCAACAGGTTGAGTGTATACAATGTATTTGAATATATGCAAGTTGTATTATAGATATACACATAATATTAATAACAACATAACAACATAACAACATTAAATGTTTTTTAAGTAGACAGACAGACAGAGAGAGAGAGAGAGAGAGACAGACAGACAAACAGGGAAAGAGAGAGGCAGACAGACAGAGAGAGAGAGAGACAGGCAAAGGAAGAGAAAGAGAGAGAGAGGCAGACAGAGGGAGAGACAGGCAAAGGAAGAGAAAGAGAGAGTGAGGAAGCGGAAAAGAGAGGTACAGGAGTCATGGATAAAGGTCGGAAAAATACATATCGAATTTCTTTGAAAAGTCATATGCGCAGTCTCAGGTACGACTACGAATATTTCTGGTCCCTAGTCTAACTATTGCATTTAAAATGCTAAAGCTATTTCAAAACAAATTTGATGTGTATATTCTATTTTAAGAATATTTAATTGCTGGCAGTATTTTAAAATATTCTTAGAATACAAGCCAGATTTCAACTGCATCACTGTGATTTTCAAAAAAATTCTGTAGGGGTTAAAAGGAGAGAATGGAGAAGAATTATTAGGATCGAGAGAGGCTAACAGAGAGTTAAGCGAACTACCTAGCAGACAGAGAGTACACAAACTACTTAGCTACATACATATGTACATATGCAACCCCCATGAATCATTACAAACGTTGTGTGGAACTGGCTACCTAAGTGAATGTGAGAAGGACAGAGCTAATGAAAGGGGAAAAGAGATAACAAGCTCAGTGGTTGAAAATCAAATCGAAGAGCGTTTCAGTTCGCATTTTATAATCGCAACGCACACTACTGAAAATCGTGTCACCACACGAAATAATGATCCTTGAAATATAGTAAAAATTTTAAAAACTTGAAAAAAAATTAATACAAAATGGAACGACGTCGTTCCTATACCAAACTTAAAGAGCAAAATCAGCAATACAAGCAGGAATACCCTCAGGATAACAACAAAAGAGAGGAAGATGACATTTCTGATGCACTGCCAGCATTTCATCGCTCGCATTCGGTGCGCGCCTCGTTACGGCGCCTCAAAAGCAAGCTGCATAACCCAGGTCTGCCACTGCAATCACCATTCAAGTTTCGACCGGATTTGCGTTCGCGAAGTCGCAACTGTAGATCAGTCAGCAAATCAAAAGCAGTTCAAGCTATGTGGCATGAAATTGAGAAGGTTGCTGTGCTGACCAAAAGCAAAAACAAAGCCATGTTGCAAGAGCAGCTGCATGAGGATGACGATCTAGACATTGACCACCTGATGTCCACACTACCGGTTGGCGCGGCACTCCCTCGCAAAGCCTGCAAGCTGCTACAAATACCCGAGAGTTACTCAGTACCAATAAATGAAATGGCTCAGAAATCTCCCTCGCAGGGAATCTATGGAACTACACGGATGCGCACGGCTACCATCAGAAAACCAATGCCGTACCTATGCAGTTGTAGGTATCTAACCGTAAAATGTGAATTTTCATAAGGGAAAAGTTAGTTTATTTTGCTGTCGGTTCATTATATTAATTGCTTTCTTTTGTGGATGTGTCTTCAAAACGTTACTTAATTTCATTGTATCTGAAATATTTAAAAATTGAAAAATTTATTTGAAGATTCTTGTTAATTCTTGTTAAAATCTCAAATCAAAAAAAAAAAAAAATTAATAAAACAATATAATTTGTGTTTACTGTCCATAGATTTTCTGAGAATATTGTTGTGATAAGGTAGTCATTGTGGAAAAAGTATTGTATTGTGGAAAAGAATGGCGGTTATTCAGAGGAGAAATGAATAACTAATTGTTAAAGTGTGATGGTTTAAATGTACAAATTCAAAGATTAATTAATTAAAATAACTGCAAAAATTAAGTATTGTATTGTAAATGGCATTCTTCGGATTAGTCCAATAATTTTGGATTTCCATTGAATGTTGATGATATATAGATTATGTGTCTGGTTAATACCAAGGCTGCAACCAAATGTTCGTAATGGACAAACACCACATTCAAATTACATAAGTAAGCTTTACATGAAAACTTTTTTGTGGATATGTTATCTGATGTTGCAGATGCCACCAGAGCAACAACGATAGCGGCTTCAATGATAATAAGCATGCCCCAGAGAAGCTCCAGATGGGGAGCTGTTTGCGTTCACCAGCGCATTTTATACGTCAAAAATCTTTTCATACGCTCAATGAGCTCACCAAGTTTTGCCAGCTTAAAACGCCGACTGCAACGGCAATAACGACGTCAACGTGCATAGTACAATCACTCGGTTATTATGGCAACGATGGTAAGCAAGTAGCACCGGCGCTTCACTCAATCCACCCATATATATTACATCGTTATGCATAACAGTCTTGATGATTCTTACGCTGCTTGATTCTTACTGCTCCACCCATATATATTACATCGTTATGCATAACAGTACACTCAGTATAAAGTCGGATATAACAAAAAGCATTATTCGGCAACAATATTTGTAAGACTAACATAAAACTGAGCAGATAATGTCACATACATTTCTGAAACAGTTAGTCACAAATTTAATATGAAATTTACACTGAGTACAGATAATGCTTAAATTTTATATATATATATATATATATATATATATATATATATATATATATATATATATATATATATATATATATATATATATATATATAGTTTAATGGATGTTTGATTGAGTGGGTAGTGGGGTGCCTACCTGTGGTTGCTTGGGTGGATCTTGATGATTCTTACGCTGCTTGACTGTAAGGCGATCTAATTCAGCGGTGCTTGAATACATGCAACACACACATAAATAACACACTTTAAAACACACGCACATCTGTATCATATTCTCATACATACTTCTGGGCATTAAAAATAATAAAATCGTAAACCAATTTTCGTGTTTAATAGTCCATCAATCGCAATGACTGGCAATTAACGAGCATATACATATATAATATGTATATCATTCCCATTGGTTTGGTTTATTTACTATTGTATATATTCATTTTACGTTAATTGCAAATTATCACATTAATTTATAATTAATGTTTATTTATTTATTTTATTATTTATTTTATTTTATTTTATTTTCAATTTATAATTTCTATTCCATACCCTAATCCTTAATTCTTTGTTTGTGCACATAGACAATATTTTGTCCAACTCGTCTGAGGAAGACTCTGTCAAACTACGCTTGAAGCAGTCCTTTGATTGTCAGGTTAATAATATTCAGGAAAGCTATCCTATTTATTACCCCACCTCCAATATTCGCTGGTCGGAGCAACTTAGCCAACATGGGACTGTAGCTAAGCTCAGGACGGCCATTACATGCCACGCCCAGGATCTGCGTGAAATGGAATTCCTGCTGCCACAACAGCAACAAGAGACTCAACCGCAGTCTAGTCCACAGTTGCATACCTCTCGTCACTCTCAGCCCAAGACTGCGAAGCCTAAGGAAGAGCACGATGAAAATCAGAGCCAAGACATTGCTGAAAACTCCTCAACAAATGGACAGCAGCAGAAGTTATCGGTACATCGACTTCCCGTGCAGCTGCGAAATAAAATTGCAGGCAATACGCCACATCCGCGTATCAGCAAAATGTCTAAGAAACAGGTGAAGCTTGCCCAGGCACAACTGGACAAGCTCACCCAAAGCAATCTGCATTTGCACGGTAAACACACTTCAGCTCTGCTCGCTCTTCGCACTCCGAACTAATTATTAACTTAAACACTATTTATCTTGACTTGTTTTTAATCCAACATGCACACTTTGCTCTTTCATAGCTCTATTCTCAGCGGTGGAGCATGGACACTTGGAGAAGGCACGAACCATACTCGAATCCACTGATGTAGATGTCAATAGGTAAGTCTGGAAAAGTATGAAAAGAGATTCTAGCAGTAGGATTCAATTTAGTAGGCATACAATGACTAGTTAAAGTAATTCCAGATTTTCCTTTCTGAAGTACAGCTTAAGATTATATATTTAAGTGAGTCAATACAAAGTCAATTAGTACTTATTTTCAACCTGCTTAGTAAGTCTTCAGAAGCTGTTTCTCCTTGTAGTCTTCCTTTATATTGTTATTTTTTTCTGTTCCATTGATCATTCAATTGAATCAATTTACATTTTTAAGTCTGCTTACCATATTGTGTAAGTTCTCTATTATTCTCATATTCTCCACTTCATAATTATTATTATTATTATTATTTTATTTATTTTTTTTTTTTTATCTAATGCAAATATTTTTCGTTATCCACAGCATAAATATAGATGGCCTATCGGCTCTAGATGTAGCCGTGCTAAGCAACAATCGCTCCATGACCAAGATGTTGTTGCAACATGGAGCTTTGGAGGGCTCACAATGTAATATAAAATAAATTAAAGATTTTAATAATTAACTCATCTATTCGTATTTTAAACATAAACAGTTTCCATGGATAGCATTGGCACCAAGTTAAACGGCCTACTGAAAGATGCCGAGTCCCGCATTCAAGATCTCAGTGGACCCGAAGGCCTGTGTACAGCAGTCTTCAGCTCGCGTCCTTCAATATCTAGCATTATAATTGGTACCTACTTTCAATTCGATTTATTGACCTAATATATCTTACTCTCAATTTGCTTTCAGGAAATACGAGCTCCTCAGTCACCGGCTGTACCGGCAACGAGGTGGACAAACAGATTGGAATTTGGGAACGAAGGGTCAAGGGACTACGTCGTATGCTGCTCGGGTGGGATCAGGCCCGACCGCCAGATGCACCTGCCTCAATTGTTGTCGATGTCACCGGTGACAATTCCATCAGCTTGCAAATAATCGAACCCTTCGAGGGCGCCATCGCCACCAAATTTAAAGGTACCAGTCGCAGACAAAAGTTTTCTTAGTTATTTATTTATTCTGACTACTGTTTAATCCTCCGTCATTCCTCAGTTCAATGGTCAACACGCGCCGACTTTAACAATGTCATTGGTGAACGAGAGCTACACGATTGGGTTAGCTTCCATGGTAATATGGGTGCTCACTGCCCCATTACAGGACTCACCCAAGGACGGCGCTATTTCTTACGCGGTGCCTGCGGTAATGTCAAAGGTTGGGGTACTTACCGCAACTCGGTGCCTGCGAGCGTTGTGCCATCAAGTGAGTAAAAATCGTATGATTTCTTTATACTGTGAAGTGAATACTCTACTCATCAAATGAGCTGAGCAACAAAATGCAGTTGATAATCATATTGATTCATATATATGTAGAAATAAAAATGTAACGATTTAGCTATATTATTTTTATTAAATATTAAGTTTCTTATTGTTTTTATTAATAATGTTGATAGCCTGGCGTGACTTAGAAAATCGGGAAGATCGTTTTTATGGCCGTCAATGCATGCTGGACAATCTGTTTACGGCAGTGCGTTTGGCACGACCTGCAGATGTATCTGAGCTAATGCTGGATCCCTACAACATCCAGCGTCGCAATCCCAAAAAGAAGACTACTATTAAACAACTGTTTTCAGTCGCCTCAAAGTTCCAAAAGACGCTGCGACGGTAAGATATTACGAACATATTTTACTTCCAAGATCCTCTTACTGAATAGATGTATACCCAAAATATATTTAATAGGGGCATCTACTTCTCGTGCATCTTGCACTGCGATGACAAGGTGCTGGTCACCAGCGAAGATTTTCCGCCTGTTATCGAAATCGATGAGTCTTATCCGAGTGCACTACACATGGACTACTACTGGCTGATGAAAATCGCATGTACATGGGAGGATGTGAAGTTCCTTCGTACGGATATGGAACGAAATCTCACATCGCCCGTTCATTTTCGCACCAAGTTACTGTCGGCCGTTTGCCAAATGCAATCTGCACTAGGAATTACTGATCTTGGCCAATTGTACTATAAACCCCTTAGAGATGCACAGGGTACAGTGGTTCTAACATGCATACAGTCGGTAAAAAGTCAGAAGGCTGTATCTACAATAAATTCACGCTGGTTACCTGTTAGCAAGCTGCAAAAAAAGCTGGCTGCTTTGCACGAGGATTACACCATTAATGAGCTGCTTATCTCAAGCATTGGAGAGCAGATACATTATCAGCAGGTAGCGGTACAACGACTTGACCCAGGACTCTATTTGGGATATCTGAAGATGCAGTGCTTGATGGATCAAATACAGTTGGTGGTGCCGGTGAAGACGCCCAATGTGTTACCTCACTGCAAGATTCGTGAGAATAGCCACATTACCGCCGAGGAGTGGCAGGTACTACATCGCTTAAAAGAAAGTAAATCAGTGAGGTTGCCTCTCGACTTTAGTGCACCCAGCGATAGCAATACCAATGGAAACGACCAACCCAACGAGGTTCAGTGTCTTTTCCTACATGATCTCAGCTCAGCTATGCATAAGCTACTGGACGGCATGAGCATTAAAGCAACGGAAGCCGCAACTCATCGCCTCTACGATGTGGAGGTAATCGAACTTAGTCGTGACATTAGCTTTCTTATTGTCTGTCCCTCGGTGGAGGCATCATGCGCCGTACCCGGCCAATCGGAATTGCTATTACAGCGCAATGAGTTCGTCAGCCTCAGCATCCAGGCCTTCGAGATGATCCATCTACGTACCTACCAGCCAGCCATTGTGCAGAAATATGCGCGACTCTCCTGCATCCTGGAGCTGGACACTGCGTTGGCTACCCACTCGCTTCGCGAGGCGTTCTCCAACAGCGAGCTGCAGGCGGCCAAAGAGCGTCTAGCTACACTGCAAGACCTCAGCTCAAACCTTTCACTCGTGTGGAAAAGTGTGCGCTGGTTAATGGACGTAGTTGCATATGCTCGAAATAAGCATGCTCAGCCAGAGTTAGCTATGTGTGACATACTAAAGTTTGTCGAGGAGCAAAATAAACAATTGTTGCAATTGCCGCATCGCGAATCCCGATTCAGCAAGACGAGTCGTGGGAGTTGGCCAGGTCCAGGTGTTAATGAGGGTGGCGATAAGCCAAACAGCAATCCAGAACATTCAAAGTCTGACACAAATCTGGGTCAAAGTGCATTAACACCCACCTCCGCACAGGCCACCACTCTCGAGGCAGCTGACAAGCAGCCATCAAAAGTGCAACAAAAGCCGCAACTGCTACAGGTGGGTGTCTCCGAATATGCTGCATCTACATGTTCCGATGTGTCGCTACGAAAGAACAGTGGCGACTCAGTTAACTCTGCATATACGGCACGCAGCTCCACCTCCGATGGCAGTAACTGTATGTTTGCTTTGCCCCCTTCACGATCCGATGATACGCTGGCAGATGCACTACGTCATTCTCAAGCAGCTGCAGCGGCACTGCGTAAACGCACCAGTTCCCACATTGGACCCCTTCCCACACCCCTTATTACCGTGCACTGTTCCAGTTCAGTGCCGTATTTAGCTGGAAGTATCTCAGCCTTTGCGGGAGATTTAGAGCACAAAGCACTGAAACCATCAGCAGCAGAATACAGGCTAAAGGCTGCATCCAGCGCCAATTTGCGTGATGGTGGACTTTATTTGAAGAGCTCTCTGTCTGCCCTTCAACCTGAACTGAAACCTCTCTGCAGCGATGAGCAGAATTCCGTGGCTCCTAGCACCTCCAAAGCATCCTCCACCAAGAGCCTGACCCATCAAAGCAGCGAAGAGGACACTGCCAGCTGTTCCAGCCTAAATGCTGAACAGTCGACCACCACTACAGGTGCAGGGATCATTCAAGTGTATACCGCCTACAACACAGGACTTGCCAGTGGAACAAGCCTGAAGCTTCACGTGACGCCAAAGACAACAGCCAGGGAGGTGATAAATTTGGTTGTCAAGCAGCTAAACATGGCCGCCGTGCTGAAAGGATGTAAAGGACCAATCTATAATGCTGACATGCTCGACAATTTCTGCCTTGTCGCAGTCATTGGCGCTCGAGAGCGTTGTCTTCGAGATGACTTTAAGCCCCTTCAACTGCAGAGTCCTTGGAAGAAGGGCCGCCTCTATGTAAGACAGAAGCATGAGCTACTCGCAGCTATTGAACACTCTAATCGAAAATCCCATTTGATTTAAGAACTCAAAGCGCATCCGTAGTAATCGTAGCTTTCAGCTGTTACAAACAATATTTATTTGTATCTAACTGTCCGCCTAGAGTGGAAACTCGCTATATGAGTATCTATTCACAAGTTTCAATATTAATTATACATATCGACTCATTCACGCGAAAGTATAATATGTAGTTTTTTTTTTCAAAATTGCGATTTTGATGCAATGATGAATTGTAGGAAAATGTATTTCTCACAAGTCTGCAAAAGAATGTAACTGTAAAAGCTTTAGTTTTGAAAATAAATCAATTTATCGTATATTAGTATACATTTTACTGTTCGCCCGAAATTATCGCATGACCATACAAATGTATTATTGTAGGGAGATAAGAACTTTCAAAGTTGAAAAATTAATCAAGATAAGAGCATTTTGAGCAGTGAAAATTCAGCTTTGATTTAATCATTTTAAACTAGAAAACTTAAAAACCTTTAAAATTTGTTTTTTCGACATACGCAACTTTCACGGAAATGAGTCGATAATTTCTACGGTCAGTTAAAAGCTTAACAATTATTATCTGCATATACTAGATGCATGGCAGTATTTCATGGCTCATTTGCATATCGATTTGATTTTTAAATAGATTTTCTTTTGTAAGAACTAGCATACAAAAATGTGTAGTTTCGGAGCTCAGTAGAAATAGCTCTTTTCCATTTTCTTACTATTACTTAAACGAACGATTCGATGTCTAATAATAAATAGATTTATATATAAAGAACAAGCTAGTTACGGAAAATAAAATAGTCCCACAACACGTATATGTCCTATTCAAACAAAAAATCAAAAATCCAACAAACTACTTTATCGTTCATCTTTGAATGAAGCACGCTTATCTTTAATTCATCTAGCAACCAAAATGTTTTCTTACTAACAAATATATTAGTATTTTGATTTGGTGTTTGCTTTATTGGGTATTCACTGTACCCGACCAAGCTTGACGACCAATTCCCCAAATTAGACTGAATCACCTACGCATGTATGTTAAATGAGAGAAGTAATGAAGAAATGCACCTATATTTAAAAAAGTGTATGAAATGATATTATATTTTAAATAGCCTAACACAAACAGCCTCGTATACCTACACACAGGATGGATGTGTAACTATAGCGCAATAATTGTTGTTAGATGTTTTAGAACTGGTTTAAATATAAGTGAAACGGATTACACCAATTAATATATATATATATTATTTATATATATTTATTATTTTTGTGGCAATTTTTTAGAAGCACACATTTTTAATATTAATATCTAAATGTTGAAGTTAGTTAAAATGAATTTTTAAACATATTGGGATGTAAATATATGAATATTTATATACGAATAAATTGTGAACCCTCGCAATGTGCATATATGTATTCCTTTGATGAATTTTATAATACATTTCCAATATAATTTAATCAAATAAAATAAAGATTAGTTTATAGATTTTAAAGCTGGTTAAGGCAAATATATTTTTAAAATGTTTATTGCAAAAAAAAAGGTGTGAACAATTGCATAGCTTTGTTTATAAAATGAAGCTTCTATCCTGCAAAAGGGTTCGAATTCTGTTTGCTGTTATTTTTATTCTCATGTTATGTGTCTATAAACAAGAGTATTATACCAAATACATAAATATATATAATTCATATATTATATATATGAGTGTATTAAAAACCTTTGCGATCTACTTATTTGCTGGAGGTTCGATGTTTCGATGTTTCGAATCAACATTGTCCAAAATTATAATAATTTGAAATGCTATACGAAACTACGAAATAAATTCCTAAGCAAGCGTCCATTATAATTTAAATATACACACACGCATATATATATATATAATCATTCTGAATAACTCAAAGATGAGACCAACAAAAAAAAAAAATAAATAAACAGTATTATGTACCAATTTTTGGTAAATATTTTAAAACTTTTTTTGATAAACTGATTTGGATTAACAAAATAAAACTAACTTAAAATATTTTTAAAACGAACCATACTTAAAAAAAGCTTAACCAAAAAATTAAGACTAAATGTCCAGCACCCCAAATGATGAGGAAAAAATATATAGCAACGAAGTGTGTTAATTAAAATTAGTTGTATTTGTTATTTAGTGAAGAATTAAACTACTTCAGCAAAAATGAGAATAAAAACCGCCGTCCGTTCCCCAAAGAAATTGTTTACAGAGTAGAATTACTGTTAATGACGCAATTTAATTGTAAACTTACTTGATAAAGGTTTTAAAGGTCGAATACGTGTATATAGCACATATATTTATATACAGTATAAACATAAATAAATATATTTAATAATTACTTATTGTCCGGTAAATGTTTAATTTTAATAGAAGTGCTCAATAAAAGCAGCCGAGCAATAGGTCTAATCAAGTAAAACTCTATATAAATTGACGTTATAAAATTTAAAAAACGAAATAGAAAAAAAAAACTAAAAGAAAACGTATATACAAATGCCAAACAACTCCGTGCATATTTTTGTGTCCGTTAACTATATACAATTAAATTTAAAAAACACACACATTTTAATGAACAAATAAATGTACTAGAATGATATTAAGAATTAAGTGATGTACACTGTTAAATGGGTCGTAAGAAATTAGGGAAAATACCAGAGTGTGGTTAAGACAAGTAAGAAGATGAATACTTATTCAATTATTCTAAATAAAGACTTAACCAATGTTAATGGTGTTATTATATGATTGTATATATACGTATGTATATTAATCTTGTTTGAAGTGTGAGCTCTGCGTTAAGGATATGGCTTTTTGGACAGAATGGTTGTATTCCTATATAAATTTCAACGTCGCTAAAATGATTGTTTGATGATTAAACTTATTATGTTGTACTAATGATATTAATATTATTCGTGATATAAAAGTATATTTTGTATACAAGTTCAATGTCTTACAATTTCAGTTAAATACGTTCGTAAAGAAGAAGAGTATTAGGTTTTTTTGCAGGGTTCAGGGTATCTCGTAGTCGAGCCGTCTGGACTAGAGCCTTCTTACTTGTTTTATAATGTATGGTTATTTTGTATTTATTTATTTACTTATTTTTTCTAAACCTATTAATGCAACAGTGAGTAATTTCCACACTTATACTCTTTTCTCCCTTTTAGCGGTGCGTCAATTTTCCAATAACCTGTGCGATTCATTAAATTGCTTTCCAGGCCCAGACCTGGAACCACACATACCCACATACTCACATGCATACAAAAGCATCCACGATGATCATTAGCTCAAAATTTGCCTGACTCACACGCACATTCTATAGCGAGCTCCCTTCCACTTATGAGTTGGAAATGCAAGTCATGACGCCTTCGCAGTCACTACACCAATACAGCCGTACATCTTTAATTATAATTTTGTTGTTATACACTTGGAGTTGTTGCTGTCAAAATTATTATATGTATCATTATATGTATATATGTATGTATTTCATTTTTGTCCAGACATTCGTATACACATGTACATATATGTACATATATGCTTAGGTTTTAACTCTCTTCTAAGGCATACATAGATATGTATGCATATGTGTACGCAGAAAAGTACTTACAAATGTAAATGCATATGCTTGGAACATTATTTGTTGAATTTCACCACAAATAATATTCAGTACGCATGGGTAAAACTGTGCTTCAAAGTGTTGGTGACGCCACAGTTTAATTGAAAAGAATGTATTTAGTAGGTACAAACAACCACATACATATGTACATGTGTGCATGCATATGTACATATGTACATTCATATTCACATTCCCATACACCATTAGTCACAAGGTCGCCCATCCCTTATTCAGCCAGAACGAAAAATACATGCGCTACAATCTCAATGGTGTTATATTTAATAACGGCTATAATGTTCAAGTGATTACTGATTACGTTCAGAATAAATTGTTAAAGTTGTTATTATAAATATCTTGCTATGTGCTTATTTCGTTAACTCTTACGGCATATTGAAATATCGCCCAGTTGCACTGGTGCGACTTCCTATCAGATAGAATCTCAACAGCAATATATTCCAAATAGCTTTCCCAGTAGTGCGATTAGGTGTTATTAATCTAAGCTAACTGAGAAGCAGTGAAGCCACGTGATCGGTACGGGCCTACCGAGACTAGACATAAGCCTAGGCAAAGCGAATAAATGCGGAAAGGCTGTCGCCAGGTCTCATATTACTCTCTCGATAACGATTACAATGTGTGTTTAGAAATGGATTTGTATAATACTCATGTATATGTTTATATTTATGTTTATATTGTATTACAATTACAAAAACCGGTTAGTAGGTATACCTGTTGTATGTTGAGAAGAAACGCAGAGAAACAAAAGAGTAATTTAGTAGTTTCAGTAACTGTTTATATTCAAAGCAAAAAAAAACCAGAAAACTTCACAATCGAATCGTTTGAAGTGTTCACTCGCTACTGGAGTGTCACTCACTTCTGTTCTCATCTCGATTTTGACTTTTGTATAACAAACAATAAGTACAGTATTACATACATACATACAAATACATATACATATATAGATGTGCATATATAAATATATAAGTTCAGCTTAGCTGTGGACTATGCCAACCTTTCATTCCGTTTCTAATTATCAGTGCTAGATTGGGAGGCACCCACTATATAGCCCTTGGCAGTGAGGACGCTACGACAGCGGACATGTACTTGGTAGCGCAGAGACCAATCGATTGTATAGCCAGGTGCCAAGCATGCGAATTGCTCTTCAGCCAATAGTAGCTCTGGGTCACTGTGCGTATTCAGTACCAGCTCATGATCACGACAGAATTCATGCAATTCGACTGGCACTACGCAGCAGGTAGCCAGATTTACCTGCGCTATGGTGGGCACCACTTCAGCCGATTTGTATAGTTCAGCCAAAGTCTTTGCATCGAGATCGGCAATGCCCAACTGTTTGATTTGTTTTTTAAGGGCGTATTGCTCCAAGCCTTTGTAGAGTAACTTTAGTTCTGCTATGCCCTGCTCTCCATTCCGTGCACTCCAGCTATTCGCTGCATCGCTGACGCTGGTGCTGCTTCCGGTTTCGCTGCTCCCCTCTGAGCAGGGATTTTTTGCTGTTGTGTCTAGTGTCGTTGCGCTGGCAACTGCTGAGACATTGGGATGGTAAGCAAGCACCACATTGTCCACATGAGCCACATTGAGTATGTTGAGCAACGCCTCGACGGCCTGATTGATGCACTCCGTCGAATTCTTGTTAAGGAATATCTTAGCACCAATGCTAATCTCATTGCGTCCATTTTCTGTCAGTCGATTGTTCAGTTCCTGCGTAGCACAGAGCACGCGACCATGCCGCTTGTCAATCTCAACTACCACGCTCTCTGTATTTGGATTATTGTGTAGGGTAATTTTTAATCCGTCGTACAACTCCTCGTTGGACTTGCGCTGCCCAAGCTCGTTATTGATGATGTTGCCTGTGCTGATGACCACGTTCTGGTAGTTTTTCGTTATTGTTGGTATCATATTGCTATTGCTATTCACAATCTTTTTTTCAGCTAATGACCCCGTTTGTTGATAAGCGATTGCCTGCAACTGCCCCGACTATCGCGCCCGTTGGTCTCTGTTGCTATTTTGTCCCAAAAGCCGTGGGCATCGGCACTTAAATACACATCAAAGTAGTGATGTTAGCATAATATATCGATTTATAATGCCTCATCGATTACTAAAGTATGCACAATTCACTTGCACTTCGCCTATGTAATAATAGATTATATCTTTATATCAAAAGAACTGAATATAAATCGGCATATTTCCTTCTTCTAAATATTATATATTCATTCAAAGTGTTTAATTCCATTGACTACTAATTTCATTTATTTTCAATTTTAATGTTTATATGTTTATAAACACTTAAATATGTATTTATATCAAAGGAATGGAATATGCCCTTTTTAATACAATAATAATAATAATATTACTTTTATACTTTTAATTGTAAATTAAACAAATATAGTTTGACCTTATTTATCGCTTCTATTACAAATTTTTAACAAATATTTATTTATCAACACTAAATAAAAGTGTGTTAATATCATTTTAATATCGTAATCGAATTGCGCGCCTTATTTTAAGTGAAAATGCGTAAATGGTCATGCGCACGATGGGGAACTATGTGCGTTGTTTTACAGAAAATAGATACTATTGACCAATACAAACAAATATTTTCAAGCGATTTCATTATATACTCAGAATATACGTGCCGTTACTCATTAATTCACCACCCCTGCGAGCAGCCTTTGAAAGGTGAAGACCAAAAACTGGTCGACGATTTTAAAGCTACTGTCTAGTTGAATATCAAGATAGAGATAATTCGTTTATCACATTAATATAATAATGTAATAACTGTTAAAAACAATTAACAATAAACATGGTTATTAATTAAGATTATTCTATGGCTATTTGTGTGTCTATTTAAATGTTATTAATGGACTAAGTAGGGCATTCAACAAGTATTTTATGCCCCGCATTAGGTCCTGCATGCGTGCATCCACCGGCGATGCAACTAGCATGCGCTGTATGCTCATACTGCCTAGATCCGGGGACTTGCAGTCCAAACACTCTATAGTTTTCAGAACCACTTGGGGCGGAGCAGTGGATCCAAGAACAAAGTATTCCCGTGCATTGTTAGCCAGTTGGCGCGTATTGTGGAGAGTGCCATAGAATGAGATCCGATCGCCACGGTGAAGTCGCTGCGTAAAATTACCAAAGTCATGATGAGCACGTATCAACACATTCGATGTAAAAGTGGCACGTCCTAGTAGGCTGCTGGATGATGCCATCTGAACGAGTAGCTCGTACTCGTAACGATTCCAACGCTGCAACGTGCAGTAGCCCGAGTGAGCACTAAACATCTTGATCACGTGCTGCCACTCAATGCAGTGTGTCTCGCGCTGAGGATTGCATTCGAAATTCTGAGCAATATTTTCGCCATGTACGCAGCGCAACAACTTTCCCAACCAGCTGGGCAGATAATTGTCTATCACATCCTCCAGTATATTGAATACACGAGCAATTTGCACGTGCACCACTTTACCCTCCCAAGCCACATGCAAGCCATTAAGATGTGTGCAGCGTAGTTGGACCTTTACTTTGTTCGGCTGATCATGAAGAGGCTGGGCACATAGCTCATAGAAGCGTTCCCATTGAAGTGAATCAGGCAAAGTGTGTATGCCCACGGTTGGACTAGAAAGCACATTGGGTACGGCATTAAAACGAGGAGTATCTTTAAAACTGGACGTCATATAGGGAAATACCAGCACACATGCTGTAGTGAGCCCCACAAATAGCTGAAACGGAAGTTTAAGAATATATTTAAGATTTTATATTTAAACTACTAACCTGCAACATAGTGATGTACTTCTGTGTCGAGCGATTAACAGCTAGGACGCAAGAGAGAAGCACAACCATGGCACAGGCAATGGCCGTGGTTCCCCAGCGCAGGTGCTCGCTTGCCAAGCCCAAACTATCAATGGCAACAAAAACTGGTACCAGCAGTGCCACAATGCCAAATAGTGGCAGGAACAGAACAATACCAGCTAGACCGAGAACTGCACGCATTGCGCCAAAAACTGTAGCGCTTTGTGATGTTACAATGCAAACTTGCAGCCAACTTAGAGTGACGCAGTGTGGGATTAGGTAGGTGTATACCCCATGCCAGCTTGAGCGTTTAGCCAGCAGTATAAGTAGGACAGGTATCAGTAGGTAGAGAGCTGTACGACAATTAAGGCAGAACTCAATGCCATTGCCAATTACAAAGGAAGAAAAGGTAGGTACACGAAGATCGAGAAATCGCCAATGAGTGGAAACAACTTCGTCCAACTCGTACGGATACTTGGCAAGCACATTGACGGCAAACGAAACGATAACCAGCCAGTCTGGAATAAATTGGGACGAGGAATACATAAAGACGCTTAACGTAATGAATGTGTTCGCCCCCGATATAATGGTCAACTCGGAGTGGGGCAGCCAAGCGTCTGCGACCAGCGGATAGACGATCAAATTACAAATGAATGCACAAAAGTAATACAGATACGGTTTCATATTGTTGCGCAAGAAACGCTGCTCCGAGATCTCAGCCTCGATGTTGTGATCACCGTAGCTAAGGAATAAGCCAGACCAGATCCGGAAGTCCACAAATTGTTGTTTGCTCTTAAGCATGCGACACGTAGACCAAAGCATTACGCCAAGACTTAGATAGTAGCTAATCATCGGCAACATATGTCGTTCACTATCCTCTACGCTGCTCCACCAGCTCAGCAGAACGAGTACGCTACAACGTACACTCAGAGGAAGCATGGCGGGCAACGCGACGACCAGGTTAATGAATCGATGGTAAAGTAACGTAAAGAAAACCAGTGGATGAAAGATTATACGATAGAAACAAGGCACATGATCCAAACTCTGGGGATGCGGCACGGACAAAGTCAATGTCTCGTTGACACTTGGCATGCGGCCAGCGGAATAGTTTGAAGCAGCAGATACCAAATGTGCCTCAGTTATAAAACGACGCCGCTCTACATTTGTCCGCCCAACAGTTATAGCATCTTCCAAAGGTTCGTGCTCGCACTCACTGCTCTCATCCGTGTTGGATGAGGAGGCGTTATTGGTGCCACGGCGTCGTCGTTTGCGTTGCAGATTATAAATGCGTCGCATTTTGCGCTCCAGCTGCTTGGGCGTAATATGCTCGTTACCATTAGACAGGCAGGCAAAGAGCTCGCGAGCTGCTTTCCTTGCGGCGCGCTCGCCCGCCGTCATGGCCAAACACCGACGCACTTCTTCCGCATTTTCCGTTGTTATGCCATTACCAGCATTGTAGCATTTGCGTAGCAGACACACTGCCTCTTCATGCCCTTGTTGTGCTGCGCTAACCAGCCAATGAACCGCTTTTTGACTCTCATTTGCGATGTTGGGCTCTGCAATAAAGAAGTGTCAAACGCCTTCAGCGGTTCTGCAAACTGCATACCTATTGCATTTTCAAGCAGTTTGCGCCCCAGATCGTATTGCACCTGTGGACAACCCTCTTCTGCAATGTGTTCCTTTAGCTTGTTCAATGAAGCACGATCTAAGCGCAAAAATGAGACATTCATTTTTCACATAACAAAAAACATGCATGAAAATACCTTCGAGGTTCCATCGCCTTCGTTTGCTGACACCAGCCGGTGCATTTTGTGTCCATGTGGCCATTGATGAACAGCGTACTGATAATTTTTTACAAGTTTATTTTTAATTACGATTCGCACCAAGCCATTCTGAGCATGACGTCGGAACAACTTATAACAAATGAACGAACCGACTAGCTCATATTCGTTTAAGTTTATTTATTAATTTATTTCATACTTTAGGAATCAAACCAGTTCAATTATCGATCGCGGTGTTTTTTTTTTTTTTTTTTTTGTTTTTTTTTTATTTACAAAGCTAAAATATATTGTGTAATTAATTAAATATAATACATTTTCCGATATCCCACTTTCATCATGATTAGAAAGACCGGTGATGGCTCGATAACCGTTTAATGGTCGTGGGCTATCGTTCTCTATTCGATATGAGCACTAACCATACAACACATAGACTGGACAACTCGAACAAACTTTTTTCACGAACCTGATTTTGATATCCCGGCCTAGTCATCTTCGTATTTGCTCGGCTCTTTAATTTACTGTTCGGGCAGCGAAAATATAGCAGTTGATATTCAGTTCGCTGCCAGCGCTCGAACGAAATGATTCTATTCTCATATGAAGCACCGCTGCGTGCTATTCTTTCTTTACTCACTCTCTCTATGCCTCTCATATATACATATATGTATGTAAGTCTGTGTGTGTATGCAGGCACAAGCCAGCAGCTCACAAAAATTGAAATTTGTCCGCGAGTCGCGATTCGCGACGATCACATCTTCGATTCTGAATAAGAGTATGCCGAACTCTTAAAAAGGTTTGCCATGCTCATGCAAAATTTTAGTGTTTTCGTGATTATTTTTTTGAAGGGTATGAAAGCGTGATGTACATAAGCATTGCTTTTTCGCGATGAGCATGCACACACACATTTACCATATCTTGCTACATGTATGAGCATTTATGTGACTGTGAGCGAAACTATTGCTGCCTGTGGCAATTGTAGGGCCCAACATTTGCAGTATGTTTTTCTTGTGGACCACGGCCTTAGAATTGTGAGAACGGTCTTAGATTTGTTCGACCTTCTAGACTGTCAAATCTACTTCCACCATTCATATGGCATCACTGTTTATATGCATACATATGCATTTATTCTTATAAATGTTTAATAAATAAAAATGGGTATAATTAATTTAGTAACAGCCACCAAAATATTTTATATATTATATTATATATTATATATAATATTTATATATTATATATATATTATATAAACAATTTAAGTGAATCTGGAAATTCATATGTATTGACAAATGTCAGAATACACCATGTACTCATGATTGCCAAAATGACTGCAGACCGTAAAGGCTCATTTGACAGTCACTCTACAATTCAAACCATACAAAATAGACAAACTACTGGATCGAGCAGATAGCAAGAAAACATACTGCAAATGTTGGGCCCTACAATTGCCACAGGCAGCAATAGTTTCGCTCACAGTCACATAAATGCTCATACATGTAGCAAGATATGGTAAATGTGTGTGTGCATGCTCATCGCGAAAAAGCAATGCTTATGTACATCACGCTTTCATACCCTTCAAAAAAATAATCACGAAAACACTAAAATTTTGCATGAGCATGGCAAACCTTTTTAAGAGTTCGGCATACTCTTATTCAGAATCGAAGATGTGATCGTCGCGAATCGCGACTCGCGGACAAATTTCAATTTTTGTGAGCTGCTGGCTTGTGCCTGCATACACACACAGACTTACATACATATATGTATATATGAGAGGCATAGAGAGAGTGAGTAAAGAAAGAATAGCACGCAGCGGTGCTTCATATGAGAATAGAATCATTTCGTTCGAGCGCTGGCAGCGAACTGAATATCAACTGCTATATTTTCGCTGCCCGAACAGTAAATTAAAGAGCCGAGCAAATACGAAGATGACTAGGCCGGGATATCAAAATCAGGTTCGTGAAAAAAGTTTGTTCGAGTTGTCCAGTCTATGTGTTGTATGGTTAGTGATATGAGACAAAGTCGGCTGTATTTCAGTTGTGGTATTTTTATTTTGGCGGACTTTAATTTCAAAAAGGGTTATTAAAATTCGTTGAATGTATACAAGCTGCAATTGTAACCTTAACCAAACTAGCATTATTATGTAAATATAGGCGTTATGCTCAAGATTTATGAAATGTATGGGTTTATACATATATAATGGAGCTACTTGATTATCATACACATTTTTTAGAAAAAAGTCATTTCATGTCACTTTAAGGGTACTTATAATTTTCATTAATTACCTAAATATTGGCAGGGAACATATAGTTCCCGAAAATTACAAAATATTAAAGATTTTATTTATTACCATAAAATATATTTGATTAAGATCATTTCATAAAGGGAAATTATAGTTTTATTTTATTCTCCTCGTCTTTCTAATTTGATTCTCACGTTTTCTTGGGAACGTAAAACAATACCATATTCAAAAATGATGTCCTCTAATTGGGTAACAGGTAAGAGTTTGAAATTTCGTAATATAGATACTAGTAGAACTTTTATTTCCAAAATAGCAAACTTTTGACCAATGCAATTTCGTTGCCCAGCACTAAATGGAACAAAGGAAAAGGGATGAAGAATCGACGTATTTTGTTGTAAAAATCGTTCGGGCTGGAATTCCAAAGGATTCGAAAAATGACGGGGATCTCGCATTACATCAAACACGTGTATATTTATTTGGGTCCCCTTCGGCATGATTAATCCGTTTAGAACAGTCTCTTCGGTACATACGCGACCTAGAAATGGAACTGGTGGAAAAAGGCGTAACGACTCCTTAATAACACTTTCCAGGTAATCCAGCTGATTAAAATTGAAAACATTGAAATCATTATAATCTCTGGATATATGCTGCAGCTCCATAAAGCAACGATTTTGCACATCTTCATTGAGAGCTAACATAAGCAAGGTAAAAATAAGACAGGTGGAAGTTGTATCATATCCTTCAAACATAAATGTGTTGACTTCGTCACAAATTCCTTGATGGTCGATTAAGCCTTCATTCTCTGCTTCCAACAGGGTATCAAGCATTGCATAGCGTTGTTTTTTTTCAATGTAACTTTTAAATTCAGTCTGATGTTTGCTTTGACTTCGCTTACGCTTGATAATGTGACTAGCAAAGTCGTGTGCCAACTTAAGATTTGATTTATGCTTTTTATAGCTACCACAAAGATAAAAGATTGACGAATAATACATCAAAGGATTACACGTTCGTTCAACCATAATAGTCTCTAAAGCATGTATTGCTTCCCGATATTTTGTGCCCTCTGTCATATCATCAAGTTTTACGCCTAGAGCTGTTTCTGTTCAATAAAAATATTATATATATTATATACTATATATAAATTGATTGATTCACATATTTAAATAAGTTAAAATTTATACGAACCGCAAACATTGTTTAACGTAAACTGTGGAATAAGCTGACTAAGATCCAATTCGTCGTCCACATTGCGACATAAAACATCAACTAGTTTCTTAGATTCTTCCCTGAAAGTTGGAGAAAGTTTTATACGAGAATACCTCTACAAAATATATGCATATACTTGAAAATATCTAAAAATTGCTGCAGCACATTAAAATGAAACGCAGGCGTCAACATCTTTCGTCTCTTATGCCACTTCCGATCTTAAAACCACAAAGCTAATTATATACAATGGTTACGGATCTACCTGGCTTACCTGTACTAATAAGCAAACCATCCCCCATGAAGGGCCTTAGCAATTCGTATACAATATTTTTTGTTATCAACTTCGTACTCTGAAAAATTTCTTCAGCATCCTCTGCGCGTACTACATTGTAGATCGGTGCAAATAAAAAATACCAAAGATAGCTGCGTCCGTTAGCCTTAATATAAGCATCACGGACAAAACGAAATAGCATTGCTACAGTAAGCACATGTTGATTGTAACAATTTTATTATTTTTTATAAAAATTTGCCTGTCTTACCTGGGGTCATCTTCAGTATATCAAAATTATTCCCAAATTTTGTTTTACCCGGTTGTATGAATACCTTATCCTTTAAAGGACTACCATCCTGTGTCTTAATGCGCTTAGCAAGAGAAAGAATAAAGTATTTTCTATTTATGTATCGAAACAGTACCCACACTGCTGTCAGTATGACTGTATTTCCAATCAATTCAATCAACATTTCAGTATGCTATAATTTCTTTTTGCGATCTAGCGAAGCCCAACGTCAACAACATACTAACAAACAAATTTGTATAATGTACTACCCGACGGTGATAATGATAATCTCTGACCTATTTGTTTATTGGCATGCTTCACTAAAAAAAAAACTAATAATCCAATTAAATTGTTGGACGCAATCTACTGTAAATATCTCGTTCATGAATGTTTATAACAAAAAAATGTATATATATATATATATATATATATATATATATATATATATATATTAATTAAATTTAAAAAAAAAAAAACTAGATCTGGTGTAAATTTGAAATAAGTAAAATGACAACAGCCACTTCTGTGGCGGAACAACGAAGGGCCAATAATGACTGTTCATTTCAATATTGGGTAAGGATCAAGACTATGTCTTATCATCTTGAAGTTGTACGTCTTAACAAGAAACCACATTGCAAGAAAATAGGAGGATTTTTATTCAGGTAATACTCCACTTTAGCATTTAAAAAACATTGTTTGCGCCCTTTGTTAACTAAATACATTTTGATAGTTATCGAAACTTGCTCAAATTAGAAAGTTGAATTTATCGAAAGTGTATCGATTACGTCGCGTGCAGCATTGCTTTACATACTTATCGAAAGAATTTAAAAAGCAAAACAAACCAGTTAATAATATTTTTCTGTTTGTACGTCTTCAGAGAGAATACACTAATTATCTCTACGTTCTCTTTCCTCATTCGCATGTCAGCAGCTATAAGAAGAGGGGAAGAGAACATAGAGATGAAACTTTATTAATATGATAAATTTTTTTAGCATCTTTTTTGAATTACATGGCGCCTTATGTTAATATAATTCATGTACCGGCCGATAGTAATCGAAACTTTTGACTAACAGTTGTAGTAATCGTAAGTGCTACATTAACATAGCTGTGCAGCAATACTTTAAAAACTTATCGAGAATTTTAGTAGCAAAACAAAATAGATAAAAATGTTTATGAGCTTAATTTCTAGCTGAAATATAAATTATATATAAACACAAATGTAAGTAAATAGCAAATATTAACAATTAATTTGTTCAGTGAGAAAGAAAAGTCAGGACGCAGTCTAGTCATTTTCTCATATGTGAAAAATTAATTAATATTGCATATATAAACACAGGCATACATACATACATGTTTTTTTTAACATTTGCCTCCCAGCATCACACTGGCAGTTTCTTTTTTTAAATTTAACCGATAGCATTTTGCAACATTTTTAAATTTGGATCGCCGCCATTTTGGCCTTAAAGTATTCGGCGCCATCGACAGTCTGGCAACTCTGTTATTTTGAAGTGGCCGGCAGTATCGATAAGTATTAATGCAATGTGTTTATCGATACTTGGATTACACATCGCATGTTAACTAATTTTTTACCCAGCCTAAAAGGCTGCAATATATTTTAGCGATAGCATTTTGCAACATTTTTAAATTAGGGCCACATTTTTAAATTCGGATCACCACCATCGTCAGCAGCTATAAGAAGAGGGGAAGAGAACATAGAGATGAAACTTTATTAATATGATAAATTTTTTTAGCATCTTTTTTGAATTACATGGCGCCTTATGTTAATAAAATTCATGTACCGGCCGATAGTAATCGAAACTTATGACTAACAGTTGTAGTAATCGTAAGTGCTACATTAACATAGCTGTGCAGCAATACTTTAAAAACTTATCGAGAATTTTAGTAGCAAACCAAAATAGATAAAAATGTTTATGAGCTTAATTTCTAGCTGAAATATAAATTATATATAAACACAAATGTAAGTAAATAGCAAATATTAACAATTAATTTGTTCAGTGAGAGAGAAAAGTCAGGACGCAGTCTAGTCATTTTCTCATATGTGAAAAATTAATTAATATTGCATATATAAGCACAGGCATACATACATACAGGTTTTTTTTTAACATTTGCCTCCCAGCCTCACACTGGCAGTTTCTTTATTTAAATTTAACCGATAGCATTTTGCAACATTTTTAAATTTGGATCGCCGCCATATTGGCCTTATAGTATTTGGCGCCAACGACAGTCTGGCAACTCTGTTATTTTGAAGTGGCCGGCAGTATCGATAAGTATTCATGCAATGTGCTTATCGATACTTGGAATAAAACATCGCATGTTAACTAATTTTTTAATCAGCCTAAAAGGCTGCAATATATTTTAGCGATAGCATTTTGCAACATTTTTAAATTCGGATTGCCGCCATATTGGCCTTATAGTATTTGGCGCCATCGACAGTCTGGCAACTCTGTTATTTTGAAGTGGCCGGCAGTATCGATAAGTATTCATGCAATGTGCTTATCGATACTTGGAATACATCGCATGTTGACTAATTAAACAAAATTCAAACATAAGGAACAAAACTAATACATAATACTGCTGCAAAAAAGAAAATGAATAAAATAAATACCTAAAATAAAATAAAAATTAAACTAAAAAAAAAGAAAAAAATTAATACATAAAGAACAAAATTAATACATAATACGAGAAAAAATACTGCAAAAAATACTGCTGCAAAAAAGAAAATGAATAAAATAAATACCTAAAATAAAATAAAAATTAAACTAAAAAAAAAAAAAAAATTAATACATAAAGAACAAAATTAATACATAATACGAGAAAAAATACTGCAAAAAATACTGCTGCAAAAAAGAAAATGAATAAAATAAATACCTAAAATAAAATAAAAATTAAACTAAAAAAAAAAGAAAAAAATTAATACATAAAGAACAAAATTAATACATAATACGAGAAAAAATACTGCAAAAAATACTGCTGCAAAAAAAAAAATGAATAAAATAAATACCTAAAATAAAATAAAAATTAAACTAAAAAAAGAAAAAAATTAATACATAAAGAACAAAATTAATACATAATACGAGAAAAAATACTGCAAAAATACTGCTGCAAAAAAAGAAAATGAATAAAATAAATACCTAAAATAAAATAAAAATTAAACTAAAAAAAAAAAAAAAATTAATACATAAAGAACAAAATTAATACATAATACGAGAAAAAATACTGCAAAAAATACTGCTGCAAAAAAGAAAATGAATAAAATAAATACCTAAAATAAAATAAAAATTAAACCAAAAAAAAGAAAAAATTAATACATAAAGAACAAAATTAATACATAATACGAGAAAAAATACTGCAAAAAATACTGCTGCAAAAAAGAAAATGAATAAAATAAATACCTAAAATAAAATAAAAAATTAAACTAAAAAAAAAGAAAAAAATTAATACATAAAGAACAAAATTAATACATAATACGAGAAAAAATGCTGCAAAAAATACTGCTGCAAAAAAGAAAATGAATAAAATAAATACCTAAAATAAAATAAAAATTAAACTAAAAAAAAAAAAAAATTAATACATAAAGGAACAAAATTAATACATAATACGAGAAAAAAATACTGCAAAAAATACTGCTGCAAAAAGAAAATGAATAAAATAAATACCTAAAATAAAATAAAAATTAAACTAAAAAAAAAAAAAAATTAATACATAAAGAACAAAATTAATACATAATACGAGAAAAAATACTGCAAAAAATACTGCTGCAAAAAAGAAAATGAATAAAATAAATACCTAAAATAAAATAAAAATTAAACTAAAAAAAAGAAAAAATTAATACATAAAGAACAAAATTAATACATAATACGAGAAAAAATACTGCAAAAAATACTGCTGCAAAAAAGAAAATGAATAAAATAAATACCAAAAATAAAATAAAAATTAAACTAAAAAAAAAGAAAAAAATTAATACATAAAGAACAAAATTAATACATAATACGAGAAAAAATACTGCAAAAAATACTGCTGCAAAAAAGAAAATGAATAAAATAAATACCTAAAATAAAATAAAAATTAAACTAAAAAAAAGAAAAAAATTAATACATAAAGAACAAAATTAATACACAATACGAGAAAAAATACAGCAAAAAATACTGCTGCAAAAAAGAAAATGAATAAAATAAATACCTAAAATAAAATAAAAATTAAACTAAAAAAAAAGAAAAAAATTAATACATAAAGAACAAAATTAATACATAATACGAGAAAAAATACTGCAAAAAATACTGCTGCAAAAAAGAAAATGAATAAAATAAATACCTAAAATAAAATAAAAATTAAACTAAAAAAAGAAAAAAATTAATACATAAAAGAACAAAATTAATACATAATACGAGAAAAAATACTGCAAAAAAATACTGCTGCAAAAAAGAAAATGAACTCAAATAAATACCTAAAATAAAAAAAAAATTAAACTAAAAAAAAAGAAAAAAATTAATACATAAAGAACAAAATTAATACATAACACGAGAAAAAATACTGCAAAAAATACTGCTGCAAAAAAAGAAAATGAATAAAATAAATACCTAAAATAAAATAAAAATTAAACTAAAAAAAAGAAAAAAATTAATACATAAAGAACAAAATTAATACATAATACGAGAAAAAATACTGCAAAAAATACTGCTGCAAAAAAGAAAATGAATAAAATAAATACCTAAAATAAAATAAAAATTAAACTAAAAAAAAAAAAAAAAATTAATACATAAAGAACAAAATTAATACATAATACGAGAAAAATACTGCAAAAAATACTGCTGCAAAAAAGAAAATGAATAAAATAAATACCTAAAATAAAATAAAAATTAAACTAAAAAAAAAGAAAAAATTAATACATAAAGAACAAAATTAATACATAATACGAGAAAAAATACTGCAAAAAATACTGCTGCAAAAAAGAAAATGAATAAAATAAATACCTAAAATAAAATAAAAATTAAACTAAAAAAAAAAAAAAAAATTAATACATAAAGAACAAAATTAATACATAATACGAGAAAAAATACTGCAAAAAATACTGCTGCAAAAAAGAAAATGAATAAAATAAATACCTAAAATAAAATAAAAATTAAACTAAAAAAAAAAAAAAAATTAATACATAAAGAACAAAATTAATACATAATACGAGAAAAAATACTGCAAAAAATACTGCTGCAAAAAAGAGAAATGAATAAAATAAATACCTAAAATAAAATAAAAATTAAACTAAAAAAAAAGAAAAAAATTAATACATAAAGAACAAAATTAATACATAATACGAGAAAAAATACTGCAAAAAATACTGCTGCAAAAAAGAAAATGAATAAAATAAATACCTAAAATAAAATAAAAAATTAAACTAAAAAAAAGAAAAAAATTAATACATAAAGAACAAAAGTAACACATAATACGAGAAAAAAAACTGCAAAAAATACTGCTGCAAAAAAAGAAAATGAATAAAATAAATACCTAAAATAAAATAAAAATTAAACTAAAAAAAAAGAAAAAAAATTAATACATAAAGAACAAAATTAATACATAATACGAGAAAAAATACTGCAAAAAATACTGCTGCAAAAAAGAAAATGAATAAAATAAATACCTAAAATAAAATAAAAATTAAACTAAAAAAAAAGAAAAAAATTAATACATAAAGAACAAAATTAATACATAATACGAGAAGAAATACTGCAAAAATTACTGCTTTCAAAAAGAAAAATGAATAAAATAAATACCTAAAATAAAATAAAAAATTAAACTAAAAAAAAGAAAAAAATTAATACATAAAGAACAAAATTAATACATAATACGAGAAAAAAATACTGCAAAAAATACTGCTGCAAAAAGAAAAATGAATAAAATAAATACCTAAAATAAAATAAAAATTAAACTAAAAAAAAGAAAAAAATTAATACATAAAGAACAAAATTAATACATAATACGAGAAAAAATACTGCAAAAAATACTGCTGCAAAAAAGAAAATGAATAAAATAAATACCTAAAATAAAATAAAAATTAAACTAAAAAAAAGAAAAAAATTAATACATAAAGAACAAAATTAATACATAATACAAGAAAAAATACTGCAAAAAATACTGCTGCAAAAAAGAAAATGAATAAAATAAATACCTAAAATAAAATAAAAATTAAACTAAAAAAAAAGAAAAAATTAATACATAAAAAAGAACAAAATTAATACATAATACGAGAAAAAATACTGCAAAAAATACTGCTGCAAAAAAGAAAATGAATAAAATAAATACCTAAAATAAAATAAAAATTAAACTAAAAAAAAAGAAAAAAATTAATACATAAAGAACAAAATTAATACATAATACGAGAAAAAATACTGCAAAAAATACTGCTGCAAAAAAGAAAATGAATAAAATAAATACCTAAAATAAAATAAAAATTAAACTAAAAAAAAAAAGAAAAAAATTAATACATAAAGAACAAAATTAATACATAATACGAGAAAAAAAATACTGCAAAAAATACTGCTGCAAAAAGAAAAATGAATAAAATAAATACCTAAAATAAAATAAAAATTAAACTAAAAAAAAGAAAAAAATTAATACATAAAGAACAAAATTAATACATAATACGAGAAAAAATACTGCAAAAAATACTGCTGCAAAAAAGAAAATGAATAAAATAAATACCTAAAATAAAATAAAAATTAAACTAAAAAAAAGAAAAAAATTAATACATAAAGAACAAAATTAATACATAATACGAGAAAAATACTGCAAAAAATACTGCTGCAAAAAAGAAAATGAATAAAATAAATACCTAAAATAAAATAAAAATTAAACTAAAAAAAAAAAGAAAAAAAATTAATACATAAGGAACAAAATTAATACATAATACGAGAAAAAATACTGCAAAAAACACAACTTGCAAAAAAGAAAATGAATAAAATAAATACCTAAAAATAAAATAAAAATTAAACTAAAAAAAGAAAAAAATTAATACATAAAGAACAAAATTAATACATAATACAAGAAAAAATACTGCAAAAAATACTGCTGCAAAAAAGAAAATGAATAAAATAAATACCTAAAATAAAATAAAAATTAAACTAAAAAAAAGAAAAAATTAATACATAAAGAACAAAATTAATACATAATACGAGAAAAAATACTGCAAAAAATACTGCTGCAAAAAAGAAAGTGAATAAAATAAATACCTAAAATAAAATAAAAATTAAACTAAAAAAAAGAAAAAATTAATACATAAAGAACAAAATTAATACATAATACGAGAAAAAATACTGCAAAAAATACTGCTGCAAAAAAGAAAATGAATAAAAAATAAATACCTAAAATAAAATAAAAATTAAACTAAAAAAAAGAAAAAAATTAATACATAAAGAACAAAATTAATACATAATACGAGAAAAAATACTGCAAAAAATACTGCTGCAAAAAAGAAAATGAATAAAATAAATACCTAAAATAAAATAAAAATTAAACTAAAAAAAAAGAAAAAAATTAAACAAACATAAAAGAACAAAATTAATACATAATACGAGAAAAAATACTGCAAAAAAATACTGCTGCAAAAAAGAAAATGAATAAAATAAATACCTAAAATAAAATAAAAATTAAACTAAAAAAAAAAAAAAAATTAATACATAAAGAACAAAATTAATACATAATACGAGAAAAAATACTGCAAAAATACTGCTGCAAAAAAGAAAATGAATAAAATAAATACCTAAAATAAAATAAAAATTAAACTAAAAAAAAAGAAAAAAATTAATACATAAAAGAACAAAATTAATACATAATACGAGAAAAAATACTGCAAAAAATACTGCTGCAAAAAAGAAAATGAATAAAATAAATACCTAAAATAAAATAAAAATTAAACTAAAAAAAAAAGAAAAAATTAATACATAAAGAACAAAATTAATACATAATACGAGAAAAAATACTGCAAAAAATACTGCTGCAAAAAAGAAAATGAATAAAATAAATACCTAAAATAAAATAAAAATTAAACTAAAAAAAAGAAAAAAATTAATACATAAAGAACAAAATTAATACATAATACGAGAAAAAATACTGCAAAAAATACTGCTGCAAAAAAGAAAATGAATAAAATAAATACCTAAAATAAAATAAAAATTAAACTAAAAAAAAGAAAAAAATTAATACATAAAGAACAAAATTAATACATAATACGAGAAAAAAATACTGCAAAAAATACTGCTGCAAAAAAGAAAATGAATAAAATAAATACCTAAAATAAAATAAAAATTAAACTAAAAAAAAGAAAAAATTAATACATAAAGAACAAAATTAATACATAATACGAGAAAAAATACTGCAAAAAATACTGCTGCAAAAAAGAAAATGAATAAAATAAATACCTAAAATAAAATAAAAATTAAACTAAAAAAAAGAAAAAATTAATACATAAAGAACAAAATTAATACATAATACGAGAAAAAATACTGCAAAAAATACTGCTGCAAAAAAGAAAATGAATAAAATAAATACCTAAAATAAAATAAAAATTAAACTAAAAAAAAAGAAAAAAATTAATACATAAAGAACAAAATTAATACATAATACGAGAAAAAATACTGCAAAAAATACTGCTGCAAAAAAGAAAATGAATAAAATAAATACCTAAAATAAAATAAAAATTAAACTAAAAAAAAGAAAAAAATTAATACATAAAGAACAAAATTAATACATAATACGAGAAAAAATACTGCAAAAAATACTGCTGCAAAAAAGAAAATGAATAAAATAAATACCTAAAATAAAATAAAAATTAAACTAAAAAAAGAAAAAAATTAATACATAAAGAACAAAATTAATACATAATACGAGAAAAAATACTGCAAAAAATACTGCTGCAAAAAAGAAAATGAATAAAATAAATACCTAAAATAAAATAAAAATTAAACTAAAAAAAAAAAAAAATTAATACATAAAGAACAAAATTAATACATAATACGAGAAAAAATACTGCAAAAAATACTGCTGCAAAAAAGAAAATGAATAAAATAAATACCTAAAATAAAATAAAAATTAAACTAAAAAAAAAGAAAAAAATTAATACATAAAGAACAAAATTAATACATAATACGAGAAAAAATACTGCAAAAAATACTGCTGCAAAAAAGAAAATGAATAAAATAAATACCTAAAATAAAATAAAAATTAAACTAAAAAAAAAGAAAAAAATTAATACATAAAGAACAAAATTAATACATAATACGAGAAAAAATACTGCAAAAAATACTGCTGCAAAAAAGAAAATGAATAAAATAAATACCTAAAATAAAATAAAAATTAAACTAAAAAAAAAGAAAAAAATTAATACATAAAGAACAAAATTAATACATAATACGAGAAAAAATACTGCAAAAAATACTGCTGCAAAAAAGAAAATGAATAAAATAAATACCTAAAATAAAATAAAAATTAAACTAAAAAAAGAAAAAAATTAATACATAAAGAACAAAATTAATACATAATACGAGAAAAAATACTGCAAAAAATACTGCTGCAAAAAAGAAAATGAATAAAATAAATACCTAAAATAAAATAAAAATTAAACTAAAAAAAAAGAAAAAAATTAATACATAAAGAACAAAATTAATACATAATACGAGAAAAAATACTGCAAAAAATACTGCTGCAAAAAAGAAAATGAATAAAATAAATACCTAAAATAAAATAAAAATTAAACTAAAAAAAAAGAAAAAAATTAATACATAAAGAACAAAATTAATACATAATACGAGAAAAAATACTGCAAAAAATACTGCTGCAAAAAAGAAAATGAATAAAATAAATACCTAAAATAAAATAAAAATTAAACTAAAAAAAAAGAAAAAAATTAATACATAAAGAACAAAATTAATACATAATACGAGAAAAAATACTGCAAAAAATACTGCTGCAAAAAAGAAAATGAATAAAATAAATACCTAAAATAAAATAAAAATTAAACTAAAAAAAAGAAAAAAATTAATACATAAAGAACAAAATTAATACATAATACGAGAAAAAATACTGCAAAAAATACTGCTGCAAAAAAGAAAATGAATAAAATAAATACCTAAAATAAAATAAAAATTAAACTAAAAAAAAAGAAAAAAATTAATACATAAAGAACAAAATTAATACATAATACGAGAAAAAATACTGCAAAAAATACTGCTGCAAAAAAGAAAATGAATAAAATAAATACCTAAAATAAAATAAAAATTAAACTAAAAAAAAGAAAAAAATTAATACATAAAGAACAAAATTAATACATAATACGAGAAAAAATACTGCAAAAAATACTGCTGCAAAAAAGAAAATGAATAAAATAAATACCTAAAATAAAATAAAAATTAAACTAAAAAAAAGAAAAAAATTAATACATAAAGAACAAAATTAATACATAATACGAGAAAAAATACTGCAAAAAATACTGCTGCAAAAAAGAAAATGAATAAAATAAATACCTAAAATAAAATAAAAATTAAACTAAAAAAAGAAAAAAATTAATACATAAAGAACAAAATTAATACATAATACGAGAAAAAATACTGCAAAAAATACTGCTGCAAAAAAGAAAATGAATAAAATAAATACCTAAAATAAAATAAAAATTAAACTAAAAAAAAAGAAAAAAATTAATACATAAAGAACAAAATTAATACATAATACGAGAAAAAATACTGCAAAAAATACTGCTGCAAAAAAGAAAATGAATAAAATAAATACCTAAAATAAAATAAAAATTAAACTAAAAAAAAAGAAAAAAATTAATACATAAAGAACAAAATTAATTCATAATACGAGAAAAAATACTGCAAAAAATACTGCTGCAGTAATAATATTATTAATTTTATTCTTTATGTATTAATTTTTTCTTTTTTAGTTTAATTTTTATTTTTTATTTTAGATATTTATTTTATTCATTTTCTTTTTTGCAACATATTTTGCAGTATTTTTCTCGTATTATGTATTAATTTTGTTCTTTATTTATTTTATTTTATTTTTAGGTATTTATTTTATTCATTTTCTTTTGAACATTTTTGCAGTATTTTTTGATTGTATTAATTTTGTTCTTTATGTATTAATTTTTCTTTTTTAGTTTAATTTTATTTTATTTTAGATATTTATTTTATTCATTTTCTTTTTGCAGCAGTATTTTTTGCAGTATTTTTCTCGTATTATGTATTAATTTTGTTCTTTATGTATTAATTTTTTCTTTTTTAGTTTAATTTTATTTTTATTTTAGGTATTTATTTTATTCATTTTCTTTTTTGCAGCAGTATTTTTTGCAGTATTTTTCTCGTATTATGTATTAATTTTGTTCTTTTATGTATTAATTTTTTCTTTTTTAGTTTAATTTTATTTTTATTTTAGGTATTTATTTTATTCATTTTCTTTTTTGCATGTATTTTTTGCAGTATTTTTTCTCGTATTATGTATTAATTTTGTTCTTTATGTATTAATTTTTTCTTTTTTAGTTTAATTTTATTTTTATTTTAGGTATTTATTTTATTCATTTTCTTTTTTGCAACAGTATTTTTGCAGTATTTTTTCTCGTATTATGTATTAATTTTGTTCTTTATGTATTAATTTTTTCTTTTTTAGTTTAATTTTTATTTTATTTTAGATATTTATTTTATTCATTTTCTTTTTTGCAACTATTTTGCGTATTTTTCTCATTATTTAATTTTGTTCTTTATGTATTAATTTTTTTCTTTTTAGTTTAATTTTATTTTTATTTTAGGTATTTATTTTATTCATTTTCTTTTGCAACGTATTATTTTGCGTATTATGTATTAATTTTGTTCTTTATGTATTAATTTTTTCTTTTTTAGTTTAATTTTTATTTTAGGTATTTATTTTATTCATTTTCTTTTTTGCAGCAGTATTTTTTGCGTATTTTTTTCTCGTATTATGTATTAATTTTGTTCTTTATGTATTAATTTTTTCTTTTTTAGTTTAATTTTATTTTATTTTAGGTATTTATTTTATTCATTTTCTTTTTGCAACATATTTTTGCAGTATTTTTCTCGTATTATGTATTAATTTTGTTCTTTATGTATTAATTTTTTCTTTTTTAGTTTAATTTTTATTTTATTTTAGGTATTTATTTTATTCATTTTCTTTTTGCAACATGTATTTTCTCGTAATTATGTATTAATTTTGTTCTTTATGTATTAATTTTTTCTTTTTTTAGTTTAATTTTTATTTTATTTTAGGTATTTATTTTATTCATTTTCTTTTTGCAACATTTATTGTATTAATTTTCGTTCTTGTATTGTATTAATTTTTTCTTTTTTTTAGTTTAATTTTATTTTTATTTTAGGTATTTATTTTATTCATTTTTTTTTTGCAGCAGTATTTTTTGCGTATTTTTCTCGTATTATGTATTAATTTTTGTTCTTTTGTATTAATTTTTTCTTTTTTAGTTTATTTTTTATTTTATTTTAGATATTTATTTTATTCATTCTTTTTTGCAGCAGTATTTTTTGCGGTATTTTTTCTCGTATTATGTATTAATTTTGTTCTTTATGTATTGAATTTTTTCTTTTTTAG
>JAWNOS010000277.1:0-17908 GCA_035045845.1 Drosophila buzzatii | reverse complement strand
AGAGAGTGAGAGAGAGAGACAGAGAGAGAGAGAGAGAGAGAGAGAGAGAGAGAGAGAGAGAGAGAGAGAGAGAGAGAGAGAGAGAGAGAGAGAGAGAGACATGTAAACTAGTGAGTTGTTGAGGAAAAATCAACGCCGTATGAAACTTTTTTCGCAGAGTTTGTTTGAATTTTGTTACTAATTAATTGCAACAGAGCTCGAATTATATACTCCATACAATTTTGTTGTATTAGTATGATGCAGTAGTCATGATTCATGAGGCAGCTAAATGATTAAATATGATCTACAATTTATTAAAAATATTTATTTAAATATATTATCATTAAACAAGTAAGAAGGCTCTAGTCGAGACGGCTCGACTACGAGATCCCCTGAACCCTGCAAAAAAAGTGATACTCTTCTTCTTTACGATCGCATGAGCGCGAGCTCTGCTAACCGCGCAGTTGCTGCCGTGGCTTGGGGGTGGGTTGGGCTATACTTTGAACACTTATAACTCCATTTCTAGGTGCATAATCTTGATGAAATTTTTAGAGTAGATTAAGAATATCTAAATGTATCTATGTGCCAAATTTCAAGTCTCTAGTATTTGATTTGCGTTTTTTGCAAATTGTGGGCGAAGGGGGCGTGGCATCCAAAATCCAAAAATTACATAATTTGCGTATTCATAATATCTATCTAAATATACAAATTTGAAGTCTTTAGCTAAAACGGTGTAGAAGCTATGCTCAAAAAACATAAAAAATTGAAACGAATTTTCGATTTTTTATCGATAATTTGGAAATGGGATGAGTTATCGAAAAAACAAAATAAACTCGTACTGCGTAGCTAACATATGAGTGTTCGTGTGAAATTTCAGCTCTCTAGCTCTTGTAGTTTCCGAAATCTCGACGTTCATACGGACGGACGGACGGACGGACGGACGGACGGACGGACGGACGGACGGACGGACGGACGGACGGACGGACAGACGGACAGGGCTCATTCAACTTATTTTTTTATGCTGATCAAGAATATATATACTTTATGGGGTCTGCGGCGTCTCCTTCTGCCTGTTACATACATTTTCACAAAACCATTATACCCTGAATTCCCATTTTCAATGGGTTCAGGGTATAAATATAAATATATATGTATATATGCTTAAGCACATTATTGAATCAAAATATAAATATTAAAAATTTTGTAAGAAAGTTTGATATTTATCATTGCCTCTCAGATATGTTTCAGAATTATTATCATTTTGGTTTCTCATTTTATTTCGCAAGGGAATGAACCCAAAGAGCAGCTTTGTTTAAGTAGCGCGATGTTTTCAAGTGGATCATGCTGATGATCGGCACAAAAAAAAAGCTAAATTAAATAATATAAATAACATAAAATAATGTATTTACATAAAAATTTTAACATCTGTTTAAATTTTTTTTTTTTTAATAAAATTTATTTAAGCGTTGAAACCATACATTGCAATTGTAGTAACTTAACAACACATTAGAGATTATAATATAGGACCTAACCTTCTGTTGTACACAGAAGGAATTAAAACTATTTAAATTATTTTTAGTTTAATTAATTAATTTTAATTAATATTTTTGGCGAATCCCAAGCGTTTTAGTCGCCTTAGTGGTCTCACAGGGAGCAGTTGTCTCGCTAGTCTGCTACGGTGTCTGACCAGTCTGTCACTGTATCTGCTCGTGTGTCTGCCAATCTGTTCCTCTACTGTATGCAGATTCAGATCCCGATGTAGGGTAGAGCCGCGCACATACCAGGGGCAGTTCGTAATTTGACGCATAGCTCGGTTTTGAAGGACCTGTATGCGTTTATAGTTACTTTTTGCAGCTATTCCCCAAATCTGCACACCATAGAGCCAAATCGGAGCCACACAGTGGACGTAGACTGCTCTCTTCACTCTTAGTGACATGGTGCTTCTTCTGTTGATCAGCCACCGCAGCTGTTGCATGCGTTGCCCACATCTCCTGGTCGCAGCTTTAATGTGAGGACCAAATGTTAAACGCTTGTCCAGAGTGATGCCAAGGTACTTTGCCTGTGATGGTTGGTCCAATATTACTCCGTCTATTCGTATAGGCGGAGTGTGGTTGATGAGTGTTTTTAGTGTAAAGCATGGGTTGGTGGTCTTCCGAGGATTTATTTTTAAATTCCACCTTTTGCACCAATCAGCCAGTGCCTTTAGGTAGTTTTCAACTCCAATAGCAGCTTCGATGCGACATTTGGAGCTGTAGAGCACTGCGATGTCGTCTGCGTATGTAGCAAGTAGAGCTTTGCTGGGAGTCTCCATGTGGTCTTCGCTAGGGGAAGGTAAATCTGCAGTGTATATTGAGTAGAGCAGCGGCCCTAATACGCTACCCTGTGGAACTCCAGCTCTCATCTGGCAAGGAGTCGAGTAAATGCTCCTGACTCTAACCATAAATTTTCTGTCTTCCAGGTACGATCGTAAGATCCCGAAATATGGGGCTGGGAAGAGCTGTTTAATTTTACTGAGAAGCCCCATATGCCAGACTCTATCGAATGCTTGCTGCATGTCAACAAATACCGCATTGCAATATTCCAGATCGTCAAATGCCTGTAGAATGTGCTTCGCTAGTCTGTGAACCTGCTCCACCGTTCCATGTCCCTCCCGAAAGCCAAACTGGTGTTCCGGTAATATGCGACATTCCCTGATTACACAACCAAGTCGATTGGCTATAAGTTTCTCCCATACTTTTGACAATGACGACAAGAGACTTATTGGCCGGTACGACTCAGGGTCATCCTCTGGTTTTCCAGGTTTGTGGATCATTATTATAGTTGCCATTTTCCACTGTTTAGGGAAGAACTGCACCCTCAGCATAGCATTGAATATTAAAGCCATATAGATGATCGCCCGAGTAGGTAGGGCTTTTAGAGTTGCATTGCACACTCTGTCATAACCTGGTGCTTTCTTCATCGGCATGGACTTTATGACTTCAGCAATTTCCTCAGTCCTAACTGCCTCAATAGGTAAGGACATTTGAAGAGGTGTCTGCAGACTATCAATAGTTTCTTGGATTTGGTCATCAGTGGCAAATTCGTAATGATTAAACCTAGTCTCTAAATGATTCGCAAACGAGTTAGCTTGTTCTTCTTCGTTCTTGGCGAGGTCACCGCTAGGGCATCGGATTGGTACCTGTCTGAACGGGTGACTCTTAAGTGACTTAGTACACTTCCATAGCGAGTACCCAGCATCAACTGTATAATCATAGGAAGCCAGTTTCTGCTCGAAGAAGTTACTTCTAAGTTCTTTTAATACATTTCGTAGTTGCCTAGCAGCCCGGTTCCATAAAATTCGGTCCCATGGGTCCTGCGATCTGATTGCGCGTCTTCGCAGTCTTCTTTTCTGAGTCAGAAGCTCCCTGGCCTCTCTTGTTAGTCGAATTCCATAGGTGGTACCTATCTGGATTTCAGAAGGTGTTGAGGCAGCAGCAGCCGTATAAATGCTGTCAGTGAAGCTATCGACAGCCATCTCAATGTCTTCACCAGAGTTTAGCGTGGTGTTCAGCTGAATTGAGCTCTCCAAGTGTTGTCTAAAGACAAGCAGGTCCGTGTGCTTGGTGATTAGAGGGCGGCATGTGTTAGCAATTATGCCTTCTGTGTCAATGCTAATGACAAGGGCCAGATGATCAGAGTCTAGATCCCAGCTCTGGGTTATGGTTGCTCGAGAATCCGCTATACCATGGTACAAGGCAAAGTCTATGCAAGAGGGAGTGTGGTGAGGCACATATGGGTACCTGGTTGGTGATCCAGTAGCAAGGATCCTAGAGCCAGTGACTGAGATGGCTTCTGCTAGCTCGCGTCCCCTAGGTGAGTTGTAGGTGTCTCCCCACAACCAATGACGGGCATTCCAGTCACCACCAACTAAATACCTTTGACCGCATGCGCGGAGTGTGTTGATGAAGTGGCTTTCCTCAATCCTGACTCTTGGAGGGCAGTATATGGCGCTGAACTCCACATCTCCCAGGGCCGTAGCTACTTTTACTGATGCCATTTGTATGTTACGAGTCTCAATAACTCTTTGAGGGAAATGGCGAAGAGTGGTCCTCACCAATACCGCCGCTCCGCCAACGCTGTTATTATTACGTGATGGTCTGAAGGCTGGGTAACAGGCATATCCATATATTTTTATAGTCTCCCCACGCTTCATCCTGATCTCCGTCAGAAGAAGAATGTCGACGTTGTTGTTGTGTACGAAGAGCTCAACTTCATTTGCTTTTGATAAAATGCCGTTAGCATTCCAGATAAGAACCTTTAGTGGATACATTGCACTGAAGATTTGGTCTATCTCCAGCCCAATCCTTAATCATGTTTGTCAAATCAAGTACTATTCTCTCAAGCTTTTCAATACGTTGGTTTACTTGTCTGTTATGTTACTGCTGCTCTTGTTGCTGCTGCTGCAACCACACAAGAAACTGCTGTTGTTGTTGTTGATAGAGCTGCTGTTGCCACTGCTGAAACTGTTCCTGCTGTTGTTGCAATACTGCCTGGAGTTCATAAGGGCTATGTTGCAGATTATTCAAACCTTGTTGCTGAGGAATTTGATGTCTGAGAGGATTTTGGAGACGGTCCTGTGTAGATCCATCCTTGCAATGTGCTGTAACAGCATTTCTTTTTGCTATTGCAGCATAAGAGACTTCTGTATTGCTTCCGATGCCTAACGATGGTGGTTGTTGAGTTAGCTGCGGCTGTTGTTGTGTTGTCTGTCTGATAACCCTTTGTTTACGATCGGATCTCAAGATAGGAAATTGCTGATGCGCTGTAGACAGTGTGGTAGAAAAAGCGTGATTCTTCTGTGCATTTGAAGGCACGTGTATTGGTCTATTTGAATTATTTTCCCTCCTAGTAGGTCCCATAGATCGGCGAAGGAATTCTTGATACCATTCACATCCTTTATAGCTGGCCATGTGGCTGCCAGAGCAGTGTATGCATTTCGGCTGAGCATCTGGAGGACGTATGCATTGTATTGTTTGATGGCTTTCCCCACATCGGGCACAGTTGGGCTGACGGCGGCAGTATTTGGCAGTGTGTCCATAATCCTGGCATCGACGACATTGTGCAATTTCACTAGTTTTTCGCATTCTTTCGATTCTGATTTTTTGGCGGCAAAGAGTCTTGGTAAATTTCGTTAATATTTTTACAAGGCTTAATATTAATGAAAAAAATATTAAGTTTTTCGTCTTTATTTGTCCTTGATTTTGGATTATGGATATGAAGAACTTCGTATCCCAGCCTTTTAAAATCGGCAGTGATATCTTTATTTAGAGTACTGTTGTGTAGATCTCTGACAACTATTCTGTGTGGCTTTTCTGACTGCATTTGATATGTGTGGAATTCTATTCCAGTTTCTTCCAATCGATCCACAATGGCTCTGTAGGTGTCACTGTCATTAGGGAAGATTCTTACCGTTTCTCCTTGATTAGTTTTGACAATAACATTATTCAAGTTTGTCACTTCACTTATAAGCTCAAAAAGGTCATTTAAATTGCTTATATTGAGAACAATTTGAGGTGGTTTTGTAGGTCCCTTATCCTGCTTATCACTGGTGGATACTTCTGGCTGAGTATTAAGTGTTTGATGATGTTCATTTGTGTTGTTGTTGTGTACGACTGTATCTGCAAGCATCGTATCTACCTCTTCCTCTTCATCGCTAGAGATGTCCATGTCGAGAGTGGAAAATCTATTGTTGGAATTTGCTTGTCGGCTTGTAGTTGGGGGATCATGCAGAGTTTGAGCAGCACTCATTCGTTTGGACTTGGAATTAGGTGACTTAGGCTTGTCATTTTTCCTTTTAGTTGACCGCCGATTTTGTGCGTTCAACAGTCTTTCGACAGCGCTAGAATTTTTTGCTATAGGGTTATTTGTACTTATTGTAGGGCAGGTACTACTTATTGTAGTAGTTGCCATTGTATAATTGGTTATGCTGGAGGTACTGGTAAATGTTACTGTTGTTGTTGTTGTGCAGTTGCTTTGGTTAGTGGTGTGTGATGATCGTTGGATTTCTGAGCGACACTCAGATCGAATCGCTGAGGGTAGTTTTCCTGCTATTAAGAGCATTTTCTCGTGATCAATTGACTTATTACTAAGCCGAGAGTCTGTGATAATATTCTCATCCATTGTTGTAATTGTTTTTTATGTATTTTTATGGTGTTAGTTTCGTATAGCCCTTAAAGTATACTACACCAACTGTTATCCTGGACATGCACCAGTTATTTTGAGCGTTCTTGTAACTTGCTCAACTGTTTAGTGCAGCTGGGACAGACAATCAGCTGATTTGATTGTGGCGGCCGGCCGGAGCCCCACTTCGCAAATGTTTTTCAATCACCAAGATTTCTGTCCAATTTCTCTTTTTCACGGTCACCGTGTCTTGGTCGAGACACTGTAATATCAGTACACCACAGATATATGGTTTAATTAATTGTTTGTGTTCAAATCACTCAAACTACTTGACTTAAAGTTTCTTTCCTCTGAACACGTGTGTGCCTGCCATAGTGTTGAATAACGACGTTATCTGTTTAAATAAAAAAAAAAAAAGAATTAAGCTTATGCAACATTTGTTTATTTTAGCGACTGCTAAGAGACATATGCGGTGTTATTTGACAAAGCTGACATATTTTGTGTATATATATATATATATACTAATATATAGTCGCGCAGGCGATTGTCAGCCAATGTGCTGAGCTTTTATCAGTTAAAAAGCACGCAGGGCAATTAAAGGCAAGCTTAAAGGCACATGCGGAGTCAGCCGTTGTTGCCTGCCGGTCATAACAATTCATGGAATCCATGTGAGGCTAAGCAAACAAGCTGAAGACAGACAAACGGCCAAACCTGACTGATAAACTGACAGAAGCACAAAATTCGGTTGCCCTGCGGCAGGTAGTGCCACTATTGCCATTTTATTCGCACAGAGAGCTTTGACGCTTTTGGTTTTCAAAAATTAAAGCGCAGCGCAGAGCTGGTGGGTGGATAAGTGGGCGTGTGTGCTTAGTGATATTTAAGCCGAATAGAGCCTAAAAGCAGGCAGCACGCTTTGCACATGCAGTTCACGAACTCAGCCTCTGCTGTTTGTCGGCACTCATAAAAGTCCAACTATTTTTCAATTTCAAATTTCTGTGCCACAGCTACAAATCTTCTTCACAGCACTGGCAGTCGCCCTGGCCACTGACTGACCCACTGCCCATAAATATGCTGCATAGCAGGACAACAGCTCAAAGGCTTTCGCTTACACTCCGGGCAGCCCGTCTTACTGCAGATCAAATGGAGCTCGGCTCCGACAAAAAGAAATATATAGAAGCGTTATGTGGCATATTGTAGGCGGGAGAGAGCTAGCAGCCACAACATCTAGCATAACAGCAGCAAACGCAAATGACATGAGCCGGAGCACAGATTGTGGCTGCTGAAGTCGACAGTTGAATACGCTTTATTGAGCTAAACTATAATTTAAAGTAAATTTTAACCAATGGATGCTGACTTCATTTATGCTTTAACTAACTCTCATACGAAATTTTAAAATTTTTTAAAATACAATTAATTATCCAAGACTAATATCCATGTTTCTATATTTAGTAAAATTCTCAGATAAATTTGTTTCTTCTTTATTCTCGCTTTAAAAACACCTTAGCGAGAGTACTAAAAAGTGTCTGTCATATGACCTCAAAGCCAAATCCGCAGCACTGCGTACTTTATGTCTGTAGACATCTGGCACTTATTTTGCCCTCAAAAAGTTTTTGTGTTTGACGCAAAAATATTCATTGCTTGCAACCCCCAACGAGCGGGCGGCAGTCAAAGCCAATGCCAAAGCCAAAGCCAACAACTATTGGGCATTTACTGGTCATAGCACATTCACACACTCACACACTCACACATACAGTCGCATATAATGCCTGAGCTCTCTCGTTGCTTTTATCAAAATTTTAGCCACGTTCCCTAGTCAACTCTGCTGGTTGACTGCTCAGGAGCCAATGCTTCAGCATGAATGTAAGTAAATGCACTCTTTGTTCAGTTTTCAAGCAGGTGGTTAACAGCTTTTCGACCAGGTCTGCATGCGTTTCAATTGTTGCAACACCAGACTGAATCCCACATAAAATAAGCTGCTTGGCACAAGAGAAAATTCTCAAAATACACTTCTCGGAAATGCTCGAATGGGAGAGTCCGCGTATTTGGCTCTGAGCAGTTCAGAATTTGTGTGTTCATATTTTCATATGTTCCTCTTTCAAAAATATATGATTTTCGATCTCAAATTTCTACATACTTGCGTTTTAAAACCTTTTCTTTTGTGAACAGAAGCTGAGCTTATTTATTTTGCTTATTTCTTTTGCTGCCCAATGCTACTTCACTGTACTCTACGTATATTTAACTATATCTATAGAGATATGCTGTTAAGTGAAGCCAAACTGACGGCCAGCCAAGCGTGCGGGCTGAATGAATGAATGAATGAATTTATGCTCTTGCACTTGAGGAAATTAGTTATGGAATAATAGCTAATTACAGCCTTAAAATAATGAAATTCTATTCACATGAAAGTATTTCACTATAGCTCATTGTTAACAGTCAATTAATGTCAAGTCGAAGTTAAATAGGTCAAACTCAAAGCGTAATTTATTTGTGTCTATTGCCAAAGAATTTATCGAGTTCATATGCGATTCGATTACAAACATTTTCTAATTCAATTTTAAAAGTGCTCTGTGTATTTATTTATTTATTTATTTTTATTAAATTTGCATTGAAGAACTTTTGCCCTTAAAGCTTCACATGATAATCGAATATTTGTTCGGTGCGGTTGCTAGCAAAGTAACACCTGCCAGCGTTCGCAGCGCTTTTGTGGGGACAGCATGTGAAAATGCAATTAAGCTGTATATATACATAATACAATCTATATATATATAAATAAATATATATACATACATATATATGAACATTTGTTGATGTGTAAGCATTAAAATTTTGGAATATCATAATCGAGGCACAGGCTAACAAGCTGCAAGTCATAAGACAGTAGAGGAAAAACAAGGCTCAAGTCGTGACGGCTCGACTACGAGATACCCTGAACCCTGCCAAAAAAAAACTAAAGCTCTTCTTCTTTACGCACTCATAGGCGCGCGCAGTTGCAGTCGTGGCTTGGAGTTGGGTTGGGCTGAACTTATAACGCTTATAACTCAATTGCTAGATGAACGGTCCTAATGAAACTTTCAGAATATATTAATATCATCTAAATATGCCCATTTGCCCTTGCAAGTCTCTAGTGTATGAAATGCGTTTTCTTGCAAATTGAAGGCAACGGGGGCATGGCATCCAAAATCTGCGTGTCCATAATATCTATCTACATAGGTATACAAATTTGAAGTCTCTAGCTCAAACGGTGTACAGGTTACGCACAAAAAACGTAACGATTCTTATCGATAATCTTTCGATTTCTTATCGATAATTAGGAAATGGGATGAGTTAACAAGGAATACAAAATAAACTCGTACTGCGTAAGTAATAAACGAGTATTCATGACAAATTTCAGCTCTCTCTACGGACTGTGCTGATCAAGAATTGATATACTTTGTAAGGTCTGCGACGTCTTCTTCTGCCTGTTACACATTTTACGAGGTAAAGTTGAGCACAGATACGAAGTAACTAACTGCAACTTTCGATTGAGAAGTAATTATTATAATTGCAATGAGAAGATACAGTAATTAATCGTAAAACACTCTCTTCAAACTACATACAAGTTGTTGACTAATAAGCACAACTGTGAAGCAAATTGTATTGCAGTAAAGTCTTGGGACGTCGCGACGTTCTCGTTAACCATTGCTGAATACGTGTAAGGCTAATATTATTGAAATATAATGCCACTGCCTCGCCGTGATAGATGTCAATGTCAAGTAAATATACTGCCTATCATTGGCAATGACAGGCCATCTTGGGCCCACCGTGCGCCTCCTGCGCTGTCAACATTTTGTTCTTTGAGTGCGCTGCTGTAGCCTTTAGCTGAAATGACACGTTGCTGCAGATAAGCCATCAACTTGAGCTGATGCCTCATAAATGAATGTATCTTGGCGGCAGGATGACACGGCTGGAGAACGCTCAGACTGCGCGTTGGGCCCATGGCTGACTTGGCAACTGTAAACGAGTCATAAATTCAAGTACATGCTACAGTATTTATGTCTTTGTGTGTTCGTGCTACAATTCATAAAATATTAAATACTCGATGTAGAAGGCAGCAGCTCGAGCAATGTTCAAATTAAATGATACCAAATAATGTGATTATTTCTCAGTCGTCGTCGTTGTTGAGCTGAGCTGAGCTGAGCTGAGGACAATGACTAGCCTGCACTTCAATCTTCTGACTGATGTCGTTCCCAGCTCCACTTGGGCACGCTTGATTGAGCACACAAAACCACACACACACACAAGCACGTGGGTGCGTTTGTGCACATATTTTTTTTATTTTATTTTTACCGTCTTGCTGTTCTTCCAATATTGTATACCCTAAACTCGAATAATGTGGGCATATTGAGCTAGAGTAAGAAAAGTTCTAGAATTAGACTGAAAATGGAATATATATCAAATAAAAAAGCTAAATACATCTTGCACATACATTTCTTTGGATAAATTATAGAGTTTAAGCTCAATACGATTTTTGTTTGGTATTTAGGATAGCAGCACATCGCATATGCCCGAGCAGTGTTATATATTTGTTTTCCTTGTGGCTGGTTCATATTGTATACATATAGACATTAGCCAATGAGGAGGAAAATCAAAAGACAAATGACAACAAGGATCTTTTGACTCTCGCTGCTTTCGCCAATTAGGTGCCTGGTCATGTGCACAGTATATTGCATATTGCAGCGCACCGACGTATCTTACATAATCAGTGCTTGGACTAATTAAACACGCACACAACCATCAACGGCACCACCACAAATCCAGCATCTTTTTCAAACAGAAGATACCCAGGCACACACACATAGAGTAAGACCTACGCAAACTCGCACAGCATCAGCGGCAGCGGCAACAAGAACTCATCGGGTCATTTCGCAATTAAGCTGCACTCGCAGCAGCAGCAGCAGCAATAACAGCATTATAGCTATGTATCCGTATCTATAGCATTCTGTTACTCCGATCCGAGCCCGTAACCCGACCCGTCTTCCGCTTGATGATGATGAATGAGTTAAGCGGCCGTTGCCTTGTAGCCCACCTAATGAGATAGTTTTTCTGCGTAAATGTGGAAGCTGGAGTATCGGAATGATAAAACAGAGAACAGGAAAGAGATATATAGGAGAGAGGATGATAGCGAGGGGGTGCAAAGCAAAGAGATAACGAGATACTACTATTCAGCGGCAAATCATGCAATGCCTCGTCTCAGCTCATCTCATACCATTTGCAACTATGTAATCTATGGCATGCCATCTCTGTGTCTATGTGCATTTGTATCTTGAGCTATCTGTATCTTTATACAAACATGCATGAGAGAGAGGGAGAGGGACAGGGAGAGTGAGGGAGACAAGTATACCACATGCGTGCCCAGGCACTAATTGCGTCTAATTGAATTGCAATTGACCGTGAGTTGGCGTATTTTCCACACGTTTTTGCCAACGACCGCCAACGAAGACTCGGACTCGCTTAATGAAGATTTACGCAGCTGCTTTGATTTGTGTCAACAAAGCGACGCGCCGGCAACGGAATGGCAGCGGCAGCGGCAGCGGCATTTCAATAGATACACATTCATGGCTTCAGTCAATCATGTAGTCGTGGCGCCAGTGGCTTGCCAATGGCAAAACAAAGCAACAACAACAACATCGTGGACTATGGATAGCAAGTACCATTAAAAGTCCATTCATGAACAATAACAAGTTGAATAAATTGATAGATCAATTTGCCTTTAATATCGATTCAGACGAATTACACATTATTTCCACTTGAATATTACGAATTTCAAGCAATTATCTATCTATATAAGACTTTTGATCGGTGTTGGAAGCTGCAGAGCTTTTTCAGCAACTCTGGCTCCAAGCATTTGCGAAGCCACAAATGAAAGCCAATATGCTTTAATTAAATAGCTTATTATTTATTAATGGTATTAATTTATTATATGCGAAAACGACAAATTTCGTACAGAATTACAGAGTTTAAGGCATAGAAAAAATAGAAGCAAGTAAGCGCGTGAGTGCACCATGAGCGAATGAGAATGACGAAGAAAAGATGAACTTAAGGGAACTAAATTTAAGAGCAATTATGAGCTGAACAATCAATAGCTACCCAGCAAGCATTTCGAAGACTGTTTTAACAGAAGTCGTCTTGGGGAGTCTTTTTTGAGTCGCCTTGATGACTCAGACGACTCATAAATGACTCTTCCATATGCTCAAAATATGATTGGTTGAGAATACAAAAACAACATGTAAAGCGATCGCCAATTGAACATGCAGGTGATTTAAATATGATCACTGCAATGTTGTTATGCATTCATATTCTGCTCTCTGCAATGATTTAAACGCGATTGTTCTCTTTTAAAAACGAACGGATCTTAACTAAACGGTACTTTTTATGAGAGAGTAAAGGTGCAATCGTGAGTAAAGGTGCAATCGTAAAGTGTAAACGTGAAACGTTGTGAGTGCAAGCTGTGCTTAAAATCAATTAATATAATAAAGAAGGTACCGAAAGGTGCTATATTTTGACGGTTCTAAAAAGTATGTATTCTTAAAATAAAAACTTGTGTAATATTAATATATTAACATTTCTCCTTGTATTCCTTTTAGATATTACTCATATAAAATACAAATGCACCGACAAAGAAATTAACAATATTCTGCAAAAGCAAAGACGACTAAATTAAATAATATTTAAGCTGTGTATTAATATGAATATTTAATGAATTTCTTTTTTTGATTATTTTTTTTTATTTTGTAATGTAAAAATTAAATTAAATTAAGCTATATGTATATATGTATAAATTTGAATATGTTATGAATTAACTTTTTTGATTATTTTGCTTAGTTTGTTTAGTTTGTAATGTAAAAATTAGTTGAAGATTATATATGCAAATAAAAAATTAAAATTTAATGAATTTAAAAAGAACATTATTTTTTCATTGCCCGTTATTGGAAATAAGACTCGAGGAAGACTCTTATATGATTAGATTTTGACTCGAGGAAGAGTCATAACTGATTGAAAGATGACTCGAGGAAGACTCTTATATGATTAAACGACGACTCGAAAAAGAGTCATAAATGATTAGAAAGACGAGTCATAAGCGACTCATCAGGAAGAGTCGCGGCTAGGATACCATTTTCTCCAGACGGGGGAGTCATTTATGATCAGAAAATGAGCGCAAATATGACTATTTTCGATCAGTGCGCGACTCATAAAAGACTCATTTATGCTCTGTTAACATCAAAAATGCTGGCAGAGTAAGTATACTTTTGTATGAGGGTGAGAATGGGGCTATGAATTCCTTTTGTATTTATTATTTATTTTATTTATTTACTACTTTAACAACACACATTTATATATATTAATTTAGGACCAAACCTCACACGAATTATGAGGACTCAAAAATATGTATTTACTGTATGCCCATTGTTTTGGCAAAGCCTTGCCTCTTAAGACGTCTCAGGGGTCTGGCAGGGGTTAGACCTCTTGCGAGTAGGCTTCGATGTCGTAGCAATCTTTCTGAGTATCTGCTTGTGTGTCGATTAATCTGTTCCTCGACAGTATGTAGCTTGAGGTCTCTATGCAGTGTTGAGCCGCGTATGAACCAGGCAGAGTTTGTTATCTGCCGTAGCACTCTGTTCAGCAAAACCTGCACTCTTTTATAATTTGATTTTGCAGCAATCCCCCAGATTTGCACTCCATAGAGCCATATCGGTAGGATACACTGCTATGAATTATGCATTTATGCATTTAACTATACTCATTTAGTATTCATTTGGTATACTATTCCTGAAACCAATTTAATACTGTGCAGAAAAAAGTTTACTCATTTTCAGAATGAATGATTCAATTGACCTTTTGAATGCATTCATGCAAATGTCTACGATGTATTTGTTGTGCTTATAGCACAGACTTTATTTTTGTTTATTGATTCGCAATCGTCAGTCGATAAGCAAACATCTTTATGATTCTAATGATGTTTTGTGTTTGGTTTGTTTTTGTTTCTTGACTAAGACACTCCTTCAGTTATCGATGCAAATAGGTACGTGCTTTTGGAATACTGACTGTTTCCATGGCCACCTACAAAGTCAGCTTAGATGTTTCTGTTTCACTTATTTTTTCAGTTTAAGGACAACTTATAGTTGCAATTGTCAGCAGAATCGGTTTTCAGCTAGTTGAAAGGACAGTGAAATAGAAGCCTGTGTTGCGTTGCATAAGCCAAATGTTGTTTTGCTACATGCAGCAACAAATCTGCTTACTTCTAGCATAGCCAACACAATTTCACTCCGATCGCCTCTGCCGTCCTCCTTTGCTCCTTTTGTTAGCCTTTTGTTGGGTTTCGTTGGTTTTATTGTCAGTTTTCTTTTTTCCAGTTGCTTCGCCACCACGCCCGCCCCGTCCACCTTTTCCAGTCCCATCTTCGCCATCTTGACCAGCATTCCCTCCGCGTCCACCGCCACCACTAGCACCTGCTACGCCCTTACCACCACTTCCACCACCTCTACCTCCAGCGCCTCCAGCGCCTCCAGCGCCTCCAGCGCCTCCAGCGCCTCCACCGCCACCACCGCCTCCTCCGCCAGCACTTCCACCTGCTCCTCCCTTACCCCCTGCGCGACCTATATCACCTCCATCAGCGCTTCCAGACATATTCAAATTTAGTTTTAATCAGAGTTTTTAATTATTTGGACAGAAAACACAAACAGTAAACTTTATTTTAGCTTCATCAAGAGAATTGTAGCCCTACAATATGAACCCACTCCGAGGGACTCGAACTCAATTGATTCGATTTGATTGCGAATATTCGCTCTTAATCGCTGAATAATTAAATTACTTTAACTAAACTTTAGATGAAACTCTGACTAACTAAAGTCTGTTCAAAGTGAAGCATTCATTCTGAGAGTCAAACAATATTTCTTTAAATTCTCATGCATTCATAGCTTCATAATTCGGACTTTATGCTAGAGTGCTGATATTTAAGGGAGACAATCAGAATTCGTCACCACAGTTAAACGCCTTTTCTTTTCGCAAATTAACAACTTATACGGCCAAAAGTTTCGCCAACAAAGTTGGGCAAAAAGTTGCCAAACACCTGGCGCCCCACCGTCATCGGGCTCAACACAAAGTTGCTCGACTTGTGGCTGAGGGCGTCTTAAAGAAAATATGAAAAATCGATTGGGGAAACAAAAAGTTGGAATCTTTTCAATTTTATGTTGCGTCAGTCTTGTTGCTTTGCTGCATTCAAAATTTATGTTTACAACTCGCACGCAAAAATAAAAATTGTATTTTTATGTCGAACGCGAAAAGAGAATGAACACTTTTTCGAACAATAAAATAAAATATTGTTGCAATGCTGAGCGGGCTAGAAAAGTGTCACTGATATGTCAAACTAACAAAAACATAAAATGGACATAAACAAGAATCGGGCCAAACGCAACACCATACGGCCACAGAGGCAGCTGCAGGACCTCCGTGTCAGTCCAACTGGAGAGCAGCCATACTCATGCCACAGCCAGGATAAATATTTAAAGTTATCTGTGGAAACTTGGCAAGTGGTCGGTCGGTCGTGTGGCAAGAGCACGAGAGGGCAAATTTGCCAGCGGCTGCGTCACTGCTTCTCACTTGTTTGTCTTTGCTTAATCTTTTGATAGAAATTTGTATAGCAAAGTTGTACTTTGCCTTCGACCCCTGCCCGCGCCAGGCACCTCGTACCCTCTCTACGTGCCGTCTGCCGTCTCTGTTGGTTTTGTTGTGTAAAGTTTTGTGCATTATTTTCACAACGAAGAGCAACAACAATTACTTGGCACACGCTGTTTTTCTTGCCATTGAACTTCTTAGCAGGTGAGATGAGGTGTGGCAGCTGGAGCTAAGCTTCATCATCATCATCATCATCATTATCATCGAGCTATTGTCATCATTATTAGCCAACTGGCTTGTCACTGTATCTGCTTAGCTTGAGCTTCTCATCTTATAATTTACAATCATGTCCTGCGAACTTTGATCCTGATTTACACACTGCGAATGCTGATGTCTGCATTTGCTTTGCACTCACCCGCGCCCATACATGCTCGACCCTCCTTCGTGTCTACTTGGCATTGACAACGTGCCCGACGTGACCACAGCTACAGAGTTAATTTCGTGCCCCTACGGCCCCCATTCATGAAATGCGCTGGGCTACTTAATGTTCAACTAACGGTACACATAATTATACGTACTCGAATGTCCAAGTTTGTTTCCAATGCCAACATGTACTGTCATAGCTTCAGATAAGCGAGTGATTGTAAAGAGAATTCGCAGATAATCTGCAGAGTGAAGTTCAACTCTTACTTTGATGTACATATATGAAAAATTGCAGGCGACAAAAAAAAAAACACACACACTCACACAAAACTTAACGGTCTTAATAAGAGCAATTTGAGCATAACGCAACTCACAAATCATAAATAAACAAAGATCAGATTGAAGCTAGAGCAATACCACATTGTCAATGTAGTTGAAGAGCTCAAACTATTTTTTTAATTGAAACTAAATTGAACTAAATGCATAGTTGAGGACATCGCTTTGGGCTTCGGCGACAAATAGGAAGAAGCATTAAAGAAGAATTAAATTATAAGCCTGATTGATTAAATGCATATTGCAGATATATGCTATATATGAATATGATTTGTCGGAATGTTCTTATTTTCTGATATGAAAGCGTTAAAATTATATTAATTTAACTATAATATATATTTGTCGAGACGTAATTAGTAAGCGACGCGATAGTAGAACATATTTAACAACTGTTTTTTTTGTTTTATTTTTATTAAGTTTATTATTATTAGGTGTAGAAACGGTACAATCAGGTTTAGTACTTTAACAACAAATTTACATATATACATTAATTAAGGACCAAACCTCACACGAATTATGAGGACTCAAAATATATATTTATTATTTAATGTATTGACAAATCGCCAGACGGTCAGGTAGTTCGACGCAAATATGCAGAAATGTTATGAAAAATTCTAAGAAAAGTACGTGACCAAATAATGCTCGGCGCAGGTTTGAAGAGAGAGTTACAGACAGTGATTGAAAATGCTATGCTGTTAATTCGGAGTATTTTTTGTTGTTCTCAGTTTTACACTTGATTTCGAAAGTGTTACGTGGCATAGCAGAGAGCACAAAAGCAAAACGAACAGCTCTTCTGCTCTGCTCCATTGCATAGAACATCGGAGCAAAGAGCACAAGCAAGATCAACAAATTTGCGATCCGCTATTTGCAGTTATTGCAGCAACAGCAAATGCTTACTGAAAGCGAGATGAGAGCAGAGCAAATGAAAAAAATGATGAAAGCAATTGCTACGGAGCATTTGCATTGTTTTTCTCTTTTCCTTTTCTATTGCTCTCGTAGTTGCTCTCGTAGTTGCCCTCGTAGTTGCTCTCGTACTCGCTCCCATAGCAGCTCTGTACGAAATATTGCTGTTTAAGACGTTAATTTCAAATCATAAGAATTCATTTATTTTCATATCAGTCATATAAAATATGTATATACGATTAAAGCATATTAAAAAATATTATAAAATTTATAATTTATATTATAATGTTTATTTATATTATAATGTTTACTCAAGAGATCAATTAATATTAATGCACTTGTAAAAAACATAGAGAAATGCATGCAAACAATTATAACGGGAATATTTTGGCGACAAAATACAGAGCTGCTATGCGAGCAACTCCAAGAGCAACTATGAGAGCAACTACGAGAGCAACTA
>JAWNOS010000276.1:0-17797 GCA_035045845.1 Drosophila buzzatii | reverse complement strand
GATTTAAAGAAAAAATCCAGCTTTGCTTTATAATAACAGAATAAAAGAAAAGCATAAGAATACAAATCGTAGATAATTTTCAAAATTACTATTTATAAATAATATATTAGGTTTTCTACTGACGCAATGATTCGTGACATGTGGGACAGTGAATACATTCACACTCATTCAACTGCTGAGAGCCAACGATTTATCTCTCCCGACTGTTAGGTGTAATAAGCCTCGGGCGTTGTCGATGGCCCCAGCCCATGGCCAAAATGTCAACAAAGTGATTTTTTATTTTCATAAACAGAGGCAAAAAAAGCGAAGAGGCGCAAATATGATATATGAGTGTGAATTATGAGCCACAGCAGCTGCCCGCTGTGTGGGTGCGTGGCAAGTGCCTGAACGGAGCGGATATATTTTGCATGTGTACCAAATGATGGGAGTCATACAATGGCAAAGGTCGCTTCTGTATTTATTGTTAATTGACTATTTAAATATTGAATTAATAAAAACTTTAATTTAATTCCCAAACATTGCGTGCCTTGCATTTACGTGCGTCTATAATTGCTTACTTAATTAAACAAAAATCAATTAATATATTCGCTTATAGCAATAATAAAATGTGATTTTGCATACAAATTGAATTAATCGCAAACTACGGCTACACCTAATTGAGTGAGAAAATTTATAAAATTATAGAATTAAGCTGATTCCGAGTTAATACGCCTACACTATAAATACGTTGCGAATCAGATGGAATAAGGACTCTAAGGCAGCATATCATTTGTATATTTTATTATACCCTGAACCCATTGAAAGTGGGAATTCAGGGTATAATGGTTCTGTGAAAATGTATCTAACAGGCAGAAGGAGACGTCGCAGACCCCAGCTTGGTCAGCATAAAAAAAAGTCGATCTAGCCCTGTCCGTTCGTATAAACGTCGAGATGGAAACTACAAAAGCTAGAGAGCTGAAATTTTACATGAATACTCGTATGTTAGTTGCGCAGTACGAGTTTGTTTTTCGATAACTCATCCCATTTCCAAATTATCGATAAAAATCGAAAATTCGTTTCCATTTGTTACGTTTTTTGGGCATAACTTCTACACATTTTTAGCTACTTAGCTACTAGACTTCAAATTTGTTTATTTAGATAGATATTATGGATACGCATGTCATTTTCAGATTATGCATGCCACGCCCCCTTCGCCCTCAATTTGAAAAAAAAAACGCATTTCAAATACTAGAGACTTGCACATAGATACATTAAGATACTCTTAATCTACTCAGAAAATTTGATGAAGATCGTCCATCTAGAAATGGAGTTATAGCGTTCAAAGTGCAGGCCAACCCACCCCCAAGCCACAGCAGCAACAGAGCTCGCGATCATATGGGCCTAAAGAAGAGTATCACTTTTTTGCAGAGTTCAGGGTATCTCGTATTCGAGCTGTCTCGACTAGAGCCTTCTTACTTGTTTTAATCTAAATATCTGAATGTAGAAGTTTAAAAAGGCCTAAAATGGAAGCATTTAACCTTGTAAACATAGTTCATTTAGTATATCGCCTCTGCGGATTGAAATTTGAAATTGTTTATTATTTTCATCAGTACGTGATTTTAATGGAATTTAAACAATATTTATAATTTGCATTATGTTCACATAATTGCTCATGTACATAAATATTTTAAAGAAAATAAACAGAGGCCATTACGTGATGTTGTAATTGTAAAATAATATCTCTTGAAAATGCTATAAAAAAATGTTTAAGTGAAATTTATTTCATGAAATCAATTATTTGTATATTGGTATAGTAAATAAATGTTTAACAATTTATTAATCTCCTTAAATTTATGCGTCCAATACTGTTTGATGCTTTTGAACTCTATTCAACACTTCTGCTTAAATTGAGTAACTCATAGAATTATTAATATTAGTATTTTTAATTATTCAAAATTTACGCAAAGTAAAGTTGTGTCTAAAGATATTTGCTTAATCACCAAACTTAAGTATACACAAATATTATTAATCTGGTAGCAACAATTAAAATTCACATTTTAAAGGAAAATATCAGTAAAAAGATATTTTTATTGATTTATTTAATTTTTCAGTTTTTTATTTATTATATATGATTTATAATTTATTTATGTTTTTCAGTTTTATTATTTTCAGTTTGATTATTCGTTTGGCATTTGCAACACTTACAGCCATTGTATATTTAGTTTTGAGTTGTGCGCGACTTTAGCGATCAAAATTGAATTTTCGACTGACGCAAGTTGCTGAAACAGTTTTCCATTTATCCTAAGAGGCCAGAGATAATTTGGGAAAATGCTGAAAATATTGTTTTAGGTTAGCCTAATGCCACTGCCAGCCGCGATGCTGATAGCGACGCCAGCAGCGACGCCAACGCCAACGCCAACGCCAGCGCCAACGCCAACGCAGCGTTCGGCATTAGACGCCGATTCGCCTGTTTTTCGAATGCCAAAATCGCCAGAAATAAAGCCAATGTAGGAGGCAGACAAGGCGGGCAAACAAATATAGATATGAGCAGCGGAAGCTCTTTATGACGTCACTACCCCACTAGCAATAGCAGCAACAAAAACAACAATAATAATAACAATAAACTATTACAAAAAGAATATGAAATTATTATTTAGAAGCTTTGAGCAGAAGTGTGGCATCATCTAGTGCCAGAAAACGAAAACTATTTTCCTTTCGCTTTTCGGCCCCACACATACGGAAAGCAATTTGCCAACAAATTGCTATGTACTGAGCGCTCATTTGTATCTGATAGATACTGGGAAATATTTGTGAGTGGGCGCCTCTGTCAGTTGTCAAGTTCAGGTATATTATAGGAGCATATATATGTATCGGCAGCAGCTTGTAACTAATTGCACATTTTTGATTAATTAGCGAACTCTTCTCACACTTGCAGCTAATTTCAGAGATGACGCTGACATTGGCTTTGATTCGTATGTTTTTATAGCACTTTTTTCTTGAATGTCACTTGGCGAAAAAATGCGTCAATTTGCTTTTAGCTTGTGGCAAATTTATGTCTGTTCACGCTTCATTTCAGCCAAATGGACGCGCCACATGAAGGTCGTGCGAAGAAAATTGTAATTTCAATTAAAAGTTTTCCCCGACATTCAGATATGCCAACAATTTCGCTGAAAGTAAACATATTGCACAGGTGCTTGCCAGCCAACAAGGTGCTGCAACTTTGTCATTCCATTTGTTTATTTAAAAGCAATTAAATTATCTAGCAAAACATTTTGATCAAGTTCAAGTTGAAGTGCGCTGCCATTGAGCATATTTTGAGATACTTTCACAAACAAATATAAACAAAGCATCTGGAGGCACATTCGTTTCATCTACTACCTGAAGCACATAAATTTTCGCACCTCTGACGTTTATTTTCTATGCCAAGTATAAATATACATATCTATCTGCTTGCTGCTATTGATGGGCGCCGCTTCAATGAGTCGGTGGCCCGCAACAATTTTCAAATTTCAATGAAATATCAAAGAGAATCGAGAGAAAATACTGTTGATGTACTGAGTGAGTGGCGAGCGTTTGTATTTTGACTTGATTCATGAGCATCATTTTATTTTTTATTTATTTCTAATTGGAGATAAGGCCATCAAAGCATCGCAAGGCAAACTAACGAACATCTGCTAAATAGAATATACAAATTGAAGTATTTATTTATTTCAGTTTCTACAGTTTCTTACAGAAGAGTCAAGTCAAACATATTTATTATATTTATACTTAAAAAACTCTTGCTAGAATATTTAACTTATTTTCCTTGTGCTATTATGAAACATTACAGCGATATATTTCACTAAATGTGAATTGAACTTTACGCTGAACAGCCATAAATTAGGCATAATTCCCTCGATGTAGCCCAAAGAATTTGTAATGAAAATGCAAAAGGGCGTGGAAACGAATTTTTAAAGCAACACCTACGTAATGCCATTTTTATACAAATATTGTGGCTAACAGCTGCCAAGGCTGCAATCAAAATTAATTGAGCGACTCTGTGTTCAGTGCCAGCTCATATGTGTTTTTAAAAATGTATATATATATATGTGGCACGCTGAAAGCCTTCGTGTGGGCGACCTACAAATATATATATATATATATATACATATATATATTATGGATATTTATATATATATAGGCTGCTCTGACAAGTGGCAGGTCGTCTGTCCGTTTGTTTGCTACGATCCAAGAAAGCAAGAAAAAATATTATTGTAAAAAGCATTTGATTTATAAAAACATAAGAAACTATATATGTATACATTTTTTCAGCAGACTAAATACCCTTTGTAAATACTCTATGCTGGTTACTGTTGTGATTCACAAAATAAACAAAAATATTTTTTTTTTATCAATACCCTACAATATTTTTCATATTTGAATTTCAATTAAACAAACTTTAGCCAGCAAAATTTCGTTTTTTCTCTTATGTCAGAGTATTTAAGTCGTTTTGAATGCTTTCATATAATACAAACAACTGTTGCTCATAAATAAGAAAAAAATGGCTATACAAACAAGAGACGGAAACAGAAAATAAAGCCGTTCACAGCGTTCACCCGCAACAGTATTTGTCGATAATTATACTCAAGGAAAACCGCACTTGTATCGAGGTCAGTTGCACAAGGGCCTCAGCCACAGTTTTTCGGCAGCATCTGTAGAGAATTGAATCAGTAAATATCGATTTTCTTTCTGCTCTTTTTAATGAACTTAACTTATTGAACTGCCTAAGATGAAAACGGTTTAGTATCCAATACTTGTTTTTCCGGTTCGTAATCTTTAAGCTCATGAAACGGAGTTTTTTAATTTTAAATATTTGTTCCCTTCTTTTCTTTTCATGGCTTTAATAATCGTGAATAAATAAGTCTGTAAAATAAAGAGTATATCAGAAATATTCCGACTATTAGAAGAATTAAAATATACATTGAAAGAATTGCAAATTTTATAATCAATATTTAAAAAAAAAAATTGGCAATAAATCAATTGAGTAAATAACAAACAGTTTTTTAATGGCCCAAGCAGCAAAGTTTCCATTTATATATATATATATATATATGAGAAACTATTACATTATACAAACAGTTGTGCGAGATAGAGGGCATACCAATTTTGCCCTGTCCAATATTTAGCAGCACGATGCGAATTTAAATTCAAGTGAGCCCCATTGCTGTTGCTGCTGGCACTATCTGCTGACTTATGCAGTGTGGTCTTTTCTTTCGAGCTGCGACTAAATAATTCCCCCCGTGCCTGGGTGTGAATGTTTATCTCTGGCCGGCGCCAACAACTGCAAGACGTAAAATTTTCAATTTGAATAATTTCGCGGGCATATCTGGTGCGGTAGTCGTATACTCATTGAAGTTGACTGAGAATGGGGAGTATTACGCAGCTGTAGAAAATGTTGTGATTAATAGTTGATTAAATAATTTTGCATCAATATATAAAACATATATATAGAATAACATTCAAAGCAAAAAGTCCAAATTAATTAAATATTAATATTATATATATTAATTTTGTTATGGTCTGTCACAAAAATGTCGGATTTTATTTTTATACCCTGAGCCTGAGTATAATGGTTGTGTTAAAAGTATGTAACAGGCAGAAGGATGCGTGGCAAGATACAAAAAGCTAGAGAGTTCATTCATTTTGTGTTAGGTCCGTATATTGCGCGCGCAGTACGAGCTTGTTTCAGAAATTCGATAACTTTTATATTTCCAGAGTTATCGATAAACGAATATATCGCGAATCAGGTATCAAATTGTATTTAATTCATCTTTAGAGTTAGAGCTTCCAAGTCTTCTGCATATATATAGATATTAATTTGATACAAATTCGATTTGGAGAATCGGAACGAAGCATTCTTGAAATATGATTCGTTCGAAGAAGGGCTCAGGGGATTTCGTAGTCGAGCAGTCTCGTCTACAGCTTTCTTACTTGTTAAAATTCATTTTCACTACTTTCTTCCTCATATTTTTGTATTGAATATACTGCTTGAAAAGATTTGCCTGAAACATTTCTTAAGTATTTCATTGTAGCTTACAGGGTATCATCTACGTGAATACACTCAACTAAGGCACTTTTATTTGTTAGATTTTAGTTTGCGCTGCTCTTTGGCTGTCTTCTCTCAGCTGCAAGTCTAGGAAAATAGTTGAATAAATATTAAAAAATATAAAAGATAGCTGCAAAATATGCAAGCTGCAGGCAACACGCAAACAATTTACGATCTAAACTCATATAAATACATAAATATATATACAAATAAATATATGTGTAGGGCACACAGATATTTCTGTTTGCATAAATTAGAGTTTGCTCTGTTGCTTGAGGCAACATTTTCAGTATCTGTATTTGTATCTGCATTTGTATCTGTATCTGTATCTGTATCTGTATCTGTATCTGCTGTTCGGCTAGGCCATTATATTACATTTTGCCCAAGGCTGTTTACCAATAAGTCGCACCATTTGCATTGTAGATTTGGGCCGCACTTTCGTTTTCCCATCCCCATGAAACTGCAGCGTGTAAACAATTTGTTGTATCATGTTTTGGCTATTAGTAAACATTTTGCTGTGTTTATTTTCAAAATTTGCCGCCCATTTCCGCCGCAGGCCCACGCAGTTCTTTATTTTATGCTCTAGCACAAATTTCACGACAGCTGCCATATGTTGCCCATTGGCAACATAATAATACAATTTCACTATATGCATATACATACATAGATATTTGTATATATGGAAATGTTTTTTATGCTCTGTGACAATTTAAAATGTAGCTAATTTCATTGTGTGTCTGGCTTCTGTGTTTTGTGTTTATTAACTTTTCTGCCACTCACTATTTTCATTGAATTTAATACTATTTGAATACGCAATACTACATTTTAATATATCGCAAAATTTTCAAAATAAATGAAAACTTAACAAGTAAGAAAGCTCTAGTCGAGACGGCTCGACTACGAGATACCCTGAACCCTGCAAAAAAGTGATACTCTTCTTCTTTACGCACGTATAAGCACGCGCTCTGCTAACCGCGCAGTTGCTCTTCTATCTTCGAAAATCAAATAGAAAAGAATAAATAATAATAAACAAGTAAGAACGTTGCAGTTAGGCGCAACTAACTGCGAAATACTTTGTTCCCATAGGTGCATCTTATTTATTTAATAAACATTTAATTAACGAAATATTTCGGCAGTTAGGAAACGTACATGGCAAGCGACAAATGTTTTTCCTATACATACATACAGATTTACACATGTACACACTAGACGAGTATACACACAATTTTCTATGTATGTATGCGTTCAAAAGTTTGCATGCCAGAATATTCTAAGAATTGTGAATTTTTAGATCGTTAATTTAGTTTTGTCAAAATGCGCTCTAGTATTGGCTTATTTGGTTTTAGTTAACAAAGCTCACATCAGGGCAGTGGCGCTGGTGGTAAGCGCTATGCAAGCTATACTTAGGTGCGTAGGTTCGAATCCCGCAGAAAATATTTTTTCAAAAATTATTATTTTTAAAATTTTTTTTATATTTGTATATTTATTATAAAATGCATGCTGCCCATTGATAATAATTTATAAACATACGCATATGAATTGTGCATTTAAGCAAAAACTAAAACAACTTTTCCGATTTGCCACGTTGCGTGGCAAGCAGTTTTTCTATGCATGTATATACATATATATGTACGCATGTGTAAACAGCTGTTTGTAAGTGTATACACATCCAAGTGTGTATACATTGTTTTGTTTCGCACCAAGCTGCTGATCAGGTGATGAGCTCATCAGCTGGGACTTTATTTATGTTTAGCTAACGATTACATGTTATTTTAAATGACCTGGGTTCGAGTCCCGCTGGAAACTTTTTGTTTATTAATCGAAAACTTATAAATTTTATTTTTTAAATTCATTAATATTATTATATTTATGTTAAAATGCTTTCTGCCATCTTAGCAATTAATACTGAGCTATTATAAGCATGTATTATGCAGTTGGCCACAACAAACTTCTTTGCCGATTTGCCACGCGCCCAGTGGGCGTAGGCGCACAGTTTTTGGCCAGTTTTTAGAAAGTGCCGAGGCTAACATAACTGCAAAATTTGGTTGCTTGCATTCAAAAAATGCGAAAATTACAGGGTATTTTTCGATATGCCACGCCCCCAAAGAGGCTGAAAAATTATTTTTGGGTAATCGATAGAGGATGACATTAGTAACTCAACCATCTAATTTTCAAGCTTCTAGCTCTAAAACTGTAGGAGATATAAACTTTTGCGGTTTGCCACGCCCCCTGGGGGCGCAGCTACATCTACCATAGCTTATTGGTCTTGGGTTGTCAACCCAAGTATACATGCCAAATTGCAAGTCTCTAGTGTCAATAGTGTTCAAAATAAAGCACAATTTGAAAAATCACTAAATATTCAAGCACGATTTGCCACGCCCCCAATGGGCGTAGACATACAACTTTTTGATCGATCTTCTTAGAATCATAACAGTAACTTACATGCCAAATTTCAGCGTTCTAGCTTCAACGGTGTAGAAGATACTTATTTCCCGATTTGCCACGCCCCCAATGGGCGTAGATATATCCGCCATAGCTTTTTGAACTTGGGTTGTCACCCCGAGTATACATTCCAAATTGCAACTCTTTAGCTCATCATCTAGTATGATAACTTACCTATGGGCGGAAGACTTTTCCGATTTGCCACGCCCCTAGTGGGCGGATCGGGGAAATTTTCACACTTTATAATTCGGGAGCATATATGAGTATATGTTCCAAATTTCAAGTCTCTAGCTCTAATAGCGCCGAAAAATATTGCGTTCATACGGACAGACAAATTGCACAAACCCAATATACTTTTTTCCCTTTGGGAACAAAGTATAAAAAGAAAGAAATAATAAAAAAAATAAAAATAAAAATAATAAATTATGAAGGGCTTAGGCGAGGCTAGAACCTTCGACACCCTAACATTCGTTGCATCTGTCTAGCCATCTACACCACGGCTCACTTAAACGACAAAGTAGCGAAAACGAATGAAATTCGCCATATACGAAAGAAACACTAAAGCAGTGGCTGAAAATACAAATACAATTCAAAGACAATTCTAACGGAATTCAAAAACAATTGTGATTCTTAGAATATACACGCATAGCAACATAGAAAACAGCCCAAGACTTTTTGTGTGTATACATACATACATACATACATATGTGCACACGCATACGAAAATTGATTTGCATTGCTCAACGTTGCTTGCATTTCCATTGTTATTTTAATTGTTTTAAAATTTTTAAATATATAATGGACTGTAATGAGAGTTCAGCATATGATCTACATATTCTATTTAACATTTTAGGTTTTTTTTTTAGAAATCATAACTCTTTTACAATTAGCTTTACATGCACAAATATGTACATATGTATGTATGTATGATTGCAGCCACACGCTGATCTACGCTTGCACACATATACATACATACATATGTATGTATGTGTGTATGTATGTATGTATGTATGTATGTGCGCCCGCAATGCGTCTTGCTGTATCGCTGCCTTGCTTGCTGCGCCACATGGGTTTTGAATAGAAAACTTTATGAACTAATAATTCTGTTTCTAGATGGACAATCATATTGATATGTTCAGATTAAGATTATGATATTCATATCTATATGCCAAACCAAACTGTATGTCTCTAGTATTTGAAATGCATTTTTTACACATTTGGGGGTGGTGGGGCTAATTGGGGACCGGAATCCAAAATCTGAAATTGTATTAAATTATTGTATTAAATTAGTATCTATATATATGCAGAAGACTTGGAGACTCTAACTCTAAAGATGAATTAGCTAGAATTTTAAAACTGGTTCCCGATAAATTCGTCTATCGATAACTTGGCAAATATACAAGTTATCGAATTTCTGAAACAAACTCGTACTGCGCGTGCAATATACGAACCTAACACAAAAAGAATGAACTCTCTAGCTTTTGTATCTTCGGAAATCGACGCGTTCAAACATATGGACAGACGGACAGACGGACGGACAGACAGAGGGACATGGCTATATCAAATTTTATCGTCACCCTGATCAAGAATATATATACTTTATGGGGTCTGCCACGCCTCCTTCTGCCTGTTACATACTTTTAACAAAACCATTATACCCTGATTTCCCATTTTCAATGGGCTCAGGGTATAAAAATTCCAATTAGGAGAGATGCTTTGAACCTGCAGAAGAAGAGCATGCGAGCAGAGTGAAATACACAATGAAACATATGTGTGTATGCAAATGAAATTTGCTTGTCTTTTATGCAAGTGCATTAAAATATAAACATGGAAGAGCTCTTTTCTGTCGTGCTGCTTCGGAGAAGACCCTTCTTCGGGCTGCCATCCCGCTCTCAGTCTAGGGGATGGCGACTCAGCTAATGTGCATGTGTGTGTGTGTGTGTGTGTGTTTGTGTGTCGTCCTTGTAATCACTTTATTTTGCATATGTGATCGCAGTTAAGTGTGTTTGTGCGTGTGAGTGTGTATGACAGTGTACTTTGTAAATAAATTGCGAAAATATTTTAAAGGTTGCCACAGCAACGTCGCTCTCGTGTCTCAGCTCCAGTCGCTTCCCGAAATGAAATAAAACTAAAGACAGCGACAACAGAGCTTGCCAAAGCAGCACAAGGCAAGGACCATGCAGACGAAGGCTGGGGATATAAAGTTGCTCGAGGATTTGTAAAATTTATCGTAGACATCATTATGCGACTATTTCACTAGCTCTCGCCGCTCTCTCCACTGTTCTCCTCCCTCGCTCGAGAGCTGGGCAACAGCAGCTGCAACATGCAAGTGACTCTCGTTGGCTGAGACGGGGGCAGGTGCTGGAATTTTTGCATTTTACGTTTTACATTGGCAGAATTGTTCCTAAAATGCAAAAAAGAAAAAAAAAAAAAAAACAACCTTAAATTATTCAAAACATAAGCCATGATATATAATGTGCACAGTGAGGCAAGACTGCGGTGGGAAGCCGATGGCTCGTATGCATTCAAGAGCTCTCTTCACACACACACATTTAACATATATGTATGAATTTATTATACATTATTTTCTCAATATGTAAGCTGATATGATATTATATTCCGATTAAGTTAAGCTTTGAACTGTTGTTTTAAATCGTATATTCCAAAAATGGATTTCAGAAATTATAATGCATTTTTCATGATTTTCTTTGGTATATTTTCTATATGGTATAGAGAATATTTATTCTTGGTTAGCTTAATTAGATGAGTCGAATTGTTGGCTCTCGTTTATATCGAACTTTAATTTGTTTGTCGAGTTGATTAAAGGCGATAACACGGAGAACGTGCTGCTGACTTTTGGGAGCGCATGTAAAGCGTATTAGAATAAACGCAAATAAAATATAGCCTGACCTGGAGATCTGCGAGAAGTGAAGATAATACATTCGCAACGACCGCTGCGGGTCCCTACTCAGTGCTTGGCAGCCATAAAAACGTGCAAAATGAATCATTATAAATAACAATAAACGAGACGTAAGCCATATTTTACCCATAATAGCTAATAAAACACACTGAAAGTGGCCAACAGCAGCCCTGCAGGCCAGCAGGCCAGCAGACCAGCAGACCAGCAGACCAACAGATCTGGTAATCATGGAAGCATAACAAGAGCGGCATCTCCATGTCCGACTACATTTCAAATGATAAAGGAATGCCACAAAAAGGTTGAGCGCCTAACAATAAACCGAGTCGACATGAAAGTAAAAACGAGAAAGCCGAGCAACAAAGTGAAAAAAGTAGAAATAACAAAAACACAAAACAGACTAAAAGCTGAACAGCGCCTTGACATTCAAGCTAACCAAGAAAAGTTCCCTTTCCAATGGCAGCCTCAAAAAATGACCCACGATTCTTTTTTGTGCTCGCTCAAGCGCCAAGCCCTGCGTCTTTACCTTCCGGCTGGTCACGTGGCCTGGGCGCCAGGATGCAATGACCGACCAGCTCGCTCCAGTCCGCTCCGCTCAAGTCCAAGCAGCGACTATGACTGTTGTTCGTATATTTCACGCTCGAAAATCTTTGGGGTCACACAAATCCGATTTACATGCAAATAAATAAAATTCATGTCGAACCTCGAGTTGCAGACAATAAATTTTTGAGTGCGCTTCGCCAAAGCCGCCATCCGAAAGAGAGAATGGCCAGACGAGAGCGTACACTTAGCATAGGTTAAACTTGAGGGCTTTGGTTGCTCTAGTCAGCTTTCATTTGCTGACTTTCGATTTAAGGTCAGCCTTAGCTACGCACTGTGAAATTGTTTCTATAATGAATCAAATATGATTTGCTGATTTTCCGCAGCTCAACTTCACTTTGGCACAAATTTCAAAATTGTGACTAGAAATTTGAGTAAATACAGTAAATACTTGTATAGCTATAATAATTACATTAATAATTAAAATTTCATATATATTTGAACTTAATGTGCCCAAGTAAAAGTCAAGTCGATTCTGTGCTTTATTCATTTCTTCTATTGCTAATTCGTGAATGTGGAAATTGTTGATAAAATATTTGTAATTTATTTCTTTTGCTTTTTATTCAGTTCATGATCGTAAAGTCTTCATTAAAGGACAACGCAATAAATAATGCAAACACCGACAAAAATGTGGGGACTGAAATTTATGCGCCTAATTTACCGGTAATAAAATGCACAGCAACTACGGTAAAAATAATAAAGATGGAAAAATGCTGAACTACGCCAACTAAAACAAAGAAGAGCAAGGAAAGAGAATAACGGGCCAACGATATAAGAAACGATTATTTTTTATTATTTTAAAATTGTCTCCAATGAGGAAAAGCCGCATAAGCGAGCACCAGGCGAGCGACAGTTGACAGCGTTGTTGCTATCTGCACGATATTTGATGTTGCTCAGGTAACTGTCTCTATGTATATGTGTCTCCGACTATGGCTGTGTGTGTGTATGTGTGTGTGCTGTGATGAGAATGTAAATTACCCGGAAAATGCGACATATACAGGAATAACAACAACAACAACAGCAGCAGCAGCAGCAGCAGCAGTAGAAGGAGCAGCAGCAGCAACAACTGCGACAATAAGGAACGAGCATATCGCATCAGCTACACGGAGAACTAGCAGGGACAGGGTTTGGCGGGAAGGCGTGTCACAACTGCTGTCAACTAAAGTGTAAAAAAATGGCAACTTGAGCGTTGAAAGCCCCGGAAGCAGCCCACACTGGTCTCGAGGTCGAGGGCTCGGCATCGGCTTAGCTCGGCTCCTTGTCCTTCACAGCAGACAACAATGTAGCATAATGGCGGTAACATTGAGTGTCTACATAAGTCCTTTTAATTTGAATATTTTACGGTCGCAACTTAGGCCAAGGCACCCACGCATCTGCGGAGTGTGTGCTTGAGCTGCGCCCAGAACGTGGCCAACAATATGAACAACTAAAACAGCCAAAATCTTGAGGACGTGTTGCAATTGTCAAGTACCAGAGCCAACTAGAGGCAACTCCGGTGTGTGCTCTATGCGCGTATTTGTGCGGCGCAGCGACAGCCGGAAGCGGAAATGGCGGCATTGCGCACAACGTGAGCTTCTTGTAATCACCAAAATGAAATATCGAAGTTATCGCGGTGTCGCTAATGTGACGTCTGCGCCTGCTTTGCTATCTTTTTATCGCTTAATCTTCAATGCGTATGTGAACCCCATTCTTTCGTGAACCCAGTGGGATTATGTATCATTATATAAATGTCTTTAAATGCGAATATAGATTGAGCATTTTTAAAGGCAGTTCAATAGAACGAATTCTATTATTTATTTTTATTAAACTCATGCACTTTATTAAAGTGCATTTCGTTTTGTAGAAACTCATGGCAGAAGTCGGTTCCAGTTGGCATATTAATTTATTCATTTTTATTAAATTTATGCTTACAATTTAGATTCATTTAAAAAGCATATGTTCTTTTATATACGTATAAGATAATTTAAAGACAAGCATATATTATTTTAAACCCTGAATCTATCGATAATGGCGACGAGTTAAGTCGATATAGCCATGTCCGCCAGTCCGACCGAGTGTCTGTGCATTCTTCCATCTGTCCATCTGAAATTTATATATTTATTTATACATTTATTTTATTTATAATCACCCATAATATCCAATAGAGCATTTGTGATGGTCTTGCGCTTATTTAGCTTATTTTCGAACATCTTTTAGCCGTCTTCCTCATGAAAGCTTTATTTAGACTGTTAATTCTTAAAAAAGCCCAACACATAATATATATACTTAATTTAAACTGGCAAATTAATGTGTGTAAAAAACCCAACTGTTTTTCTAACAGATTGACGTAAAGTGACCTTTGCCGAGCATCTTGTATATCAGAGCGACCCTAAATCAAAGTAGGCTGGTTGCCAAAGCGACCTTGTTAGGAATGTTGGCAATTGGTCTGAGAGGCCCTGACATCATTGAATTGCCAAAAATAACAAACTCAGTCTATTTATTTATGAGGTTGTGTGTTTGGCTTTACATATCAATACCCAATAAGCATTAGATAAACAATATGGCATGGGATCTAGCGGGAATTCTATGCCTCACCTGTCGGCAATGAATCATGTGAGAACGTTGAGGAATCAGAAATTGCCACGCAACCAATAGACGTATTCATCATACGCCACATAAACCGGATACACAATAATAATAAAAGAGCAAAACCAAAGAAATACATTGAAAAGTCAAACAGCCAGCGTCAACTTTTTCCCTCATCTCCACGTCTATCACCTTTTCGATGTTTTCTACGGCTGCCGGGTGTTTGTTTTCAACTGCTCTCTCGCAAACTGTAAAGTGTAATAAAACGTGTTGCGAAAGTCTTTCACGTTTCGTATTTAATTACCTTGAATTATATGAAGGAAACTGTGTGGAGGGAAATACTCTAGCTGTGACAAGTGAATCATAGCTTATATTAAAGGAATTTTCTGATAAATAAATTACTTAATATAGAAGAAAAAAATTCTATATTACAATTATTTGTAAAGCTGCAAGTTTCACTATGTAAATAAATTTCATACAGCTTTGCTTTAGATAACTAAGAATTTGATTAAATGGAAAATACGTATTTGAGTTACATATGAGATTTATTGCGTTTCCAGGAGACAATTGTTTAATCAGGCTTACGACAATAGTCTTAAGATCTTAAGTTTTTAAATGCGCTTAGAACCCTTTCCTGCCTTAGTTACCGTTGCAGTAATTCTCTTAAGTCTAGTTTCTCGTCTGTTCTCGTCTCTCTGTAAATATTTTTAGTTACTCTTTTGTTTCTGGCTTGAAGTGGCATAGACACAGCTGGGCTTTGGTCTTGAAAACGAAAAAAGAAGCGAACCAAGAGAATAATAGGGATAGAGAGAGAGAGATGGAGAAGAAAAGAGATAAAGTAATGGGGCAAGGCATTCTCCGTTTTAACTGTGCGTTTTCAAGAGTTTTTCATACACGCGGCGCATACGCAATTTGGTCTTTGCCTCCAGCCCAACTTTAATGACACTCAGACTGAGAGACAGACAGAGTTTACGTTAACCCTCTCAGAGCTTTTCCTCTCGGCTATAACTTGCGTACGCTCATTTAGCGTTTAAATACATTTTGTGGAATTTAGTAGAAGGCGCTGATTAATTTTCTATGAGACTTTACTCTCGTTACACCTTATCACTTGTTCTGCTTGAGAAGAAAGTAGCACCTTGAGATTTGTTAGTTGTAATTAGAAATTTTGATGGGATTTATTCAATTAAGAAAACAATATTGGTATATTCATATTTCTAATAATGCAGGAAAGGCAATGGGAATTTTAGGAGTTCAGCAATAAATAAAATGAAATTAGAAAAGAAATTTTAATAATTTTACAAATATTTGCCCATTTATTTATCATTCAGCTTCATTTAGAAGTTTTCCCAATTCGAGAGCAATTATATTAGGCAAGCCGAATGTCAACTGAATAGGAAAGAAAGTGTAATCAAATAGAAGCTCGACACGCAATGTAGCTAGCAGTGCATGTGCTGCAGACAGGAAGCAATGCGCTGAACGATTCAGTCAGCTGCGAAATTTGAAAATGATTTACAGAAAAAACTTCCAGGCGACAGATGTCGACCAGATGTGGTCTCAAAATATGTGCAAATACATTTGCCAGCATTGGAATGCAACGAAGGTTAACAACAGTCAGAAACTATCGGAGCTCAATGAGCCTGAAGTGTCCTTGATGCCAAGCAAGTGACAAGTGTTTGCATTGCTAAAGGCATCAAAGACATTAGAGTCAACAGCCAAACTTGCACTTTGCTTTAAATCTAAAGATATTTTACCTACATATGTTTGTGTGAATTATTTATATTCAAAACGTACGTTACATACAGAAATTTATTTATGTTACATTAAGATATGAAAGTAAGCACATACATATGTATGTTTACTTGGTCTTAAAGATAAACTTTATTCAATTGTTATCATAAATTTATTTTACAATTTACTTATAAAAATATAACCTCTCTAGGAGCAATAACACAATTTTATTCGTCTAAAATAAGAGTTTTCTATTACAATAAAATATAATTGCTCATTGTTACTAACCTAAAATAAGAGAATCAACAATTAAATGTTCATACTCCTATTCTTCACTTTAGTTTAGACTTCAGTTGTTAATTAATTATGTATACTAACTTTTAATATAGAATGTATAGATTAAATTTACAAAAATTTCTATATCAATATTTAATTTGTTTCTAATTTAATTTCACTTTTCTCTCCTCTTGTTATTCAACAGCGGATCTTATTCGATAGGTTATTAGTTTATTGTCTTAATCGATATGTGGCTCCAACACCTGATCAGTGGAATTACATATTCATTTATGAAAAACTCACAAACATATGATCAGTAATTATAATATGAATGTACAGAAAGTTTACATATATATGATAAAGCTTACGAGATTGAACTTCTTTCAAACCCTCATACTTGCTAATTTAAATGCGTTTCATTCCGCTCTTTTTCGTTACTTTTCTTTACTGTATTATGTATACTTTTAGTATGGATATATATATATATATATATATATATATATATATATATATATATATATATACATAAATATATATTGCAATTATTAATCTGTCTTTATCCCTTTATTATAATATATTTATATACATATTTAAGTATATAGAAAAATTCAAATTTATATTTTTCATATAAGTTTAATGCTCATGTAATTACTTTTAAATGAGATACATTGTTTGTTTTTATACCCTAAGGGGGAATTCAGTTCAAAGTTCAATGATTTTGTAATACAGCAGACCATGAAACATGACGATCTATGCTGAGACCTTTCCATGTTCGTGTATCCGTATAATATCTTCAGTCACAAAACCTATTGTAGTTCCCCTTAGAGCAAAAGCAGATCAGTGAATTAAATTACGTCTCCAGCACTTGCGAGAAGAGTCTCCACGTTTGGCCGTTATCCTTATAAAGTATGCCGAAGGGCATCTTCTAGTCGTGCAAGTGAAGTTTACTTTGCAGTTCACATGTAAAATAGTTCATATCTCTAGCGAATTATTGCAAATTTACATTTTATTTTGCAAATGCTGCGCAAACTATATTTAGTTTCCTTAATTCAATAATAATATTTTGCATGTAAATTTATATTTTGGCTTTAATTATTTTCCCGAGGTCTGCCTTAGCCGTGAGGGTATTACAAAAAAACTGTTTGAAAAAGTTGGTTTGAATGGAAAGAATGAAATGAGTTTTTTATAATAAAGAATTTAACAAA
>JAWNOS010000274.1:780000-794474 GCA_035045845.1 Drosophila buzzatii | reverse complement strand
ACAGATATGACAACGTTGGGGTCTTGAAAAAGTCTTCTGCTCGGTACTGTCCAACAGCAAAGTTCTTACTTGTTTCACATTATAATATATAAAATTAAATTATATTTTACTATAAAATTTTTCTTTGATAGGGTATTAAAATAGTCATTTTAGGCCAGCTGCTGCAGTGCGCTTTATAAGTAGCACTATACACAGCGCGCTCTTAAATGTTTATTGTTTATTTTGGGTGTGCCAATTTTGGTGTGTGTTTTCTTTAGGAAATTAATTACATCATGAATTTGTCAAAAGTGTTTTTCCTCTTCGACTACCAAGCCGAAAACAAAATGTTCTATCTATATTTTGCAAAATCTAGAGCATGTTTACAGCTGACGCGAGTTGGCTGAATGGGGGACGAGGAGCGGAACCAAGTGCCAGATGGTAAATGCTCTCTAGATTTTCAATGGCTAAGCATGAGGTCACAGCATTAATTCCGTAGTGATCATTATCATTCAAGAAGATCATAATCGCGCTTTAGATAGTAAGAGGAAATACACAAACATATACATATATATAATATTAATTAATTGTTTACATAAATGTTTTCAATGAAAATTGTAATTTTACTTTGTAAAAAAATTTTAATAATAAATTTTAAATAAATTTAATAAAAATTATTCACATATGTCTATACTATATTTTCAATTTTTATTGTAATTCAATATTAAAATGTTTGCAAAATATAAATATGATATTTTTGTTACATATATAAACATTTTTAATGAATATTGCAATTCAATATCATTTTATCAAGTTTTTTAAATGTGTAAAAAATTTAATTAAATTTTTTTTACATATGTAAATATATTTATTGAACATTGTAATTCTATACAACTCTCAAGTCATTTAAATATGTGAATTATTTTTTTTATTTTAATATGTAATAAATTGAAATATTACATTTTTATTACAGATGGATATAGTTTTAATGAATATTGTGTATCACTACCAATTTTTGTATATAATAAATATCGTTTATAAACACATACAACACATCCGGCGTAAAAATATCAAATTTAATATACTTATATATACCTATAGTCACTTTGCAGCGCACTTTTAATATTTGCAAATAAGATACGAAATCGCTTGACTCGGACTAAGAATAAAATGTTAAATGAAAAACAAAACAAAAACAAAAAGAATTGACGCCCGCACGCAGCTTCGCACAGAATCGAACTAAACGCGCTCGGCCAGAGCTAAACACGAAAATGATTTGAAAGAATCTCTAATTAAATTGGGCCGTGCTCGCTCTTCATTGATGACGACACTTGGACAACAGCGACGGCGGAAAGCTCTCTGGGCTAAGTTTGAATTTTCTGCAACTACTTTGGTCCGACGCTACAAATTTTAATCTATTTTTATAATTTCGCTGGCCGCGTATTCCATTCAAACGAACGAACGCCAAAGACGAGCGCTGCGCAACGCCAACTGGTGGCCAGAGCAGCCCCAGAGGGGAGGCATTATGATGATGTTGATGTTGTTGTTGGCTTTGGCTTTGGCGCTGGAACCACTCGAATTGCTGCTGATTGGGATGCTGCACGCCAACGCTGCGACGCCTGATTGAATTGTGTCATGCAGCTTGCGCTTTGTTTTCACAGTTCTATTGTTTAATCAACTTATCTAATCTAACGTATTTGGGTCTCTCGCTATGTTTTAGAGCAAAGATATGTCGACATATATAATCGCCTATAATTGCAAAAGAGCCAAAACTTTTTATCTTAAATGCTAGATCGCTTCTTCATTCACTATTTAGCATATTTAAAACATTATTAATTTAAAATCTAAATTCACATAGTTTTTTTGTTGCGTTCACTGCAATTATATTTCTCTTTATTAACATTGATATGAGGATGAGGATACATTTGTTGCGTTGTTTGCATGAATATTAGTGTGGTTTTCTTTTTGTTTTGTTGCTTTTTTTTAGTGTATGAGCGTTCACAAAATACGTTAACAAATAAATATACTAACAGCCTAAATATAATAAACCGAAATAATTGAGTATTGGTGAAGCTAGCACACTCCAAACAATTCAATTGGCCATGCAAACGCAGCAGGCAGCGTTCAGACAGTGTATATATATGTGTGTGTGTGTATGTGTGCGAGTTCTAATCTCTCAATCAGCCTCTCACCTGCCCCAAGTACAGCTGGGCAGATCCTCAGGTGTTTGTGTGTATGTGTGTAATCTAATCTAACAAGCGAAAAACGAGAAAAAAAGACTAAGAACGCGCCTAAGATGCGTTTTCATGGCCGCATGCGGGACAATGCGGAAATGCACAACAAACTGGGATATGTGTGCGTGGAGAGAGGAGCGGCAGACGCACGAATGGAACTGGGATTTGCCTCTGCCGGCCTACAGCGCGAGTTTGTGTTCGATGTGCATAGGAGTGACAAACGAATCGAGTGTACTTTGTGTAGAATTGTGTGCTTTCTTAGATTGTGTTGCGCGGTCGCATAAGAACAAAATCGTGGTATGCGTGAGTTGGTATGCTAGTATGTGTATGGGAGCGTGGGAATGTTGGAGTGTGTATATGTGTATGTGTGTGGCTGGCACTTATGCATGTGTCTTAAAAGGTATAACCGCCCTCGGGTGCCTTGGGTTGCGTAGCGTTAAACTCTAGCGAGCCATTAACCTCCTGTGGCGCCAGTTCCTTTTCGGCCTCATCATCGCCAGCGCTGAAGTATGTATCTATTAAGGCATATGCCTTCTTGTATACCTCCTCGTTCTCGTGCTGCTGTAAGACTTCCAGTTTGTCGAGACCACCGAGCTCCTCGACCATGAGGCACAGATTCTCAGTGCCGCCCAGCTTCTCGGCAAGCGCGAACAGATTTGAGAGACCAGTCTGAACCACTTTGATGGTTCGCGGATCCTTGGCATCGAGCAAGTCAATAAATGGTTTCAGTATCTTGTACTTCTCAATCAGATCCACAATCTGTTCGGGTGTGCCCGATGTGGTTGTATTGGTCACAGCCCAGGCGGCCTCCTTTTGTGCCTTGAAATCGCCCTTTTCCAGCACATGTCGTATTTGCTGAAAGATGCCCGCATCGATGACGGCCTGAATCTGTTTTTGATTGCCAGCCGTAATGTTGCTCACTGTCCAGGCAGCCTCCTTCACAATGTTGCCCTTGGAGTGCTGCAAGAGCAGGCCAAGCTTGGGCAAGCCACCAGCGGCTATGACCACATCGGTCTGCAATTGGAAAGAATTGGAACATGAAAATAATGATTAAAAAAAAAAAGACTTTTAAAGCCATCCACCACGTCGACTGACCTGTTGATCCGTTCCGGTTACAATGTTGCCCACGCTTCGCAGTGCCGGCACAATGATGCTGGGCTCATCGGTTTGCAACAGTTGCACCAGCCGCGGCACTGCATCTGTGTCGACGACCGCTTGTATCTTATTGTTGTCATCGTCGGTCACATAGGATAAAGCCCAGCAGGCATCGGCCAGTACCTGTATGTCCTGGCTGAGCAGCAACTGCGACAGCACCGGCAGCAGTCGCCTCACCTGGTCAAAGGGCGGCGATGGATTCTTGTTGCGGCACAAATTCGACATCAGCCAGACAATGTTGCGCAGAAACGACAGCGGCGTCTCATTATTGATTAAACGCAAAACACCATCGATGACATTGTGCTGGATTACGATGTCACGAGCAGCCGGGCCATCGCCGGCAATGTTGCCCAGTGCCCAAACGGCCTGCTCGGCCAGGTTAAGCGACTTCGACTGCAACAATGCAATGAAATGGGGCACAGCATCCGCTTCGATGACGCAACGGGTCTGATCCGAAGTGCCCGATGCGATGTTGGTTAAAGCCCAGGCGGCCTCAAATTGCAAAACAGTGCTAACCCAACCAGAGAATATCGCAGTGAGCAACGTCTATCTATAGCTCTATATATATATATATATATAATTACTTACTTGCTGGTATTTTGGAGGAAGCGTATGCAGATGGGCACAATGCCATGGCCAATCATTAGATCAATGGGCGGATTGCGTTCGCGGCTGAGCATCTTGCGTGCCTGCTGCATGCCCATGAACTGGCGTTCCGGATCCTCACTGTTCATGGCAGCAACGATTTCATCGACCGACAGCAGCACCGGAGACTGTCCATTGATTTCCTTCAGCGGCGAGGTTAGGTCTTCATCATTGATATTGCGGCGCTTGAACAACTGATCCTCCTTCTTGGACTTGCGCAGCTCGATTGTCACCTCATGGCGACGCATGCGCGAGTCCTAAACAACCCATACAAACCAAAGTTAGGTTAGAGACGAAATGCAATATAAAAAAAATAGCGCGCTACTTACCTGCGTGTTGAGAGTGTTGGCCTTGTAATGGCCCTGGCGAGTGTTTGCATCAGATTTATTCATGTTTGTAGTAATTTTTGGTATTTGGGGTTTTCTCGCTAAAATAATTTTTAAAATGATTCTGCTTCGATAACAAGTGTAAAGTGCTGTAAAGAAAAAAAATGCGAGCGTTTTGTGAGCCTGTTGGAAAATGTGAGTTGAAATTCAAGGGCTGTTTCGATTGCCTAACATACACTCACACAAGACGATCACTAAAAGGTGCATTTGTATGCGTATTTTTTGCATTTCTTTTGTCCCTTACAATTTTTTCCTCTTTTGTCTACCTTTGCCGCGTTCAGTAGAGCCGGCTTTACACAAGGCCAATCCAGCGACAGAACAACAACTACAAAGCAACAGCTGCGGCTGCGTTTAACTGTGCTTAAGAACTGGCCGCAAAGGAGACCCGAAAGTTCAGCGCCATTTGCGTTCGCCTTTTTATTTTTCTTCACTTACCTTATTTAATTTTGCTGTATTTAAAAATATTTTTCACTGATTTTGGGTGTGCTAAGTTATCATTAATGATTTTTTACACAAATTTATTTAACTTTAAATTTGAAGATCCCAAAATGCTATGCGTGTTAACGCTTTTAAAATCTGAATAAAACTGAAGGAAATATAACAACAGCTGTAAAACTGAATATCACAAGGAAAGTCATTCCAATGACTGCTTTGCGCTCGAAAATTCCGTTCAGTTTGAACGAGATGCTCACTTAGGCAGTGATGCTTGTATATCGATATAATTTTTAACTATGTGTGCGATAGTTGATGTTAAAATTCAATAGATTATGAAGCGTATGCTGAAATGCTATTGTGGCTAGCAATATAATAATATCAGTTAATAAATTTGTTAAAAAAAATATAAAAAATAAATAATTTGTTTACGCTGTTAAACTCAAAATGGCACTGTACAGTTGTAAATGATCGGTGGCACTAACCATACAACATGGTTAGTGTCGCTGGTAAAGATCTTCGATCATACGACGGGTGACGCTTTTTGCTAAAATGTTAGTTTGAGCATTCTATTTTTTGTCGAACGCACAGGCAATTAAACTTGTTTATTAAATCATTTTAATGTGTTTATAAGTGTTATATATAAATATATGTTTATATTTTGTTCTTATCACAGTGAAATTTGTGTCTGCTTAACGCTTGGCCTACAAATTTAATGTGCACTTAATAGAATCCACACACTTGCAGCCAAGACATTTACCATCCACAAACGCGGAATCTGCATAAACAGCAAAAGGAATGAAATGGCTCATGCAAAGGCTCGACAGATAAAGCTAGGGTATATTTATTTTGCATATTAGTTTTATATATTTTTTTTAGAAATATATTTTAATTATTAGTCACAAATATACCTAAGGGTGTTAATATTTTTTTTTTTTTTTTTTTTTAATAAGTTTTAAGTTATTGAAGACAAAAATTCTTTAGACAGAACAGGAGTCTATTCATTTTAAATGTTTATTTTTTATGTAAATAATGTATTCTTAGAAATATGAAATTAGCTATAATAATTTAATCTAATTGCATACTACTTCAGTTACTTCAGTTTTATAGAAAAATAATACCTTTAATGAAATTGATTTACTCTTTTTAAAGCCTGAAGTTCAAATTAAATTAAATAAATTAAAATATTGTTGTAAAGATTTTTAATAATCAGAATTTTAATATGTCGACCATATATGTATATTGTATTATATACACTATAAGAACTATATGGTAAATTCTGCCTGATTTTCAGCTTTCTCATATCCTATAACTTTTCACTTTCAATATTCATAATTTTAATTACGTAAGTATTTAAAACTTTTAGTTTTAAAGCAAATTTCTCTATTAATCTCAATATATTGCTTTTATTAATTCGCACTTATTGAAATTAATTCACTTTAGGAATCGCAATGAAAAATGGTTGTGTGAAATTTGCAATTGTACAAATTTGACTTTCGCCTGCTATGAAATGGGAGAAACTTTGACTTTCACTGAAGGATTGAAGGAAGAAAAACAATTAACATGTAGTTTTGACATTCGATTTTAATCTCAACAAAAATTTTGTGGAATTACGCAATGGGATCACAATCTAAGCGGACTTGTTGTCTTGGTTCTTGTTCTTGTTCTCCTCCTCGACGGCAGCTGGAGCAGCGGTGGTGCTGCTGCTTGAGTCCTGGGCAGAGCGGGCCTCAACCACATCGCTGTCCGAATCATCAACAGGGGCGGGCGAAGCGGATGGGTAAGGTGGGAACTGTTGATCCTGAGGGTAAACCTGCTGTTGCTGCTGCTGTTGCACATCGGAGTAATCGACAGGTGCGGGCTCCTGTTCGGGCTGACGTGGTGCCTCCACAACTTCACTCTGCTGCTCGACATTCACTTGTTGTTGCTGTTGTGGCTGGAAGAACTGTTGCTGTGGCTGGAAGAGCTGCTGCTGTGCCTGGGGGTAATAGATGGGAGCGGGCAGGTGAGCCACAGGTGCTGTGGCAACGGCAGCTGGCACAGCCACTGGCAGAGCGCGGGCAGCCACCAGGGGAACACGCTGCACCACCGCATTGAAGCCGTTGATGTCGTCGGCCGTGTAGGTGACGGTGCGTTTGTAGCCATCGGCATCGAGCACGCTGTAGGAGCCAACCACATTGCCGCCGTCGCGGCTCTCCGTCTGACTCTTAATGTCGCCGGTGAGGGAGTCGTGCACGCCATAGGAGAAATCGTAGCGTGGCGACGACTCCAACTCCACCTGCTTCACGATGGGGGCGGCAACAGTTTTCACAAGTGCTGGGGCGGGAGCAGGAGCAGCAACAACGGGAGCTGCTGCGTAGGTGGCAACGGGAGCAACGGCCTTGACAAAGGGCGAGGGCACGGCATAGGTCTTGGTGTAGACCGGCGCGGCTACCGCCTGTTGGTAGACAGCAGCGGGCGCAGCATGGTAAACGGCTGGAGCAGCCTGATAGGTGGCATAGCCTGGATGGAAGCCCGAGTAAGTGGCCGCAAAGCCGCCCAAGCAGCAGCCGGTCAGCGCCAGAAGCGAGAGAGCAGTCAAGAACTGATAACAATAAAGAGAAGAGAATGAGTTGTAGAAATTAAATAATAAAATAATAAATAAAAAAATAAATAATAATAATAATTTTAATGGTACAGTTATAAAATAAAACTGTTTAGCAAAAAGAAAGTACTAGAAGAAATTTAAGATGAAATACGGAAACATTTAAAAGAAAGTATTTAAAAAAGAAATATGAAAAGATTGATGGTTCTACGAAATGAAGTAGAAATTGAAAGTACAAGAAAGAAGAAGAATATAAATAGAAGTATAAGAATCTATAGGTTAAAAGCTTATATTATAGAAATGGAGGATGTTTAAGAAGCTCAATATGAAAAGTAATTGAGACTTGATCATAACAGAAGTGGAAAAGCAAAAGTGGAAATAGAAGTAGATGAATCCATAAGTCAAGCTCTGCTCTGAGCTCTAAATATTAAAGATTGTTCAGACTTGATCATAAAAGCTGGCCTTACAGAGTCTTCTCTTCATCAAAATGAGAGTAGGAAACAGGAAGAGCAAATAGCAAGAGGAAGCAGGAAAAAATATTTCCTCTAAACTTTTAATAATCGCGTGGCCCTTTCTTATATCTCCTTATGGTTTACTTCCTGCTCTTTTCTCGATATTCTCCTTTACTGTTCCTGCTCAGGATGCTCACGAAAAATTAGGAAATTAAATATAAGGTTAAGGCTGAATGGATTAGCTGAATGACAATCGGTAAGCGAAGCGGAAATTAAAGAAAAATATTGATATATCGAAAGAGCAGGAAATAAAATTAAGGACAAGGTAGAAAGGATAAACCTGTCCTATAAATGAATCGTTTTCTTCAGTTGTAAAGTTAGAAAAAAGATTAGCCAAGAAGCTGTTACAGTTGTTCCTTGAAGCGAACTCTGATCAGTTTCAAGAGATAAAGTAGATGTCTTACAGCTATGGATGTCTTACATCTATGGATGAAGTATCTGATTTAGTTGACAACTATTTAGTTCACTATTTACTGCAGCCGAGTATCCTTTTCTGTGTTAGACATATGCTCAACATACATATGTATATATCTCAGTTGATGGATTGGGGGACTTACTTTGCTTGCCATTTCGTGGTTAACTTGAGTTTTCTGTTCGATTGTACAGACACACACACACACGTGTTCGAGTTTTTGCTGTTTGAGCACACACGAGCGCAGAGTGTTCGAGTTATGGATATATCGCGATCCGGTTCGACTTTGGGGTCCTAGACGGATGTCGACACTTGGCGTTGTGAGCGACGCTTGCTAAATGATGTGGTTGGGGCTGTGCGCTTGTCACTTTATATGGAGCGGGCGGGTGTCTAGAATTAGCATGGCCATGCCCACAGACACTGTGCGCTGTGGCACCCACACACACACATACACACGCACACACTCCAAGATCTGGGGCCAAACCGGTAATAGGTACGAGAAAAAGATACAAAAGTATCTCATAGATACGCGTTGACAATTGTGTGACAATTGCGCCGAAAACTGGTTTAGTTTTTGGTTGTCTTTTATTACATATATATAGATTGTTTTTTTTTTTTTTTGTCGGCTTTTGTTGTGCGCTTTTTCAAGTTCAGCGCTGCCGGCGCTTCCTTGTAGGCCTATTGACTATTATTCAATTAAGCCGATCATTATCGGTCCACAATGCGCACTGCGCTCTGCATCCCCCAATCAGTGCTGCTTGGCTTACAACACATTCCATAAATATAAATATATTTTTGCACTTGAATTTACTGCGCTCAACTTGTCGGCCATTGAGGAACTCGCTTGCCCCCAGCTCAGCTCAGCCCAGCCCAGCCCAGCCCAGGCCCAGTCGCAGCTCAGTCTCTGCCGTTAGGTGATTTGTTCGTCTGTCAACACCTTTGGCTCGTTTTTACTTGTACTTCGTCTCTCGTTTGTATGTCAGCAACATTTGCTTCATTTACTGCATGATTTTCAGTTTCAGTTTCAATTTTAGTTTCAGTTTCAGTTACAGTTTCAGTTGTGTTTTTTTAGGGAATGTATTTGCTCCATTTTTGTGCTTTGTCCATGCCCCACATGTCAGCATTTTGTTTATTCACTTGTTAATTGTTGTATTGTCTGTGTCTTCACTTTTGGCTATGCGAAACGTAGCCACAACCCATACCATAAATATATCTTCAAAAAAATCAGCTTAAGTTTAATCCAGTAGGTCAAAATAACTAAACACTTTTGTTCATGCATAACATAATTATTGACTATTTATAAACTTTACGGAAAACGCATTTTTCTGAGTCATTTTAATATTAATTACTAAATAACCTTAATTAATTTTATAGAATCATTTTTATCTTTAATAGACAACAAAAATTTTGATGAGAAAGAAATGTATTAGTATGCTTACTTACGCATAAAATATATAAGAAATGCAGTTGAATATGAACAAGAAAAATATATATATTTTTTATATAATATTATATTATTTTATCTTATATTTATTTTAACATTAAAATATTATTGTATTGTTTATATACTATGAAGAAATGAAATGCAAAATTAACAAATGCAATATTTTTGATAACAACTAATTTACTAAATTTTAAAAAAGAAAACATATGAAAAAATATTTTTAAAGTTCTCTTAATTTGACAGTATCCTTATGTACCAATATTATCTTAGGGTATATATATATATATATATATATATATATATATATATATATGAAACATCATGATCTGGAATATATAGGATATGTGTAATGAGATATGTACAATGACTAATACTTAACTTTAAAGCTAAATTTCAATATTTTAAATATTTAAATAAATAAAAACAAACCAATTTTTAGAATCTATTGGATCTTTCAGGCACTTGTAGGTAATTTTAAAAAAATGTAGTAGAAAAGAACAAATTAATTTTCTGTTTTATTGTGTATGTTGAAAACACAAAAACATCTCTAAAATACAAATGCTGTATTAAAGTTCAACAAAAAAGTTTAGATAAAAAAAAACACAATAGCAATTTAATAAAATAGAAAAATAATATTCAGATACAAATACAATGTCAATATAAATTTAACCAAAAATAATACAATTCAATACAATAACTAATCATAATTAAAATTAAAATTAAAAGTATTGTCACAAGTGTTTTAAAATTAAAATTAAATTCAATAATTTTTAATTTATTTAAAATTTTGACTACACCACATTACAATTTCAATATAAATTTACAGAAAATTAGTATTCAGATACAAAACAATTTCAATAAAAAGTTTCAATACAAAAACTAAATTTTAATAAAATTAAAATATTAACTAACTATGGCCAGCCACAACTGAGTCATAATTAAAATGTTACGTAAACTTCTTGAGTGAAAATTCCAAGAAAAGGAAAAGAATATTTTAACAGCGAAACTCTGTGTGTTTTGACATGTTTTTGTATTGGTATTTAGAACGAAATATGTTTGCATTATTTGTTCGTTACCTTCGGGTCGACTTAACAATTAGCCAAGCCGTATTCGAGCCCAATTGACTGCAATTTTAATTAAAAATCGGAAACATTCAACACACATAGCGCTGAAGGTCTGACCACAAGAAATGAAAAGGTTTTTCGTGGCAAATAGGGTGCACGCAGCATCCACGAAGAGGAAGAAGAATAACTGTCAACTCATTTACTGGCTTAAATCTAATTAAACGGCAGCGGAATTCAAGGAATTCCGTACCAATTCAAGTGGCCAACTCTTATGGCATGTGTCTCAATTTCCAGCCGAACGAGTGAACAGTTGAACAGCTGAACAGCTGAAAGGCGATCAACGAGACGAGTTGCTGCCATTCAGTTGAAAAATTAAAAGTGCGTAATGCGTTCATAAGTGGATTTCGTTTCCATTCTATTTTGCTCGAGCCTATTAAATGCCAATTACTGCCTCCAGACACGTAACCCCAGACCCATAAAGCAGCGTGGGCAAGTGCCTTCAGCTGCTCGCAAAAAAATATGTCGAAGTAAACGGTATAAAGATGGATGGATGGATACAGTATTTGCACAAATAAAAGCGAAATGCTGAAGGCTTGAACTTGAACTCGAGCGATATTCAGTGTGACAAAAACGAATTGTTTTTATATTTTACAAATAAATTAAGTTCAATAAATCATGGGCTCAATTGCGGAAAAGGGCCAAGGAAAATAAGTTACCAGACAAATTGCCAGATTACGATTTAAATTTAATTAACAAATTAACTTGAATGGGGCAACAAAACTGGTCTAAATACTTAAAATAAATTTTCAATATAAATGTTTATAAATTATAAATAATTGCAAATATTTACAAGATACAAATTCAATACAATTATAAATGCAAATAAAAATAAAAAAATAATTATAAAAAATATATTTATATAGATAATTTAATATTCACCTAAATTAATAAAAAAATAGTTTAACAATAATACAAAATAATAAAAAACAATAATAAATTGAATATAATTATAAATGGAAATAAAAAATAAATAAATAAATAAAAATAATAATAAAAATAATAATAAAAAAAAATAAAAATAAAAATAAAAAAAAATAATAAAAAATAAATAAAAAATAAAAAAATGTATATAATTTAATATTCTCAATACATTGTAATATTGCAATGCGTGAAATACTTAAAATAAAAAAAATAAAAAAAAATTGTTTAATAATAATAAAAAATAAAAATAAATAAATAAATAATAATACTTCTACGTATTATATTTTTGTAAATATTATATAATGATAAATTATAATATATGTATATACATAATTATTATATTTATATTTGTTTCATACTATATTTTATATTTCATAATTAAATAAAAGTACTTAACAGTATAAAAAAAATTATAATTATATTAGCAAATAAATTATAATTTATTATTGTTATATTATTATATTATATTTATATTTTTTTTATATATGTATTATTATATTCTAAAACTAATTTTATTTGTTTATACATGTTTATTTCTAACATTGTTATAGTTATACATTTTAAAAACAAATAAAAGTATTTTTAGCCATAAAATTGAATATGTTAATAGTTAAAAATAAATATAATACAACACAATATAGTATAAATATATTATTAAAATTTAGTAAATGTAAAAAATGAAAATTTCAATTGAATTAAAGCTTATAGAAAATTTCAATTTCAATTAATTTGTAATTAACTCGAGATTTATTCGGCTCAAGTTTTATAAAATCTGGATTATCATAATATCTTGATTTTCTGAACAAGAGCCTACATATAACTGTATATCTGAAAATAAGAGCTACAAGCCTCCAAGTTATATACATATATATAATATTGTTTAATATTTTCATTTTTAGTATTTATATTATATTCTTCTTTCGCTTGGCCAGAGAATTTGCATATTTTATGCTACATTGAACTAAAATTTGATCGTTTACTGATATTAACAAAGCTTAGCACATAAATTGAAATTTAATCAGTGTATTTTACTTGTTCAAAATAATATACAATTCAATATTCTCCATTATAATTTCTTTAATATTCAGTACAATATTCAATGCAATTTTTTCTATATAGTAATTTCCAATGTCACATTTTAATAATACTTTCGGACTACTACAAAGATTGACAAGTTAGATTAAATTTCTAAATTTCTTTCTTTAAATAACTAATTTGAATATATTTGTTTTTAAGCATTGGCTGACAGTGAAATGAGTAATTGTATTTATGAATTGATTGCCAATAGAAATGCGCGTTGCTCTCAGAACGTGACCAGCTCTAAACAGATGCCAGAAAAATTTCAAATGCGATTTGCATATATAGTTAAAGCAGCTGGAAGCATACTTGATATAAGTCAAAATTTGCATGTATAGAAATACAAATAAAGGACGAGTACTAAGAGGAATCTGAGTGCAACTTTATCTAGTCTATGTATAACTTAACTGAAATTCTAATGAATTAAAAAATCACAAATTGTCAGCTAGAAGAAGGGTTGTCTGCTTGGGTTTGCCTCTTCTATATATATTATTTATTAAATATTTTCTTTATTATTTATACAGTCGAGTCTCGATAATTCGTACCCCGCTAAATCGAAAACCTCAATATTTCGTAAGAAACTGCTGGTCCCTTGAAAAAACTTCGTTAATTCGTAAAAATCCCATACATTTTGGTCCCCTCGTTAATTCGTAATTTTTCTGCCTACTGGGCGATGATCTTGCCTCTTATAATTCGTTTCGAAACCTCTTATAATTCATAATTCTTGACTTTGCTGGAAGTTAAACTACTGTTAAGTCTCGCAGACTATTTTGCATGGCGCCCTTTTGTGCGAAATTTCGTTTTTCTCTCATTGAATTTACATTAGTTTGCTCATTTTATTTGAAGCGTGAAGACGATTCGTAAAAATGTCAAGCAAACGTTCTCATAACACTTTTTTTTTTTTCTTCCATATCATAATGTTTTGAATAATGCAATTGATCATTTAATAGGCTTGGTAAACACAATAGAAAAAATAATTATAAAGAATATGAAACCATAAAAAATTACAAATTACAATTTAAATCTTAATTTTTTTAAATACACAATAGTGAAATAAATATTTTATTTATTTTTAATAAGTTAATATTGTTGAAACGACGTGAAATAAAAAAACCCCTTCAATTCGTATTTCGATTTTTTGAACCCCGTTCAATGGAAACCCCGGTAAATCGAAAACCTCTGTAATTCGTAAAAAATTCGGTTCCCTTGCCATTACGAATTATCGAGACTCGACTGTATATATAATCCAGCATATCTACAACATTCACTAAGCACTTGAGACAGTAGCTTAGTAAATTATAGGGTATCTGCTGTTCTGCTAGTATCAATTGCTTTACAAAGTCGATACCTTATTGATTTAGTCTGTGTTTAGTTGCTGCATAAAAGATGCACCCCGTTAATGATTTCCTGCAGGCAAAGCTCCACTTAATGGCGTTGGGCGAGCAGCGGAAATTGAGGTAACGGAAATGCAGCGAATCAAAAGGCGAGTGCAAAAGCGAATACACTCACGAGTGTGTGCGAGCAAAGGGCTACGGGGGGAAGGGCAGACACTTTGACATTTGACAAATACTT